>CP092885.1:47625465-47905550 GCA_030710605.1 Cordylochernes scorpioides | reverse complement strand
TACTCCATTCCCCTGTGTCGTGCGATGTGACTGAAGTATCTCAAACAATTCCGTTGTACAGAAGTCGGTCATTTTCCGAAATCGATAGTTCTGATAGTATCGATTCATTCGTCCTACATCTTAAGTAAAGTCTTAGATCACTATCCAGTAGCATATTTTTACCACGTAGAGCTTGCTGAGTAAAAGTAACTTTCAGGATATACTCGAATTTGCCAGTAAAAACTGCTATAGAAATAGGCACATTTTATCTCTCCTGGAATTTCTTTGACATAAAGGTTTTATTAAACTCGTGAACAAAACATAAGGAAATTTAACCTTTTAATATGTATAATTTTTATTATTATATTTTTAAGGAGAACGTTCGAATTTACATATATGGGAATACCGCCGCTATATGAGCAAATAAGTAGTAGTTTTTGCTTAAATTATAAAACTTCCTTAAGTTTTGGCAATGAGTATATATGAGTTCATTTTTTATTAATAAAAACTGTCGCTAAAAAGAAAGTTGTCGCTCATTATAGATGTTCGTACTGAATAAAGTTTACCTTGAATTCAACGAAAATGATTTCTGTAGAAGGCTCTTTTTTTTTCTACCCTTCTCATCCGTTTTTTTTTTTTGCTTTTTCCTAGTACACGTGATACAGGCCATGATAATCATGGTGGGTAGAAGTTGGTGGCTGCTTGTACTGTAAGTGCATCACATGCCTACACATGTGAAAATCAGTTCGACTTTTGCACTTACAAACTCTCATCCGTTGTGATATGCTATTTTTGGGTTTTGGTACTATAACACTACATTTAATAGATCGCTAACAGAATAAAATCCATTATCTAGATACTGGACAATAAATGATCCTTCTATATAAACCGCCTCGAGCCGGCTCTTCATTTCCTCATAACATCCCATCCAGTCCATCAGCCCCATTCTTTTTCTATATGTTAAGTTCTGTGCTGCCTGGAGTATAGGAGCTCCATCTATACTTCCTTCCTGTAGTGAATCTGTATAATACCGGTAGTCTTAATAAAGCTGTGTGTATGTGTGTTTTTAAATTCAATGGCCACTGGACATGTGTCAAACCTGGAGGCTTTTGTTGGGTTCTGTGCTTCCTGGAGTATAGGAGCTCTATCTATGCTTCCTTCCTGTGGTGAATCTGTATAATACCGGTAGTCTTAATAAAGCTGTGTGTATGTGTGTTTTTAAATTCAATGGCCACTGGACATGTGTCAAACCTGGAGGCTTTTGTTGGGTTCTGTGCTTCCTGGAGTATAGGAGCTCTATCTATGCTTCCTTCCTGTGGTGAATCTGTATAATACCGGTAGTCTTAATAAAGCTGTGTGTATGTGTGTTTTTAAATTCAATGGCCACTGGACATGTGTCAAACCTGGAGGCTTTTGTTGGGTTCTGTGCTTCCTGGAGTATAGGAGCTCCATCTATACTTCCTTCCTGTAGTGAATCTGTATAAGACCGTTAGCCTTAATAAAGCTGTATGTATGTGTATTTTTATATTCTGTGGCCACTGGACATGTGTCGGACCTGGAGGCTGTTGTTGGGTTCTGTGCTGCCTGGAGTCTAGAAGCTCCATCTATACTTCCTTCCTGTAGTGAATCTGTATAAAACCGGTGGTCTTAATAAAGCTGTATGTATGTGTGTGTTTTATCTGCAGTTTTCTTTCCGTTCCTTCTA
The DNA here is from genome assembly GCA_030710605.1 of Cordylochernes scorpioides. Taxonomy (NCBI): domain Eukaryota; kingdom Metazoa; phylum Arthropoda; class Arachnida; order Pseudoscorpiones; family Chernetidae; genus Cordylochernes; species Cordylochernes scorpioides. Next base: position 47,903,866 of record CP092885.1, on the reverse strand, counting down.
CCCTCCAAACCTTTATTCATTAATACATTTCATCTTAATAAATGTGCCATTCCTTTATCCAGTTATTTATCTGATGACCTACTTCATCATGCTTGTATAATTTTGTAAATAACTTCTTTTTCCATACCTAATCAAAAGCTTGTGTAAGATTTGAAAAAGCAGCTACGGTGTTTTTAGTTGGTTTTATATTTTGTTCGTCCTTAACTCTTTGTGTGAAAAATAAGAGTTGGTCTATTGTCCTATGTCCTTCCCTAAATCTATATTGTTCTTCTGGTAAGAGATATTTTGTGTCAAGGTGGTAGGTGAGTCGTCTGAGTATATATTTTTTTCTCAATAATTTGCAGCAAATACTTGTGAGGGAGATAGGCCGGTAGTGTTTTGGGTCATCAGCAGATTGGTCAAGCTTTTCTATAGGAATTATTGTTGCGGTTTTTCAGCCTCTTGAGGCATTTTTCAAGAAGTATTTTTCTGCCATTTTCACCTAGGTTTGATATGATTTTGCAATGGATTCTATCTGGCCCAGGAGTCTTGTTCAGGTCAGTGTTTTCTAATGCATAATCTAGCTCTTTCATATAGATTTTTCATGGAAAATATTATGAGTGCTAGTGGCGTTTTTACAGTCATGGATAATATTTCGGGCCTTTTTTCAACTTTCTTATCTTTTATTTCAAATTTGATTTTACTATTTGATATGAATTACCTAAAATATTAGCAGCATTTTTGTCATTAGTTGCTGGGGTACCATCTGTATTCTTAATCATATTTATCATATGTATTTCTTGGGTTCAGAGATTTCACAAGTTTGTTTCCATCTTTCCCTTTTCATATTTACGAATAATATTTCTATTTTTGCCTTCAATATGCTCAGTTCAGTTCTACAATTTGTTTAGTTTTGGGTACATTTTTTGTAATTCATTTGTTTTAGTTATAATATTTTAAATATATTTTGCCTGGTGTGTATAATTTGGAATCCATTTCTTAATATTACCCCTCGGCATTGGAACTTTGGCTGTTTTTTAATAATGTATTTTTTTTTAAAGAAATACAATTATTTTTCAAATCTTTTATTATATTTTCTTCTAATTCAGTGTCTTCTTTTTTTCTGGTAAATATTTCATTTATTATTTTTAAAGTTCTATAATTTTTCTTTAATTAAGTTTTTTTCTGGTCTTTTGGGGTGCTAATTTCTATCAAAATAATCACTTTCAATACTTTGTAATATTTTCCATTTGCATTTGAGGAAAATGTCAGGACTGGAGAAACTTATATAAAGGTCTTGTGCAGTATTATAGCTGTAGGAATGATGGGTAGGATTCCCATCATTTAAGCACATGAAGGAATTTTCGTCTTGTATAGTGGATAGTAGTTTTGCCTTTTGGGTTTGACGTGGAGCATCCCCATAGTTGGTGTTTGGCATTAAGGTCACCTACAATAGTAGTGTTGTCTGTAAGAAATTGAGACATTGTTCCATCGTCAATAAATTTATCGTTTGGTGGGTGATACATATTGTATATGTTGATGGTTTTGTTTTGGTTGAGGTAGACTTTGATACCTTGGGCTTCCAAATATTTGGAATATTTATGGCAATGTCCTCAAAGTACAATTTTTTTATCAGATATTCTAGGCTACCCCCTTCTTTACTTTTACTTTTCTGAGGATATTGTAGTTTTTACATTTGATTTTGTATTTTTAATTTTTAATTTGGTTTCCTTTAGGGCTATAATTAGTAATTTGTGTTTGTCAGTTATTTCCATTATTTCTTCTAATTTTTTTTTATCTGTTCGGTACATTCCATTTATATTGCACTGCAAAATGTTTAATTGTTTGGAAGCTGCAAAGGTTTGTGGAGATTGTTTTATACTTATCGGACAGAACCCTCTACCTAAGTCCAGTTTATTATGCGCGACGGGCGATGCAGCATGCAAATCAACATCTGATCTCATGGAATTCGGTGTAGGGGTGCAGCTTCCGTTGATCATGGCACCATGATCCAGGCACACTTTGGTGAAAGTCTGACTTTGCCAGTAATTTTGGGCTGTTCCTAACATGGAAACCTTTGCTACCGACTCTAACATGAGTACAGACACAGCTCCTCCGTATCCCTGAAGAGGAACCATTGCTGAGGTCCATCAACCGGGTTAGTTGAACTCAGGATTTTTAAAGAAGTCTTTCTCCTCTTTTTAACAATTCTGCTGTTGGTTCGCGACTGCTTATTGGTCAGAGTTATTCTGCTTGTTTCACAGCTGGCCTTCAAATCTGAAGGTCATTCCCCTATCCGCTACCTGGAAAATCGCCCTGTACAGTCAGCTCTGCCGAGGGGTCGATCGTTGTAAAAAGTTTATTTTATTTATTAAAATAGAAAATATCGTACTAAGTAGTTTCAAATCTTACATATAGATGGAGCGCTATATATTAATTAATACATAGTTAGTATATAGATTAGTTTGTTATAGACTATTTAATTGGCCAAAGAATATGAGGGGACCGAGAGACATCCTTCCAGCCTGCTGGGATGACAGACCACGGCAAACATACAAGCGGGGCCATGAAATTGGAGATGACCACTTCTGCGCGGCGCGGCAGATCGGCGGAAGCCAATGAGATCCCAATAGACATTCTGAAATATCCTTATGTTTAAGAACTGACACTATTAAAGCATGATTTTTTTTTTCTTTTTGAATAAAAGATTTCCTACTTTTCATACTGCGATGAAAAATAATAGGAGGGTCAGGCTAACCAATGGTTATCCTTCTCAGCGATTTCGCTAGCTAAATGAACAATGCTGCTTTTTAGAGTACTAATAAGTATTGAAAAATTCAGTTTTTCTATCTGATACTATAGGAGGAATGCGTAGTAAGGACAGTATGAAATTTATTTTGATTCACAATAAAAAATCTGTGCTTTAAAAGTTTCAACTCTCATATATAGATAACACGTTATTGCTTCAAATTCTAATGTTATCAAAAGTTCATGTAGTCCTTAATATCATCTACAACAACCCATCAGAGTCATGCTGCCCTATTCATTCGTCGTTCTGGAAAGAGATAAGGAAGACAGAAGATAAATTTAGCATAACAACGGCTACCAGAGTTTAGCAACTCCGATGTAGATATTTGAAAAGAGGTAATGGAACTAACCCTCCTGCCAAAAGCGACTACAAGGGAGTTCTGGTAGGGAAACGAGAGTCAAAGACATGGCGCTCCATATTTCGGGGCCATTGTAAACCTAAAAGTAGCACCCCCGCGCTACCAAAATAAAATATAGGCCACCCTGTTACCACCGAGTCGGGCCACACCGCATTTGGCAGCCTCACCCTCGCAGAGACTTCTCAACATAACCTGACACCCCTGTAGAGTTGTTTAGTTTATCTCTGATAGTTAACTTACTGTAATTAACAACTATTCTTCATCATAATTCGAAACTATTATAGATATTTGACAATAAAAATAATTTTATAGACATCTTGTCAATGCATTCAAAGTGCACAGTCTGCACTATTCAAAAAAAGATAATATGGATTATATACAATATGTACAATGAATATGGCGCCTCTGCCAGCGCTGCAGAATTTGGTGGAGAAACTATTATAGACACGTATGATTCTTTTTTAATCATATGCGTCTATAATAGTTTCGAATTTTGATAACAGATGGCGCGCTAGTGCATCATAATATAAATATTTTTTATCATAAAGATAAAGGCTGCTTGGCCGGCATTCATATTTCTTGAAAATAAAGATACTTCGGCCAGTAAATCTTTTTATTACCTGCGTGAGAACGCCCTTGGAACCTTAGAATTTTTAACGCCTTGCCAAATGTTTCAATTTTTGTTTGCTTCTGACGAGGACAAAAGATTTTTGTCGAAACGTCGAGGTAATAAAAAGATTTACTGGCCGAAGTATCTTTATTTTCAAGAAACTTTTCTTTAATACAAAGCAATAACGTGCCATCTCTAATATTCCGAATAAAGACATTAAGACGCAAATGCTTCTTTTCGCAAATAAATCAAACTTCTACTGTCATTACTGCGATGAAAAAAATATTGGGAGAGCTTGGCTCATTAGTGGTGAACCCTCCCAGCGGTTTCGTCAATTTAATCCACCAGACCGCTTCTTTAGAGCTCTAATACTGTATTGGATCATTCTGATTTTATATGCTACATTGAAGGGTGTAAACTTAGAAATGGTATTTAATTAAACTATGGACATAAGCTTTTGGGACAGTAGAATTACATATAAATATTTGCATCGAACAATGCTCTTCCGCAAACAATATGGACAATTTAGGCATAAATTAATACAAAGCAATAACATGCTATATATACCGAATAAAAACATTAAGACGCGAATGTTTCTTTTCACAAATAAATCAAAAACTTCTACTGTCCTTTTCTTCAATATTAAGTTGAAAACCTCAGGCCCTCCAGAGAGAGAGAGAGAGAGATTGAGATTAAAACTACTTTTTTTCAAAGTCCATATATAATAAGATTATATAGGGTTAAATACAGAATAAAAATAAATATGAGAAAAAGGGAATTTCCTGATCATGCAATTAAAAGTTGCTGATGGCTTGCACCATCTATCGGAATATATATAAACTAATCGTTGATTTTTATATTATTTCAAATCAATAATTAGTTTAAATTTATTCCGATAGATGGCGCAAGCCATCAGCAACTATCAGTTACACGATCAGGAAATGCCCTTTTTCTCAATTTATCCACCTGATCCATTTACAAATTCACTTTTGTACTATTTTCCAAATATAAATATATGAATAAATAAGTTTATATCATGAGGTTGTTGTTGCTTATTCCTCAAGTCGTTTAAACAATCTCCATTAGGTTCCATTGTCTCAGCTTTTCTATTATAGTCCTGAGGTTTTCCCAGGGGTCTTTTTGTAGACATCATGGAGAAGGAAAGAGGAGTGCTGTTGGTCTCTTCTTCTTCTTCTTTCTTATCTCCACTCAATCATATTAGGGTATCAAGCTTGTAGAGCTTGAGACTTGACAACCATCATGACTGGGTGAAGTAGAATGCGTCTGCCTTTGTCATTAAGACTGGGAACACTACTCAGTGGCAGGCCGACTTAGCTCCAATATGAAATGGCCGCCTCTGACATGAGGAACAGACACCGTTTTTGGTCTGAAGACCTGGAAGTACCACTCAGTGTGACTTTACTTCTTTTAGTCTCCTGACATGGAGTGTAGACGCTCCTATGGAGAACAGACGCTACCAATTGATACCTTCCTACATTAGCCGGGTACAGGGTGGCCCTACCAGGAGTTAAACTCCCGACGTCCTGTGTTACCTGTTTACATCCTCCCGTCACTTTTATATCATGATTAATATACGAATAAATATATGTAAATATAAAGTAAAACATGAAGGAAGATGAGTTTCTTTTTTAATAAACGCGAGCGAGCTTTCGGGCCACACGCCCTTCTACTGGCTAAAAAAGCTAAGAGATTCAAAGAGATACAAGCTTATTTATACTATGGTAAGCAATATTTTAGGATATTTACATTTTTTCTTATAGACGGAGAAACAAAATACAACTATGATTACAATTAGGATATGCAAAATATAGGGAAAAAGACAATGAGGTAAATTCTAAATCTGACACATTACGGCGTGTGGCCCGAAAGCTCGCTCACGTTTATTAAAAAGAAACTCATCTTCCTTCGTGTTTTACTTTATTTGATTATCTAAACAGGAAGAGTTCTATCGCTTATTCATATGTAAATATATAAAATATAAGCTCCTGGTCAGGATATGCATACTTTGTTTTTAATATCAACGCCTAATCTTTTTATTTTTATTTTCATATTGTTTTTTCATATGTTAAGCGTATTCACGCAAGTTTGGCCTTAAATACCCATTTCTTGGTTTCTCAAGAAGCCACTGGGACCAAAACTGACGCGAAACACGTTCGTGGATGGCTTTTCTTTATTTATCAAGAAATTGGGTTGACCAAATATCAAGGAACAGGCTAAATCAATGTTTAATTGATTTCTGTTTTACCAGATGGCGCTCTGCCTTCTGAAAAGCACATGTGCTCCTGGTCAGGAGATATACCTACTTTGTTTTTAATATATAAAATAATAAAAGAGGATGAGATAAGTTTCTTAAAATTCTTATCACTGGAGGCTTGGTATTTTTCACTCAATATTGATAGTTAGCGAAACTTTATGGAAAATCAGATAACTAACGAATTCTCAAGTTCTCTTGTATCGCCCTATAAGTAAAATAAGAAACTAATACTATCACATCATTTGTCCTATCTAGGAATTCCTCATCAATTGCTCATCCTTATCTTTTTTATCAATATTTCTATTTTGAGGGAATTTGATCTTTCTCCAGTCGAATGCTCTTAACTGGTTTCAAAATTCGAAAATATTTTAAAGGCGTAAGCTTCTTTTTGAAATTAAACAATATCTACTGTCCTTGCTGGAATGGAAAAATTAATGGGAGGGCCAGGCTCATCAGTGGTGAACCCTCCCAACTGTTTCGCCAGTTTAATCTACCATACCGCTGTTATATTGCATTTTTGGAACTTCCTTTTATAGTGATACTGTTGGTAGCCTCTTGGAATGGGTATTTTAGAAGAACTATGGGCATAAGCTTAAAGGACAGTAGAATTATAACTGGTTTATAAATAAAACAAGACAACCAACACACCATCGCTTTATTCAAGTCTCCTTAGAATTCCGCACCAATTTCACTTGCCAATCTTTCATCATAAGAAATTTTAACTTTTTTGATGCGTTTCTTTTGAAAAATAAAACCAATTTTCTACTGTCCTTTCTGCAATGATAGCTAATCATGGTAGCAAGACAGTAGAAAAATGTTTTATTTTTCAAAAGAAAGGCGTCAAAAATTAGTTACAATTTCTTATAACAGATCCTGTTCCAAAAATAACTTTGTTAAATATCTCTGAAAAAGAGAAACCTAGCTTATGTTATTTAAATAACTCCGCCTTTGCCGGTCCCAAGCCCGGATGAAAAAGGAGGAGGGGGAGCAGTAACAAGCTTACTAAAAAACCTAGGCTCAGCTGGCCCGGATGATAGTACCCTGTAAGGGCTCCTGATCCAGAGATACAGGATGAGCAACGTTTGTACTCCATGTTAGGAGAGGCTGCACATGGCGTCTGTTCCTCATGTCAGAGGCGGCCATTTATTTTGGAGCTAAGTCGGCCTGCCACTGAGTAGTGCTCCCAGTCTTAATGACAAAGGCAGACGCATTTTTACTTCAGAGATAAGAAAGAAGAAAATTTTTTAAAATATGAACAGGTTCTTTACAGAAAAGGTGTCCAACGCGAGATTCAATCCCGGTTCATGGCTGTCGGGAATCGAGGGTTTTAACCACTTGTTCACCGATCTTATAAAAGATACGCGCTATTACATCACATTTATCTTTCATCATTTTGATTTTGAATAATTTGATATCAATGCTGATAGCTCTCTACAGAATTTCTACTGAAACAGTCCTCGCATACACACTGCGACAAAAGAAATCGTAACAAATACAATTTACATATTATTCTTAAGCTTTTCCCCCCAAGAAATCCCTAAATACTTTCGTCCAAATTTTTATAACACACAATTTGTTACAAACCACGGAAATTTCAAAAGTGTTTTAAATAGAATAAAGGCAGTGGATGATTCAAGTTGTTTTTGTGGTATTGAGGGACAAACCTCAAGACATCTACTGATCGATTGCCCAGCATTTCAAGATTATAGAATGAAGAATGAACTAGTTGTTTGTGAACTTAACGATTTGATTTCCGATAAATTGTAAAATTGTATTTTTGTAAATACATTCTAAACCTTCTACAAAATCTAGATCACTAGTGTTTTCATGTGTTGAATAATGTAAATAACTTATGTAAATAAACTTTTTCTCCTTGTTTGGCGCAAGTATCCCATGCGGGATATAGCGCTTTGGAAATAAAATAATTGATTAATTGAATATTGTAATACAAGTTGCATATACTCATTTTATCTCAGGAGAAACAATAACGGTGATGATTATATACATTCCTACACAAATGGCCTTCAATATTTTGGCATTTTATTAATTTTCAACATCAAACGTAAAGGAAATTGAATATATTTAAATTGTAATTAAATTGAAGAGAAAAATCATAGGAAGATTGATTTAGCTCACTTGATAACTATATAGAATGTCATAATGATATATATACTATTTATTTTTAAGACAGCAATATAAACGATTCATATGGTTAGAGATTACCTTCCTCTGAACGACCACTTTATTCAAAATAACTTGACCTGATTGCTCTTGCTGTGCGGGGCAACTAATAAATTTATTTTGAACTGGAACTGGTCGTTGACACTAAATCAAACTTTGATTTAGGTTTGTTTCATAATATTTGGCTAACGCATTTCCTTGATTAATCAGGAAAAGTCAACCATTTACGCGTTTCGGGTTTTGGCCTTGGCCAACCTGGTGCATACTGTACCTATATATACTATTATTGTGCCTTCTACATGCTTCGGTAAGCATTTTAAGGCATAACTCATAGTTAGGAGTCTCCAAGCGCCCGCCGCAATGGAGGGCCAAGGAGAGGGCTGGAGAGGCGACGGCGAGGCCGTGGGCACCCCGGGGGAGAGGAGGGCTAGTGCGCGCCGTTTTGAGGGAACCAAGGCAGCACCAAGCACAACTAAGGCGCCGCAGGCTTCAAAAATAGTTAAGAGATCATTTCAGGGTACGAGATCAGGCGATCAGGACCCAGAGCTCAAGAGGTCTGGCTTTAATCGTCTGGCTTTTTTATATACTGTACCTATCACTAAAGACTATCTCCTTCTTGGAAGTAATTCTTTAGCTTGAACATGGCAGTGGAATTCTGGAGTCCAAATGGTATCCACAATACCCATAGTGTCAAGACCTGAACAGCGACCTAACAGGTTGTTTTCCTATCTCACTCACTATTTTCACCAAAATTTTTACCTTTTAGCATATCTTTGAGCGAATATTTGTATTTATTTTTTTCTATTACCTCTATATATTAATAAGAATCTGATTTCGTTTTGCAAGAACGCCCGTTGAAGAACTAATTGTTCGAAAGCTAGCGTCTGTTATTTGTAATAATAAAAGATACTGATTGCGAGAGGTTTTTTGTCTTTTGGATTTAATTTTATGCGCAAGTTCTTTGATCTTAGTACTTATATATATATATATATATATATATATATATATATATATATTTCCACGTGGAAAATTAGGGAAGATCAACTTCGGAAAGAGACAACAATTTATTTCAGGCAAGAACAAACTATGAATGATAAACAAAAGATAAGCAAAAGAGGAAAGAAGTGTACAGAGTAGCAAAATATAAACATAAAAAATAATACTCTGCTAATAAAATAATAAATACTTTGTTACATAGCTCCTTCCCTATTAGAGCTGTGACCCACAGCGAGCAATTATTGTAGTTACTGACATGGATCTGACGTGCTTCTGCCAAGGATTCCATCGAGGTCTTGGAACTTTGTCCCTAGTACCTTTGCGTCCTTTTTCTTGCGGCGTGAAGAGCGGCTTTGTCGTCGTATCGTCTATAGGGACATCGTCATCTTCGAGGGAAGTCTTGGCTTTGACACGTCGGTGGAATCCAGGAGCTAGTTTTCGAAAATGTAGATCACAGCACCCATGGCTTCAAGGTCTTCTCGGCGATCTTCAGTTTGTCTTCCCTAATTTACCCAGTATCTCCATCAAAATGCCACGTGAAAAATTAGGGAAGTAAAACTTCGGAAATATACAACAATTTTATTTCAGGCAAGAATAAACTCTGAGTGATAAACAAAAGATAAGAAAAAGAGAGAAGTGTAAGAGTATCAAAATATAAACATAAAAAATAATACTCTGCTAATAAAAATAATAAATACTTTGTTACAATATTTCAAAAATAAAAAAGGCATAACCTGACCAAGAGCATGTGCTTCTTAGATGGCAGAGCGCTATCTAGTGGAACAGAAACACACACACATTTTTGAAAATAGAGCAATCTATAAATAAATCTTTAAATAAAAAAAAACATATATTGGATCAAAATATCATTTATTTTACCAATATTTCAGTTGGCTGAACGCCAACTTTTATCAAGGTGTTATAACATTTTAAAGTGTGTCATTTTAAAGTGTTTGTTGTTGACACACATTAAATATGTTATAATACCTTGATAAAGGTTGGCGTTCAGCCAACTGAAGCTACCTTTATCAGAATTTTTTTCTTGATATTTGATTCCGAGGACCGCCTACAGTGGGCTACACTCGTTACTTCTTAATTGCATCTCCATTTTCTCAAACATCGACCTTTCGGACGTCTACTTTTATCAGGTTTGCTTTCTTGATATTTGATTTCGCGAGGACCGCTTTAATTGGGTTACACTTGAAACTTCTTAATTTATTTTCCATTTTCTCAACGGCCGCTTTTTGAGACGGCTACCTTTATCGGAATTGAATTTTTGATATTTGATATCGAGAACAGCCTACATTGAGCTACCCTCGTTACTTCTTTATTGATTTTCCATTTTCTAAACCATGGACCATTCGGACAGCTACCTTTATCAGGATTAAAATTTTGATATTTGATTTCGAGGACCGCCTACATTGGGTTACACTTGAAACTTCTTAATTGCTTTTCCATTTCCACAACGACTGCCTTTTCGGACAGCTACCTTTATCAGGATTGCTTTCTTGATATTTGATTTCGAAGGCCATTTACATTGGGCTACACTTGTAACTTCTTAATTGCTTTTCCATTTTCTCAACGACTGCCTTTTCGAACGGCTACCTTTATCAGGATTTCTTTCTTGATATTTGATTCCAAGGACCGCCTACAGTGGGCTACACTCGTTACTTCTTAATTGATGTCTTGACAGTCTTCTTCTTTTTCCCAACAATCGACTTTTTTTTGTCTTATCAAATGTACAACGAGTTCGTTGATAATTATTCGGTTCCTTTTGTTTTGTTTGCTCGATTACCAGTTCACAATTTCAACAATGGTTTCTCTCTTACCCAATTCCATCTTGACCTGAAAGCTTTATGTTCTCACATTCAAAACTTAGTAATCAGTATCACTTTTGGTTTTAAAAAAATAAGCCTAATGTATCTCACACACACTAGTTATTGAAAAAAGACAGTATAATCATGTTCTGATTCTTTAAACTACACAATGCCAACTTTATTTGGCAACTTTACAAACTTTAGGTGCCTCTTTCATACTCATTTGATTCGATTCTTTTTCACGTGCAGTTGCTGTTGCAACTTTAGTATTCAATAAAAAGGCGAATAAATACAATTCATGCCCAGGGAGAAGCAGCACGAGTAAGGGACTGTCCTGTAGTACGGTGTCGTGAGCCCCGAGCCGCTACGGTAACCGTGAACAGGGAACTCTGAAATGTGGCTAACTAACGGAGCAATGGCACCCTCTCTTTCCATGGAGCTACAAAATCAGAAATTGACGATCCATGCTACTGCGTCCGGGGAAGCCGACATGCTGGGGCCTGCAGTCTGGGGACCCAGTGGGAAATATGTTACAAGGATCCTGCATGAACAAGAAACCACTACCATAAATACAATTCGCTTCTCTTTGTAGACAAAGTAAACGGTTCTCTGTTTACAGGTTTGACATTCTAGCACAGCTCACCTTGTGCTGGCTATTTACACATAGCAAGTTGGTGGAGTAGAGGTGTACCACCAGACTTCACAGCTGTTGGTTGATGCGCTCCTAACTAAGGGCTAGAATCGTATTCATTTTCTTTCATTTAATTCAACTACTATCTAGAATTCTGTATTGTTTTATGACGTTCATTAAAAATGTCTTAAATATATGTCTACACTTCTAATTTTCATTTATCGTCATAGCGAAGTTCGTATAATATGTTTTATTATTATCCATAGTACACGTGGTACAGGTCATGATAACAATTATTATTTATTATCAAATCAGACGTGATATCCCCACAAAGGATGCTTGCGTCAAGCAACAACACCAAAATCAGAAAACTATATCACAGAAACAATTAACCAAAAAAAATAATAACCAATGAAATTAATACAAATATATACATAGTTAGCAATTAAGGTTTTTTTACCAAGAGAGAAAATCATAGATATATTTACAGAATTTCCTAAATTTAAAATACGAGTCCTTACTATTTACAAACATAAAAAGATCCATGTATTCAATGTTTTCCCGCTTTCTGTAGTTCTGGAAGATTGGACACTCAATAAGCAGGTGACTGGAATCCTGCCTTCTCTCTCCACATAAACACCCTGGTTTATCATGGTGGTTAATATGTGACTGCCTTTACTGTAAGTACACGACATATCTACACATGTAGAAATGAATTCGACTTTTGCACTTATAAATGTTCCAGGCTCCTTTTCAGCTACTAGCACTTACTCGTGGGGTATATCCTTGTAAGAATTGGGTGGCACATTTTGGTAATTATTTATTCAGAAAAAAAGTATCCAATGCTGGATTCGAACCCGGGTCTTGGCTGTAAAATATTGACAGTTTATACCACTCGACCAACGACCTCCATGTTTAATACTTAAATGCCTTAATAAATATCTCAGTGTGTAATTCTATTTGAAACTATTATAGACGGAAATGTCTTTATTTACGAATGGATGATTTTTGAGCCCCGATGGACACATAAAGCGGAATATATACAAAGCACTATAACATTGCACTGTTGGAGGGGGATGGGGATGGGTGGCCAGGGGATCATCGCCAGGTGAGGCCAGGAAAGAACTATTATAGACACGTATGATTCTTTTAAAAATTAAACGATTTCTACTGCTCTTACTGCAATGGAAAAATTAATTGTAGAGCCTAGCTCATCAGTGGTGAACCCTCCCAGTAGTTTCGCCAGTTTAATCTACCATACCGCTGTTATATTCCATTTTTCGGTTTTACTTTTATAGTGATACTGATTCTAGACTCTTGGAATGGGTATTTTAGATGAACTATGGACATAAGCTTTGAGGACAGTAGAAATACAACAACAACAAAAAACCTTTATTAAGACACTATTGTCTTACAAGGGGATTCCCCATAACGGTTATATATGTACATGAGTGAGGAGGAAAAGCAATCCAGAGGGGAGGGGGAGCAATCAGCCATTGTCTGTGGAGTTGAGCACTTCCTCTCTCATTTTATCAATTGCCTTGAAAAATTTAAAATATTTATAAACAAATGTTTTATCCAGCAGGAGAGAAGTAAAGATTTTATATACATGTTGTTCATTGTAGTGAGTTAGCTCCGAAAGTTCGCGAATTTCCATTCTCTTTTCATGTAGGAATGGGCAATGGAATAGATAGTGGACCAAATTGTCTTGGATGCCAACATTGCAGAAGTAGCAGGACAGTAGAAATACATATTATTAAATAGTTCATCTAAGATACCCATTCCAAGAGTCTAGCATCAAAATTACCATAAAAGTAAAACCGAAAAATGCAATATAACAGCGGTATGGTAGATTAAACTGGCGAAACCGCTGGGAGGGTTCACCACTAATGAGTCAGGTCCTCCTATTAATGTTTCCATTGCAGTAAGGACAGTAGAAATTGTTTATTTTTAAAAAGAATCATACACGTCTATAATAGTTTCGTATTTTCATAACAGATGGCGCGCTAATGCATCATAGTTTGATTCTATATTGGAAGGAATCCATCTTGTATGTTCACTAAGTGTTCTAACATTCTTAGCTGAAAATAAAGCGACAGTGGGAGACAAATAGACATCCTATATCTAGAACTCACTGATTTCTCTCAAATATGAAATACTCCGTTCATTTTTAGACAGAACATTTTTAGATAGAAGTCTGTTACTACCTAACTTGTAAATACTTGCTTCTAGTTCATTTTTCTGTATTTCTTAATTTCATTCAACACCTATTTTCAATATAATCCATAATAAGATAAAAGGACTCAAAAGCGCGAATGTTTCTTTTTGAGTCCTTTTATCTTATATGTATAGATGGCGCGTTATTGCTTTGTGTTAATAATCCATAATCAAAATTCGAAACTATTATAGACGCGTATGAATCTTTTTAAAAATAAACAATTTCTACTGTCCTTTACTGCAATAGAAAAATTAATGGGAGGGCCTGGCTCATCAGTGGTGAACCCTCCCAGCGGTTTCGCCAGTTTAATCTACCATACCGCTTTTATGTTAATCGAAAAATGCAATATAACCATAAGTATGGTAGATTAAACTGGCGAAACCGCTGGGAGGGTTCACCACTGATGAGCCAGACCCTCCCATTAATTTTTCCATTGCAGTAAGGACAGTAGAAATTGTTTATTTTCAAAAAGAATCATACGTGTCTATAATAGTTTCGAATTTTGATAACAGATGGCGCGCTAATGCATCATAATATAATACATAATACACACGCTCTAAATAAATACTACACAATAGCCATGATTATCTTGCAAATATCAAACTCATTAGTGAATTAAATTAATCAAGCGAGAATATGGTGCTTTGTATAAGTACACATTTCAAACTGCTTTTATATGTATAGACTTGTGGTTGTTCTTACTGTAAATTAAAAGCTGTCGCTAACTATCCACCATTAGACCATTAGCCCTTTCTACGAACGGGTCAAAAGAGAAAGCCAATTCTAGGCCTTATTAAAGTGTTGCCTATATACATTTATATATAGAGAGGTACAGAATGTATCTAGCTGCGAGGCCCAACAGCCCGAAACGCGTTCCTGGTTAGCTTTACTTGATTTTTCATTAAAATGGGTTGACCAAATATCAGGGAACAGGCTATATCAACGTTTAGTTGATTTCTGTTCCACTAGATGGCGTTCTGCCATCTAAAAAGGTTCATGTGTACGTGGTCAGGATATGCTTTTTTTGATATATTTATATATAGATATAATGAGTATAAATACATACATAATGATATTTGAAACATAATGCTGAATTAAAACAAATAAATATTTCAATTTTGACAGTTTTTTGTTTGTAATTCATAGAATATTTTATATAAAAACCTGATTATTTTAAAATTTTATCCTTTGATGTCTTGAACATTCGCTGAAAAAATAGCATCAACTTCCAACAGTTTCCGAGATTAAATAATGCATCACACACAGAGATATCGTATTTAGATTGTTATGTAGAAAATGAGGAAATTCAAACTTCAGAATGACACAGCAATTTATTCATTTATGATGCAGAATAAAATATATAAAATACAAGATAAACAAGGGGAAAAGTTTTACAAAATGGCAAAATAAAAATAGCAAAATTATTAATCTGTACATGAAATGATGAATACTTTTCTACATATCTCCTTTCCTATTGGGGCTTTGACCCACAGCTTGCAAATATTGTAGATACCGGTATGAATCTGACGTGCTTCTGCTAAGGATTTACATCGAAGTCTTGGAACTTTGTTCCTAGTAGCTTTGCGTCCTTTCTTTTATGGCGTGAAGAGCGTTTATGACCTCGCATCGTTAAAAGGTATATCGTCTTCTTGGAGGGAAGTCTTGGCTTTGGCATGGCGGTGGAATCCTGAAGAATCCTTGGAAAATGTAGATCACAGAAGCCATGGTCTCGGGGTCTTCTCGGCGATCTTCAGTTTGTCTCTCCTAATCTACCCAGCATCTTCACTAAATGTAACGTTGAAAATTAGAAAAGAGACAAACTTTAGAATGACACGGCAATTTATTTATGATCCAAACCAAATTGATATTCATAAATTACAAGCTAAGCAATGATGAAAGTTCATTGAATGTCGTGGTCCATTTGGATGAGGAAAGTGAAGACTAAAACGCGGCTGATTTCACACTAGCCTGTTCAGTTATATGATAAGCTATGCATGGTGGATTCTGTGGCTACTGGACATGTGTCGGACCTGGAGGCTGTTGTGTTGTCTGCGTTACCTGGAGTATAAGAGTTCCATCTATGCTTCCTTCCTGTGGTGAATCTGTATAAACCCGGTGGTCTTAATAAAGCTGTACGTATGTGTGTTTTAAAATTCTATAGCCACTGGACATGTGTAGGACCTGGAGACTGTTGGTTTCTGCGTTGCCTGGAGTATAGGAGCTCCATCTATGCTTCTTTCCTGTGGTGAATCTGTATAAGACCGGTAGTCTTCATAAAGCTGTGTGTGTGTTTTTAAATTCTGTGGCCACTGGACATGTGTCGGACCTGGAGGCTGTTGTTGGGTTCTGTGCTGCCTGGAGTATAGGAGCTCTATCTATGTTTCCTTCCTATGGTGAATCTTTATAAGACTGATGGTATTATAATAAACCTGTATATATGTATTATTTATAGATAAATATAAGAAATATAAAAATCTAATTGATAATATATACATTATAAAAATACTTTACTATAAAATTTATGATGGGGCATAGCCTGTACTGCACGTATTCGGTAGCCAAACCAAAAAGAAATAGAAAAAGAGAATTAAACATATAGAAAGATGAATTTACCAGATTAAACCGGCCATATTAGGAGGTGCAGAACGAAGTGAAATGCATCGTCAGCGAATTTGGTCGTCCTTGACCACGTGGCGACGAAGGAGGTCACCTGAATTGTGATTGGCTCTCAGCCAGGTTCCCGACAATTCCAGGTGTACAACCTCCCAGATGGATAAACGGGGTTCCTCAAGGAATAAAACTAACAAAACACGAATCTTAAAACATTTAAACACGAATCTTACTTGTATATATATATATAGATAAAAATACTTCTATATATATATATATATATATACTATCCTTACTGTTTTACACATTCCTGATTTATTGTTTCATTTTCTGTGTATATTTTCATTTATTATCATCAAATCAGACGCGATATCCCCATAAGGGATGCTTGGGTCAAGTAACAACACTAAATTCAGAGAACTATTTTATATAAACAATTGGTGAATTACAAGGTTTGAGTAGAAGTTTAAAGAAGAAAAGAAAGAAAAGGACATTAAAATCATGATTGACTCCACATTCTACCTAGGAAAAACTAATGAAATAAATACATAGTTTAGCAATTTCGAGGTTTTAACAAAGAAAGAAAATCAGGTATAGATGGTGCGTTATTACTTTATATGAATTTTCTTTAACTGCGATTGTTAGCACGTTTTCTTTGAAATTTCTTTTAGAAAGAACGAGCTGACTCAATTCGATTCAATTGATTTATTTCAAACAACAAAAGAAAATTACATTACGATTTAATGCGATTTAGTTGTATTTATAACACAAAAGAAAACAAAAGAAGAAAAAAAACAACAAAAAGAATGATGATAAGTAACAATAAAATTCTATGAATATGAATTATAATTAATTATTAAAATACAATAATAATAATAAAAACCTAGCAGCGATGATAAAATGTTGGAAACTCTAGCTGAGGTGAATCCGTAATGTGGTACAGATCCTCTAAATATTCTTAATCGTAGTTAAGAACAGTAGAAAGTGCATTTTTTTAAAGTAAAATTCGGTTTCTTGAATAGTTCCCATTCTTAAATATAGATGGAGCATTGTTGCCTTATCAAATATAATAAAATTAATACAGTAGAACCTCCTTTTAGCGGACACCTCTCCACAAAGGACAGTTTTTATTTGCAAAATTACCATTTTCACAATTTAGCAACTCTCCGGTAAGATGACACCTCTCCACAAAGGACAGTTTTTATTTGCAAAATTACCATTTTTACAATTTAGCAACTTTCCGGTAAGAGGACAACTCTCCCTAAAGGACACTTTGTTTCTGAAATTAGGTTTGTAAGTGTTATCAGGGATTCAGAATCAGAAATTAATTCACCGTTGGTTAAAATAAACGTTTATTTATTAATTTATACACATGTAATTTATCTTATTCTTTTTTAGCCCTGCAAAACTATAGCAAGATGTCTATAGTATTACTCCTATTTAAAACATTTACTCATTTTTTAATTTACATTTCATAGAGTAATTTAGTTTTTTATATTTAATTTAAAAAAATAAAATATATATGCTATACTTCTATTATAATATCTACATTTTTTCCAGCTGCTACAGGTGTTTTCCTTTACAGGGAGGTTCTACTGTTTATACTTTTATGAAAATATAAAAAAAACTTATGCAATATGTTTGTCTATTATTAAAGAAACTTATGGCGAAAGGAATTTTCTATATTTTTATTATTAATATATATTTAATAGGGTTAGTATATTGTGTAAGGGATAAAATACTTAATCAAGTACTACTCAAAAGTCTTCTTTACAAATCATTAGTATTCGCAAGCTTCATGTTAAAATAATCTTCTACTGGCGTTTCTTATAAGTATAAACATTTCAGAATCGATATTTGTAAAAAAAAAGACTTTATTTGAAGAAACGCTTTTAATTATTAAAATTAATTAATAAACGTTTTTGTTTATTATCTATATGTATTACAGAGAATATTGAGACTGTTGTGATATAGATGTATGGAGACATCTGAAACTCTTCATTGGACATGACAACAACAACATAAAGTGACCACATGGACACAGAACAGCAGCTTTACACACCCAAGATAGTGGACATTGTTGTGATAGAGATGTATGGAGACATCTGAGGCTCTTCATTGGACACGACAACAACATAAAGTGGCCACATGGACCCAGAACAGCAGCTTTACACACCCAAGATAGTGGACATTGCTGTGATAGAGATGAACGGAGACATCTGAGGTTCTTCATTGGACACGACAACAACAACATAAAGTGGCCACATGGACACAGAACAGCAGCTTTACACACCCAAGATAGTGGACATTGCTGTGATAGAGATGTACGGAGACATCTGAGGTTCTTCCCTGGACACGACAACAACATAAAGTGGCCACATGGACACAGAGCAGCAGCTTTACACACCCAAGATAGAGAACATTGCTGTGATAGAGATGTATGGAGACATCTGAGGTTCTTCATTGGACACGACAACAACAACATAAAGTGGCCACATGGACACAGAACAGCAGCTTTACACACCCAAGATAGTGGACATTGCTGTGATAGAGATGTACGGAGACATCTGAGGTTCTTCATTGGACACGACAACAACAACATAAAGTGGCCACATGGACACAGAACAGCAGCTTTACACACCCAAGATAGTGGACATTGCTGTGATAGAGATGTACGGAGACATCTGAGATTCTTCCCTGGACACGACAACAACAACATAAAGTGGCCACATGGACCCAGAGCAGCAGCTTTACACACCCAAGATAGAGAACATTGCTGTGATAGATATGTATGGAGACATCTGAGGCTCTTCCCAGGACACGACAATAACAACATTAAGTGGCCACATGGACCAACAGAACCGCAGCTTTACACACCCAAGATAGAGAACATTGCTCTAATAGAGATGTACGGAGACATCTAAGGCTCTTCATTGGACACGACAACAACAACAAATTAACATGGACCCAGAACTTTACACACCCAAGATAGAGGACATTGCGACTGCTGTGATAGAGATGCATGGAGATATCTGAGGCTCTCCATTGTGAACACAACAATAAAGGATTTTACTTTTTCGATATTAAGAAAAAAGGAAACATTGTAATCAAATATGTACATTGATATCGGAATATCGGATATCGGAATTCCATTTTTTATATTGCGGATTTTTTATTTTAAGTATGCGCAACATAAAAAAAAATAGAATTCCGATATTCAAAAACTCCTTCGGTCGTTTATTAGGACACTCTCATACTACATGTGTAAACCGAATGAAGAAAGAAACCAAAACAAGGTCTTATCACCAGATAAAAACTATGAAACGATCATTGAACATATTTGATGACAATTTTTCATTTTTTCGTTCAACTCCTTGTTAATATCTTATAACTAGCCGAGTGACCCGGGCAACGCCCCGGGTTTACCCGAAGGACCCGCAGGTGAGAAACTATAGAAGAAAAATTTTAACAAATCAGAAAATGAAATTGCAAACAACAGAACTACACTTCTTTAAGGACATGAGAGCACATGCACTGTATCACCATACGTGTACCATTTTCAAAGACCCTGCTTAGGATTGAAACTTCTCAGAAGCATAACAATAGTACCAACCTAGAGGTTAACTGGTGTGGATGCATTCCTCTGGGAGTAAGACTATTGAGAAATTCAGTAGGGAGTTATTTTGCTTCTCCGCATTCTAACACTCCAACTGTTAACACTGTGGAAACACTGACTCATGTTTGGTAAGCAATTTCAGGGAAGAAACTATAGACATTGGATTAAATAAATTATTAATTAAATTGCATTAAATAAAAATTATTAGATTTATATAAATATTATTAGAGTGAAAAAAAAAGAAAAAATTAACAAATTAGAAAATAAAATTTCTAAAAATACAACTATATTGCAGATAAGATAAGAGGGGACCTTATTAAAAAATAAATAAACAAACTGTAATTCGACACTATCGATAATTCGACACTTTCGATAATTCGACACTTTCGATAATTCGACCATTTTAAAAATCAAATTTACAAGGTTGATTGTTGTTTAAATACAACTTTGATTTTGCATGCATAAACACAGGCTCTTGTAGCAAGAACCCAAATATTATTTATAGTCATAGCAAAAGCCAACTTTAGTGAAAACTGATGCCTCTTCAGAATGAATGGAAGACTGAAATCTGAAGGAGCAGAAGATATGGGTCATCTTTACATGTAATGCTATCTAATGTTCGCACACTTGAAAAAGCCACATATAAAGTTGTCCGTGCGTAAACACAGGCTCTTGTAGCCAAGGTTTGGCCTTGAGCCTTATTTATAGTCATAGCAAAAGCCAACCTTAGTGAAAACTAACGCCTCTCTAGAATGAAGCGAAGGTTGGTATCCGAAGGGGCCAAAGATATTTCAGACACTATACAGTGTGTTCAACTTTGGGCACTGTCAGTATATGTGCTTCAAGGACATGAGAGCACATGCGCTGAAACACCATACGTGTTCCATCGCAAAGATCCTAAAGGCATTGGTGAAAGTATAAATAAATATTTTGGAAATGAAAAAAAATACATATATATATAAGAAAATAAATTGGAATAAAAATTTACAAACTATATTTCAGAGTGGATACATATTTGAAAGGAAAAAAAAAAAGAAAATTGCAAACAACAAAACTATATTACAGATATGACATGAAAACTAACGCCTCTCTAGAATGAAGCGAAGGTTGGTATCCGAAGGGGCCAAAGATATTTCAGACACTATACAGTGTGTTCAACTTTGGGCACTGTCAGTATATGTGCTTCAAGGACATGAGAGCACATGCGCTGAAACACCATACGCGTTCCATCGCAAAGATCCTAAAGGCATTGGTGGAAGTATAAATGACCCATATCTTCTGCTCCTTCAGATTTCAGTCTTCCATTCATTCTGAAGAGGCATCAGTTTTCACTAAAGTTGGCTTTTGCTATGACTATAAATAATATTTGGGTTCTTGCTACAAGAGCCTGTGTTTATGCATGCAAAAGCAAAGTTGTATTTAAACAACAATCAACCTTGTAAATTTGATTTTTAAAATGGTCGAATTATCGAAAGTGTCGAATTATCGAGTGTCAATTTACAGTTTGTTTATGTATTTTTTAATAAGGTCCTCTTATCTTATCTGCAATATAGTTGTATTTTTCGAAATTTTATTTTCTAATTTGTTAATTTCTTTCTTTTTTTTTTCACTCTAATAATATTTATTTAAATCTAATAATTTTTATTTAATGCAATTTAATTAATAATTTATTTAATCCAATGTCTATAGTTTCTTCCCTGAAATTGCTTACCAAACATGAGTCAGTGTTTCCACAGTGTTAACAGTTGGAGTGTTAGAATGCGGAGAAGCAAAATAACTCCCTACTGAATTTCTCAATAGTCTCACTCCCAGAGGAATGCATCCACACCAGTTAACCTCTAGGTTGGTACTATTGTTATGCTTCTGAGAAGTTTTAATCCTAAGCAGGGTCTTTGAAAATGGTACACGTATGGTGATACAGTGCATGTGCTCTCATGTCCTTAAAGTAGTGTAGTTCTGTTGTTTGCAATTTCATTTTCTGATTTGTTAAAATTTTTCTTCTATAGTTTCTCACCTGCGGGTCCTTCGGGTAAACCCGGGGGGTTGCCCGGGTCACTCGGCTAGTATGTATATAAAAAAGCAAAGCCCAATTCTAAACCCAAATATTTTTTTTATGAGAAGAACATCAACATATTGCATGATTACGGCAGTCCATAGCTTCCCTGACAAAAATTCACCAAGAAAGTAAAATATTCCAAAATTTTTCTGTGTGTAAATTGCTAAATATGTAAAAAACATGTATACAAAAAAGCAAAGCCCAATTCCAAACCCAAATATTTTTTTTATGAGAAGAACATCAACATAATGCATGATTACGGCAGTCCATAGCTTCCCTGACAAAAATTCACCAAAAAAGTTAAATATTCCAAAAATATTTCTGTGTATATATTGCTAAATGTGTAAATAACATGTATATAAAAAAGCAAAGCTTAATTTTAAATTTCATTATCCTTTTTACAGGAAAAGCATCAAAATACTGCATAAGTACGGCACTTTTGCAGCCGCATGATTACGGCAGTCCATAGCTTCCCTGACAAAAATTCACCAAGAAAGTTAAATATTCCAAAATTTTTCTGTGTGTAAATTGCTAAATATGTAAAAAAACATGTATACAAAAAAGCAAAGCCCAATTCCAAACCCAAATATTTTTTTTATGAGAAGAACATCAACATAATGCATGATTACGGCAGTCCATAGCTTCCCTGACAAAAATTCACCAAAAAAGTTAAATATTCTAAAAATATTTCTGTGTATATATTGCTAAATGTGTAAATAACATGTATATAAAAAAGCAAAGCTTAATTTTAAATTTCATTATCCTTTTCACAGGAAAAGCATCAAAATACTGCATAAGTACGGCACTTTTGCAGCCGCATGATTACGGCAGTCCATAGCTTCCCTGACAAAAATTCACCAAGAAAGTTAAATATTCCAAAATTTTTCTGTGTGTAAATTGCTAAATATGTAAAAAACATGTATACAAAAAGCAAAGCCCAATTCCAAACCCAAATATTTTTTTTATGAGAAGAACATCAACATAATGCATGATTACGGCAGTCCATAGCTTCCCTGAAAAAAATTCACCAAAAAAGTTAAATATTCCAAAAATATTTCTGTGTATATATTGCTAAATGTGTAAATAACATGTATATAAAAAAGCAAAGCTTAATTTTAAATTTCATTATCCTTTTTACAGGAAAAGCATCAAAATACTGCATAAGTACGGCACTTTTGCAGCCGCATGATTACGGCAGTCCATAGCTTCCCTGACAAAAATTCACCAAGAAAGTTAAATATTCCAAAATTTTTCTGTGTGTAAATTGCTAAATATGTAAAAAACATGTATACAAAAAGCAAAGCCCAATTCCAAACCCAAATATTTTTTTTATGAGAAGAACATCAACATAATGCATGATTACGGCAGTCCATAGCTTCCTTGACAAAAATTCACCAAAAAAGTTAAATATTCCAAAAATATTTCTGTGTATATATTGCTAAATGTGTAAATAACATGTATATAAAAAAGCAAAGCTTAATTTTAAATTTCATTATCCTTTTCACAGGAAAAGCATCAAAATACTGCATAAGTACGGCACTTTTGCAGCCCCCCTGACAAAAATTCACTAAAAGAGGTAAGTATTCAAAAAAATATTTTGGTATATATATTGCTAAATGTGTAACAAACATGTATAAGAAAAAGCAAAGCTTAATTCTAAGTTCTAATATTTTTTTTATAAGAAAAGCTACAAAAGCAAATAGGGAGAAGTGAAGCCATTTAGCCATTTTCAAAATCTGATTGTGAAAGAGTAAAAAAATGAGTAAATAAGAGCAAATATAAAGAAAAAGTATTGCTAAATGTGTAATAAACATGTATATAAAAAAGCAAAGCTTAATTCTAAGTTTTAATATAAAGAAGAAATAAGACACAAAAATGGAGCTAAATTCAAATGAAAAACTATAACAAATTAATTTAAAAAAATAAGACCTAATCCAAATGCCACCATCATCAGACAAAAGAAAAAATGAGATTTTATTCTTTAGTTCATTTATTCTTCTGTCTGATGCTGTTGCTGAAACGTCACACACTATTAAATTATTTGGATTAGGTATTATTAATGAGAAAAAAAAAGATGCCAAAGAGAGATGAAAAGATGCCAAAAAAGATAACCAGATACAAAAATTGTGCTAAATTCAAATGAAAAACTATAACAAACACTTATAAAAGATAATTATTATAGAATAAAAGTAATAATTCAATCTACAATTCGAAAAATTTATATATTTAAATGAAAAACTATAACAAAGTACTTACATAATCAAATGAATCAGAAATATATATTATTTCAAAACACATTTTACGCATTTCAAAACAAATGAATTGATGATGATAAATGCAAAAAATCTACGATTGTAAAATAGATTAAATTAAAAAATAAAAATAACTGTTAACATTAGGAAAATAAAAACAGGCCTATCATACGAAGAAAAAAATAACGAAAATTTTGGTATATAGATTGTTATGTGTAGTTCAGAATCTTCGGAGGAGATAGCTCAGGACTTTACAATGGAAAACTCTGTTACGGTATTATCTATATAGACTATATTCTTTACGGGCTAAAATTATTGTAAATATATGTATAGACAACTGTGGAAACATACATGTATGTCATGGCAACTCTCCCTAGAGGGACATAGCGCTTCAAATAAAAAAAGATATAACATTTAAAAAAATAGAACTATCATCTTAAAGGAACCTGATTCAAAAACAGATTTTTGAAACGTTTTCTTTTCAAATCTTTCGATCTTTTTCTTGATCTCTTAAAACTTTTATTAATATTTCGGTATATAGCGGTTACACTTGAAGTAAGTAAGTGCTTTATAACGTTTTATTATAGATTAATAGCATTATCACTGATGGTTTAAATCCATCCGCACCTTGATTCTAACGGCGTTCTATTTTGAGTTGAACCGCTGCATCTGTTAGAAGTTGGCGACTGTACACTGAGAGCGTTGTGTACAGGGAAGGTCTCTCAAGTGGCCTTCCTCCAACAGAATGATGCTGTTTTGAACTCACAAACAGTTTTTGGAACAGTTTTTCTCATTCATATTGTAGCACAAACATCTTACACACGCATTATTTCGTTTACAAATCTATTTATTTCTCTCAATATTATACTATTCTTGAGTTTAGATACCTGAGAGATATTACTGAAGAACTTCCCAATTACCTGTTTAATTGTACAGCCCTTGATGCAGAGAGGAAGGCCCTATATCAACAAATTAAATGTACCAACACTTCACCCTACGTATTGCTTTCAAAAATATCAGCAAACAAATCTAAGGCAATAACTTACTATAGCTTTTTAGATCATCATTATGTAAGGACCAGTCAACAAGTGAATGACTTTGAAATGAAGAGTAAAGCCAGTTCAATTTTTATTTGACTACCTATGTAAATAACACAAGATGATTATTACCTTACCCAATTGGGAGAATCTGTATGGGGCAAGTCCTTAATAAAGGCTTTTGTGTGTGTGATACCTGAGAGAGGCTTAAGATTCAAATCGACCTTCTTAGACTGACCCATTTCGATCCTACATACATTCACCCAATCACTATCAAAGAGCGGGCTCCCTCGTGGGGTCCACGGTCAGACCTTCCCAAGTCGCGCTAGACTGCAACTGTAGCGTTGTTGTGGTCACGCGTCTCACACTCAACCTGGTTAAGGAAATGCAGAGGCATCAAATCGTCTACAGACACCGTAGGTACCGATCGAAGTGACGTTCGTTGTACAGCAACCAACCTAATCACTATGAAATCTCCTTTGATAAGCTCTTCTATTCATCAGCTGACATCATCAAAAGTCTCAGGGATTCTTTAATCTTGATACCCTAATATGATTGAGTGGAAAACAAGATAGTGGACATTGCTGGTGCTGTGATGAAGATGCATGGAGACATCTGAGGCTCTTCATTGGACATGACAACAACAACATAAAGTGGCCACATGGACCCAGAACAGCAACTTAACACACCCAAGATAGAGAACATTGCTGTGATAGAGATGTATGGATACATCTGAGGCTCTTCATTGGACATGACAACAACAACAGGAAAGTGACATGGACCCAGAACTGCAGATTTACACACCCAAGATAGATAACATTGCTGTGATAGAGATGTATGGAGACATCTGAGGATCTTCATTGGACAAGACAACAACAACAACCAAATACTCTTTCTTGATCAATAAAGAAGAGCTAACCACTTGATTAATCAAGAATTGGTATTTGGATAATTCTGTAATAATTGAAGATCAAAGAGTAGTTCATAATGTCAAGTAGCTCCATCCAGATGGGACAACTGTCAATCATCCCTGGACCCCGGGGGGGACCACCGGTGTGGGGGGCTGCTGGGAGGCTGATCTGTAAATAAGGAAAACGGGACGGTGGCTAACGCCGTTCATTCAGGATTAACCTTAACTGGGGGTAAGTTGTACAAAACTCTCTCTCCCTATACTCCTTATAATAAATTAATTATCCCCAAACTTGCCCTTGCTTTATTTATCTCCGCGACATATTTTGGTGGAGACGCTGGGTAGCGTGACGGAACTTCGAAGAAGTCGACGTCTACAGGGACGTGAACCAATTCTTCAACCTTTGCCACAACGAATAGAAATGGAAGACGACCACAGACCTACTGTTAGCGGATCCTACCTCCCTTGTCAGCGCCAACGAGATCCTTCTACCTTTTCGGGAGATGGAAATATAAACCCTGGACAATGGTTGAAAGAGTACGAGAGAGTGTCGAAGTACAACAGATGGGACGAGACCATGAAGCTTGCCAACGTCGTATTTTACTTGAACGGAACTGCTGGAAGGTGGTTTGATAATAACGAAGAATCACTCAACTCGTGGAGAAGCTTTGAAGACGCATTCCGCGGTGTGTTCGGACTGCAGGAGGATTCTGCTCGACGCGCCGAGGAAGTTCTGAAGTCAAGAGCACTGAAGGCCAAGGAATCCAGCGAGTCATACATCCAGGAGATTCTTAGTCTCTGCCACCAGGTGAACCCTCGCATGGAAGAAGGTGAGATAGTTGCTCACATTATAAAGGGAATTTCGAAATTCGCCAGGTTGTCAAACGTAATGCCCATTTCGTGTGTTGACGACTCAGACGACTTGGCCGGCTTAATTCGCCGCATCGTTAGAGAAGAGATACAAAAGGTTTTCTCAGCACCTGAAGTGGTCAATCCTCTCCGAGAGGTGAACGCCCTGGAACAGACTGTGAGGGAAGAGGTCAGCCGTGCTCTACAACCTACCAGACCACAAGTCAACGTGGTACAACAACAACCACGAACGCCCTATTATAATATCGACCGACCAACCCAACCCAGGAAGACGGAACATTGGAGAACCTACGACGACAAACCTATCTGCTTCCACTGCGGACGACCCGGACATGTCGTCCGTTATTGTAGGGAACGACGGCAGGTCTTCGCTGAAGCCAGGTCAAGGAATGGCGGAGAAGGAAGAAATGTTGGATTTTCGAGTCGACCCCCGAGATATGACGCCGACGACGACTATGTAACGCCCCAAACCTCGACGTACTTCTACCGGAGCTCTTCCCCACATCCAAGCCGCGCAAGGTCGCCAGCCCGAAGACAATCCCAGTCGCCAGCCCGTCGTTTCAGCCGTTCTCCCATGCCTCAGAATGTGAAAAACTAAGTGGAGCGGCTTCTAACGGGGGTGAGGTCGCCATTGAGGAAAATCCTCCAGGGTATATCGCCGCTAAATTAAAAGAAAAATTTGTTATGGTCGAAATAAATGGACGCAAAATTAAAGCATTGGTGGATTCAGGAGCCGACTTTTCTGTTATTTCAGACAAATTTCGACGCGAACTAAAGACACCTCTCTTCGAAGAACCAGGTCCCATTCTTAAAGCCGCAAATAAAAATTTAATAGAGACCCTAGGAAAATGTGTCCTGAACATAGAAGCTGATGGTCTGAAGATATCCTTTGAATTCGTTGTTATGGTGGAATGCAGCCATGACATCATATTCGGATGGGACTTCTTCAAGGCCACCGAAGCCGTCATTGATTGTGGCAGAAATGAACTCCATCTCGGGGAAACCTCCGTCCTGGAATCTCGAGAGGAGGAAAACCAGAGATTGTTTGCTTCCGACGACTTTGTCATTCCGCCTAAATCAATAAAGAAGATCAGTGTGATAAACGAAGAAGTATGCGGTGTTAGAGATGTTTTAGTCTCAACTTCTAAGGACTTATTATTAAGAAGAAAGGAAGTTCTTATACCAAACTCATTGGTTACATTTCAAACACGGCCGAGGTAGCATTTGGGTGGCGAATGGAGCGTCTTGGCCGCAACTGATTCCATCAGGAATGAATATGTGCACCATGGAAAGTTATGAGAATGGGAATATCTGCAGTCTTATTGAATCCAGCGATAAGTTACAAGAAACGCAGCTAAAGTCACGTGAATGGTCACAGAAGATAAACCTTACTCTAGATCCAGGGCTGTCTGAAATTCAAAGGTTACAGCTTGTTTCATGCCTTGACGAGTTTATTGACATATTTGACTTTGGGAGTACTCCTATTAATCCCACCAGTACTGTGAAGCACAAGATAAACACAGGCGACCAGTCTCCTATCAAACAGCGGCCCTATAGAGTAGCACCAAGTGAACGACGACTAATTCAAGATGAAGTGAACAAGATGATTGAAAATCACATCGTGAAGCCCTCTGAAAGTCCTTGGTCATCTCCAGTTATTCTAGTTCGAAAGAAAGACGGGACCTGGAGATTCTGCGTAGATTACCGTCGATTAAATAAGATAACAAAAAAAGATGTTTACCCGCTGCCACGCATTGACGATGCCTTGGACAGTTTAGCCGGCTCTAGTTACTTCTCCACGATGGATCTTCGGTCCGGGTATTGGCAGATTGAAGTGGACGAAAAAGACAGGGAGAAAACTGCTTTCATCACTCCAGATGGGCTGTATGAATTCCAAGTAATGCCTTTCGGTCTTTGCAATGCTCCAGCAACGTTTGAAAGGATGATAGATAGTGTTCTGGGTAGTCTTAAATGGAACATGTGCTTTTGCTACCTGGACGACATCGTAGTTTACGCACCTACCTTTGAAGAACATCTACGTTGTCTACAACTTGTATTAAGCTGCATCCAGAAAGCTGGACTAAGCTTGAACCACAAAAAGTGTCTTTTTGGATCAAGGAGGATAAAGATTTTGGGACACCTTGTTGACGCCAATGGAATTCATCCAGATCCAGATAAAGTTGAAGCCGTTTCTAAATTTCCGAGGCCAAGGAATATCTCTGAACTGAAGAGCTTTCTTGGATTATGTTCCTATTACCGAAGATTTATTGAGAACTTTGCCGACAAAGCTAGATCTTTGCATGACCTACTGAAGACTGAAAAACAATTTTATTGGGATGCAGCTCAAGAGAAAGCGTTTGAAGTCCTTAAAACAGCTCTAATTTCAGAGCCTGTCTTAGGACACTTTGATGAATCCGCTGATACCCATCTACACACGGATGCAAGCGGACATGGTATTGGAGCTGTTCTTCTACAAATACAAGGTGAAAAGGAGCGGCCTATAGCTTATGCATCTAGAAGCTTGACAAAGGCTGAAAATAACTATTCTACAACGGAAAAAGAATGCCTTGCTGTAGTCTGGTCTATTAGCAAATTCCGCCCATATTTGTTTGGTCGACCATTCACGGTTGTCACTGACCATCATTCTCTATGTTGGTTGGTAGGGCAGAAAGATCCTTCTGGCCGTTTGGCAAGATGGGCGCTGAAGTTGCAAGAATTTGACGTGACCGTTATCTACAAGAGCGGACGCAAACATAAGGATGCCGATTGTCTGTCAAGAAGCCCGCTTGAGAACGATCCACCAAGTGCTGTGATGTCACTAACCAACGTTGATATAGAGCAGACTAAAGACCCGGATTTAGCTAAAATAATCGATAATTTAAACTCGGGCTACACCAGAAAGGAATTCAGAATTATCGACGGCATCTTATAAAAGAAAAACTATAGCACAACTGGAAGACCCTGGCTTATGATGATCCCTAAGCACTTAAGATCGGAAGTTATGGCAGATTTACATGACGCTCCTACAGCTGAGCATTTGGGTTTCGCACGAACGTATGACAAAGTCAAGAAACGATTCTATTGGCCTGGCCTTTATAGAACTGTTCGCCAATATGTAAGCCATTGTCGGGAGTGTCAACGAAGGAAGAAATTACCTCGACGTCCGGCTGGACAACTTGTATCCATACCGCCCGTAGAAAAGCCATTCTATAAGGTCGGGGTCGATCTCCTTGGAAGATTTCCAGTTTCTAAAGATGGAAACCGTTGGATCATTGTGTGCACCGATTATATGACAAGGTATGCCATAACGAAAGCGATCCCAGACGAAGGAGCAATCGAAACAGCTAAGTTCCTGGTTGAAGATGTTATCTTGAAGCATGGAGCTCCTAGAGAAATGATAACAGATCGCGGAAGAAATTTCATTTCTCAAGTAATAAAAGAGATCAATGCTCTGTGCGGAATTGTGCACAGATTTACAACGGCCTACCATCCCCAGACCAACGGCCTGACTGAAAGGTTCAACAAAACTCTGGGAGACATGTTGTCCATGTACACAGGTGTCGAGCAGAAGGACTGGGACCAAGTTTTACCCTACGTGACTTTTGCTTACAACACTGCTAAACAGGAGGCGACCGGCTACACTCCGTTCTTTCTTGTCCACGCCCGCGAGGCCGAGACCTACATCGATGCCGTACTACCCTACCTACCAGATGAGATCTCTGACGACTACGTTGGGGAACTTGTGACCAGAGCTGAGGAAGCGCGTCAACTCTCCCGATCACGCCTTCTACAATCACAGGCGAAAGACCGTAGACTTTACGACCAGAAACATACTCCAGTCTATTACCAGAAGGATGATCTTGTGTGGGTTTTTACTCCCATCCGAAAAGTAGGGCTCTCAGAAAAGCTACTGAAGAGATACTTCGGTCCCTACAAGGTGACCAAGAAGCTTTCAGAAGTTACGTATGAAGTAGAGCCCGTGGACCCGTCTCCCCGATCACGGAAATCCAAGGATATCGTTCATGTCATTCGGATGAAGCCCTACCTGGACCCTGAAGAACAACATTCCATTCTGCTAGGGAACACAGGCCGTGATAGATTTCCTTCCAGAACAAGGGCTGAGACAAGCTAATCAGCGGGTCGCTGCTTTTTCTAAAGAGGGTGTAATGTCAAGTAGCTCCATCCAGATGGGACAACTGTCAATCATCCCTGGACCCCGGGGGGGACCACCGGTGTGGGGGGCTGCTGGGAGGCTGATCTGTAAATAAGGAAAACGGGACGGTGGCTAACGCCGTTCATTCAGGATTAACCTTAACTGGGGGTAAGTTGTACAAAACTCTCTCTCCCTATACTCCTTATACTCCATATACTCCTTATAATAAATTAATTATCCCCAAACTTGCCCTTGCTTTATTTATCTCCGCGACAATATTTATTCCGACAGATGGCGCAAGCCATTATCAAATTTTAGTTGCACAATCAGGTGATGCCTTTTTTCTTAATTTATCCACCTGATCTCAGTACAATTTGACTTTTGTACTATTTTTCACATTGCTGGTTACTAATTTGTAGTAGTGATATGGGCAGTCATTAGCAACTTTTAGTTATACAATCAATAGATGACTTCTTTCTTAATTTATCCACCTTATATCAGTACAATTTGACTCTTGTACTATTTTTCACATTGCTGGTTACTAGTTTGTAGTAGTGATATGGGCAGTCATTAGAAACTTTTAATTACACAATCAAGAGATGACTTCTTTCTTAATTTATCCACCTTATATCAGTACAATTTGACTTTTGTACTATTTTTCACATTGCTGGTTACTAGTTTGTAGTAGTGATATGGGCAGTCATTAGCAACTTTTAGTTACACAATCAAGAGATGACTTCTTTCTTAATTTATCCACCTGATATCAGTACAATTTGACTTTTGTACTATTTTTCACATTGCTGGTTACTAATTTGTAGTAGTGATCTATGCAGTCATTAGCAACGTTTAGTTACACAATCAAGAGATGGCTTTTTTCTTAATTTATCCACCTGATATCAGTACAATCTCACTTCCGTACTATTTTTCACATTGCTAGTTACTAATTTGTAGTAGTGATCTGGACAGCCATTACCAACTTTTAGTTACACAATCAAGAGAAGCCTTTTTTCTCAATTTATCCACCTGATTTCAGTACAATCTCACTTTCGTACTATTTTTCACATTGCTGGTTACTAATTTGTAGTAGTGATCTGTGCATTCATTAGCATCTTTTAGTTGCACAATCAAGAGATGCCTTTTTTCTCAATTTATCCACCTGATCACAGTACATTTTCACTTTTGTACTATTTTTCATATTTCTGGTTACTAGTTTGTAGTAGTGATCTGTGCATTCATTAGCAACTTTTAGTCACACAATCAAGAGATGCCTTCTTTCTTAATTTAACCACCTGATATCAGTACAATTTGAATTTTGTACTATTTTTCATATTGCTGGTTACTAATTTGTGTAGTAGTGATCTATGCAGTCATTAGCAACTTTTAGTTTCACAATCAGAAGATGCCCTTTTTCTTAATTTATCCACGTGATATCAGCAAAATTTGACTTTTGTACTATTTTCACATTGCTGGTTACTAATTTGTAGTAGTGATCTAAGTGAACAACCAGGGTAGTTGTTGCTCTACATTTCATGAACCTGGAAGTAGGGGAGGGGGGTTTATATCTGTTTATATCTCCCTTATATAAATAAATTTCTATAAAAATAAATTACATTTTTAACTTGACGTTTATGTTCCCTCTTTTTTTTTATTCGGGACATTTGGCTAAAAATAGTGAGTGAGATAGGAAAACAACCTGTTAGGTCGCTGATCAGGCCTTGACACCATGGGGGCTGTGGATACCATTTGGGCTCCAGAATTCCACTGCCATGTTCAAGCTAAAGAATTACTTCCAAGAAGGAGATAGTCTTTAGTGATGCCATGACATTAAAGAAACCAGGTCATCTTATTAATTTTTCCATTGCAGTAAGGACAGTAGAAATTGTTTATTTTAAAAAAAGAATCATACGCGTCTAAAATAGTTTCGAATTTCGATTAAAGATTAACTTGACGTTTATGTTCCCTCTTTTTTTATACGGGACATTTTGCTGAAAATAGTGAGTGGGATAGGAAAACAACCTGTTAGGTCGCTGATCAGGTCTTGACACCATGGAGAACTGTGGATACCATTTGGACTCCAGAATTCCACTGCCATGTTCAAGCTAAAGACTTACTTCCAAGAAGGCGATAATCTCTAGTGATGCCATGACATTAAAGAAACCAGGCTCTCCCATTAATTTTTCCATTGCAGTAAGGACAGTAGAAATTGTTTATTTTAAAAAAAGAATCATACGCGTCTAAAATAGTTTCGAATTTCGAGTAAAGATTAACTTGACGTTTATGTTCCCTCTTTTTTTATACGGGACATTTGGCTGAAAATAGTGAGTGGGATAGGAAAACAACCTGTTAGGTCACTGATCACGTCTTGACACCATGGAGAGCTGTGGATACCATTTGGACTCTAGACATCTACTGCCGTGTTTGAGCTAGAGACTTACTTCCAAGAAGGAAATAGTCTCTAGTGATGCCATGACATTAAAGAAACCAGGCTCTCCCATTAATTTTTTCATTGCAGTAAGAACAGTAGAAATTGACTATTTTTAAAAAGAATCATACGCGTCTCTAAAATAGTTTCGAATTTCGATTAAAGAAACTATTCACGCTGCAAGAAAGCAGAAGTTACTGGAAACAGATATCAAGAAGAGTATAGTATCTTGACAGAAACATGACAGAGTCGAGCAGGAAACAGATTAACAAAATGTAGGTTACAGCTCAAATAGGCAATGATGATCAGGGTAGGCAGTAGTTGGCGACTGCCTTTACTGCAATTGCACTACTTGTCTACACATGTGGAAAAAGCGGTTCGAATTTTATACTTACTTGATTGTCAGAGCTCCGTTTGCTTACTAGTACTCACTGTTGAAGTTGAACTCCTGAAAAAATGCGAGCATTAAAGCAATTTTTTTTCTGGTTCCAAAGTTATTATATTGAAGATATAAATATCAGTCAATCATTGGTTATTCAATATATATCACTATTTCGCCCTCTTCATTATTTTTTATGTTTGGATGATTGACATATACCCTCATGGACAAAACTCTGAAAGATATCACAGTGACCTTTATTGAGATAACCATTATTACGGGATAATCAAGTGTGAACAAAATTAACTCTATCTCCTTCAAATAAAAAGACAACCGGTGATATCAAAGACTTTACAATTCCTTATTCTTTGTCCATGAATGTAAATATCATATAAAATTTGTATAAATTTTATTTCCAATTTAAAACTACCTGATTTAATATCAAACTTGATTAAGGATCGTAAATATTGAGGCTGCCTGGCCGGCATTCATAGTTCTTCAAATTAAA
This sequence comes from Cordylochernes scorpioides, assembly GCA_030710605.1. Classification (NCBI taxonomy): domain Eukaryota; kingdom Metazoa; phylum Arthropoda; class Arachnida; order Pseudoscorpiones; family Chernetidae; genus Cordylochernes; species Cordylochernes scorpioides. The sequence continues at coordinate 47,869,179 of CP092885.1, read as the reverse complement.
GATACTTCGGCCAGTAAATCTTTTTATTACCTCGACGTTTCGACAAAAAATTTTTGTCCTCGTCAGGAGCAAACAAAAATTAAAACATTTAGCAAGGCGTTAAAAATCTTTCTATTCTTGATTAAGAATAACGTTTTTCTCTGGTCAACGAATCCCAATTACCATTCTAGTATGAAGACCAATTGACAACAAAACCTATTGCATTTAAGATTAAATCGAATTTAAGATTAAAATTATAGAGTCCATAATTCTCAAATTCATATCAATCACATATAAGACCAGGATGTTTGTTTCCAAATTTCGCATCTTTGTAGAAATAAACTTTTTCATCTATTTGCATCTACCAACAACTTAAACTTAGTTCTTAAAATTAAAGATACTTCGGCCAATGATTCTTTTTTATTATTTCGACGTTTCAACAAAAAATAAAACATTTGTCAAAGCGTTAAAGATTATTCTAAAGTTACAAGGGCGTATTCACGCGATATTTCAAATTTTGTACAACATATAAAGCACGAGTCAAAAAACAAATATTTAACTAACAAAAGACTATGACCTTTTAAATGAATTATAATAAATATATAATAATTTTGAAAATAGAGCAATCCATATTTAATTCATTAGATAATAAAAAGGCATATATTGGATTTAATAAAAGATTTATTTTGCCAATATTTCGGCTGGCTACGCCAATCATGTAATGCCTCGATAAAGGTTGGCGTTCAGCCAGCCGAAATATTGGCAAAATAAATCTTTTATTAAATCCAATATATGCCTTTTTATTATCTAATATATAATAATGATATATATAAATTATAAAACAAAAATAAATATAAAAATTCTAATAATATTTACAAATATTTCAATTTTTGTTTACTCCTGACAAGGACAAAATATTTCTGTCGAAATGTCGAGGTAATAAAAATATTTATTGACCGAAGTGTCTTTAATTTGAAGAACTATGAATGCCGGCCAGGCAGCCTCTATCTTTACAAAATTTAAACACAAATATTTAAGAATATATAATCAAACTACACGTTTCGCGATTTTTCAGGATGCCTTAATGACCAATTTATTTGGTCGTTGAGGTACAGCTTGCACCACGCTGATGAGGGCCAACAGCCCGAAACGCGTCCGTGGTTAGCTTTTCTTGATTAATCAAGAATGGGTATTTGGCCAATTCTGGAATAATTAAAAATCAACGAGAATAGTTGATATTTATTCCGATAGATGGCGCAAGCCATCAGCAACTTTCAGTTGCACGATAAGGAGATGCCTTTTTCTTAATATATAATCAAGTTATTGATTTGTGATAGAATAATGGATTAAAAGGCAAGTCGGATTTAAGACCATAGAGTTATTTTTTTTGGGATTTAATCTAAAATCGGGAATCTATTGTAGTGTGTAAAGAGACAAAGGTCGCCTCTCCCGTCAAAATAGACGTCAAAACGACGCCATCTATTGACCGTCGCCGCAACTAGAGGCCTCGGGTCGGTGACAAAGACACAACACCAGCTTTGGAAAACTGAAAATCGGCCACCTAGAGACCATGGTTTCGGGCTAATGGCCCTCGTCAGTCTAGGGCGGACTTTATTCCATGAGATCCACACGGGATCTAATGGAATCTTGACAATCTGCAAAATTTCCATCTATATTGTAGTGTGTGTACATTAAAAATAATATGTGATGGCAGAGAGAAGGTGTATAAATAAACCAGAGGAGCGCCCTAATGAGTTTCTATAATATTTTAGTTGGCGAGCTTTCAAGATACAACACTCTTCAACAGGCTCTTGTAGTTTCTAAATTGATATTTCAAACGATGAATCATCCCCACTTCTATTCAGTGCCAAACCATTACAATGCAACCATTGTTCTTAAAGGGTTGCTTACTGGTGAGTCATCAAATTGCACCATATATTGGTAACAATCCAAATTCTACCTGGTGCAACGACTTCATCTGTGATTAAGCATTTAAAATAAAGATTTAGAGATGAATAGAAGTTGATTATGAAAACTAAAATCATATTGAAGTTTTAATCAGTTCTTAGAAGTGTGGATGCTTGTGGGGGTTCTGTCCTGACGGAATGCAACGACTTCAATTGATTAAGTATTGAAAATAAATATTTGGAGATGGCTAGAAATTGATTATGAAAACTAAAATCATATTAAAGTTTTAATCAGTTCGTAGAAGTGTGGATTCTTGTGGGGGTTCTGTCCTGACGGAATGCAACGACTTCAATTGATTAAGTGTTGAAAATAAATATTTGGAGATGGCTAGAAATTGATTATGAAGACTAAAATCATATTAAAGTTTTAATCAGTTCGTAGAAGTGTGGATTCTTGTAGGGGTTCTGTCCTGACGGAATGCAACGACTTCAATTGATTAAGTATTGAAAATAAATATTTGGAGATGAGTAGAAATCTATATATATATAAATCAATGTTTGTATGTTTGTTGGTTTGTATGTCCGGTATACAAATTCGCAGTAGTTCACTAATTCAAACCAAAATTTCCATACATAGGTAAAAAATAACGGGGAAGACGATAGGCTATTTTAAAAAATATATAAATCAATTATTAAAACTATATATTCAAATTATTCTACTTAGCTCACGAACAGCGCCCTCTATCAAGTACCAAAAGGTTATAAATACGTTTAAAATCTAAATCTTCTCAATATTTTATTAATAATAGTTTGCTTAATAACACACACATATAATATACATATTTATATAATAACTGCTCTAATTTGAAATATTTGGTAGGTTTTATTTATTTATATATTTTCATTTTTAGATATAACTGATCTAATTCGCCGTTTAAAATAACTAATAATAGTTCGCTTAATAACACATATAATATAAATATTTATATAATAACTGCTCTAATTTGAAATATTTGGTAGGTTTTATTTATTTATATATTTTCATTTTTATATATAACTGCTCTAATTCGAAAAATTTGGTATGTTTTATTGTGTGTTCACTCTATTTCTATTTATTTGAAGTATTATAATTTCCATGTTTCAAAAACCTATTTCAAAAAGGTCGTTAGAAATATGTAATGCTTGAAATAGCTTTGCATGCGAATATTTATGATGCCAAGCGTAGCTTAATGTTTAGGTGTGCGGCTTCGTATTTCCACAACCTTGGTTCGTAACTTAGCCTGGGTGTTTTTTTTTTATATTATTGAAGCAAAGTTTTTTTTTTTACAGTACCAAGATTTCCATACATAGGTAAAAAAAAGTACGAGGAAAACGATAGGCTATTTTAAATTATATATAAATTAAATATTAAAAATATATATTCAAATTATTCTACTTAGCTCACGAACAGCGCCCTCTATCAAGGTTATAAATACGTTTAAAATCGATATCTTCTCAAGATTTTATTAATAATAGTTCGCTTAATAATTAGAATACTTGATCTAAATTGAGATATTTATAGACGCTCGCTCGATTTGAAGATTTACACATGTGTATATCGTAACTAATCTGACTGTAAAGTTTGGAGCGGGACGTTTCACAAGAGTGACATCCACGGCGCCAAATTTATAATATTTTAAAAAATATATAAATCAATTATTAAAACGATATATTCAAATTATTCTACTTAGCTCACGAACAGCGCCCTCTATCGAAGATTAGATTAAATTATGCTGATGCAAACAAATATATAATGCTAATAACAAACAATTTTAAAAAAAATCTTATCTAAATATATATCACTCGGGTAGATATGCACACGGGTCAATCCCGGGGCGAAGCCCGGGTCACCCGTCTAGTTGATTATAAAAACTAAAATCATATTGAAGTCTTAATCAGTTCGTATAAGTGTGGATTCTTGTGTAGGGGCTCCATCTAACGAAATGCAACGACTTCAATTGATTAAGTATTGAAAATAAAGATTTATATAGATGAATAGAAGTTGATTATAAAAACTAAAATCATATTTAAGTCTTAATCAGTTCGTATAAGTGTGGATTCTTGTGGGGGTTCTGTCCTGACGGAATGCAACGACTTCAATTGATTAAGTATTGAAAATAAAGATTTAGAGAGATGAGTAGAAGTTGATTATGAAAACTGATATCATATTGAATTTTAATCAGTCCTCAGAAGTGTGGATTCTTGTGTGGGGGCTCCGTCGGGGCGGCCGGAAGAGAAAGATATTTTGGCTCTGGCAAGTTGCCCGTTACGTCCTGAGCGGCCATTCCAGGCCTCTGAATCAGACTGTTCCATCAACCATCCACCAGGGATGAACAACTTGGATTGTGTACAAACACTGTAAGAGGCTTCTGACTCAGCTTGGAACTGTCGAAATACCAGTGTGACACTTCCCCAAAATACCAGGTCTTGTGTCGGGATATTGGCTAAGTCACATGCAATCTGAAGAAACTTTTCACTTTCGCATATTTTCCTCGTAATACATATTCCTAACAATTATTCCTTATACAGACAACTTTATTAGGAATATCATTTATACTATCAGGCACAAACAAGGAGATTGATCTATAAGAAACTAGCAGTTTGCCGAATGGGATAACCACAAAACAGCTTTATGAAGATCACCGGTCTTATACAGATTCACCACAGGAAGGAAGCATAGATGGAGCACCTATACTCCAGACAGCACAGAGCCCAACAGCCTCCAAGTCCGACGTATGACCAGTGGCCATACGTTCTCGTGCTTACGTCAAGGTTAGCGTATCACTGAAAAGGCAATTGTGGAATCAGCTGCATTCTAGTCTTCGCTTTCCTCATCCAAATGGACCACGATATTCAGCGATTCCATTAATCTCCTCCGAACGATGACTTCAGCCTCGTAGAATTTATATAAACCGAATTGGATAATCACGTATAGATTATCCTCCACTGGGAAATATAAGACTTTATCATACTCTTCCCTCCGTATCAAGTATCCCATGGACAAACCTTTATCAGTCAAAGTTATTCTCAACTATCAACGTAAGCTACTCCTTACATAAATCCTAGGAAATTATATATATATATATATATATACACACACACACACACGCACACACACATGCAATTAGTTCTGTTATTTAGCTCCTGTTCACGTCCCAAATTTATCATTAAGACTAAGCAGCTTTATATTCTATACTCGTTGAGAAAACATAAGGAAGTGGAAAATATTTCTAAGAATGAATAAAATCTAACAGCAACAAATATTAGTTGTATTCGTATTACACCCTGTTGAAGGACGTTATTGTCCAAAAGCTTGCCAAGTTTATATCTTTTTAATAGAAAATCTCATCGTCGTTAGATTTTAGTACTTCTTAGAAATGATATCCTTCGTTTCTCCTTATTGTAATTTGGAAAGTTTCACTGTCGACTTGTCGTCTAGTTTTATTCTTTAAGAAGACAGAGACAATTTTGTTCGCACTTGGTTATCTGTCTTTAATAAAAGTCACTGTAATATCTTACAGAGTTATTGTCTGAATCCCTTAATACATACTAAAAGGTACAATTTCCTTAAGTTTTGTCAATGAGTGTATCTTACAGAGTTATTGTCTCAATCCCGATATACATGCTAAAAAATACAACTTCCTTAAGTTTTGTCCATGAGTGTATCTTTCAAAGTTATTGTCTGAATCCCGATATACATACTAAAAGGTACAACTTCCTTAATTTTTGTTCATGAGTGTATTTGCATATAGGTTTGCATACACTATTGAGAATAGAAAATGTTACACCTAGAAGCAGTTGAATAAAAAAAAACATGATATTTGGTTTAAATTAACTTTTTATGACGTGAATGAATGCTTAATTTTATATACCAAAAAGTATAAAAATGAATAAATTTAACTTCTTTTTATGTTTTAAATCATTTATTCTATATAATTGTTAATGTATACCTTTTTGTGGTGGTGGGTAGAAATAGGCGACAGCTTTTACTGTAAGTACACCACATATCTACACATGTGAAAAGCAATTCGACTTTGCAATTACAAATGTGTCAGAGCTCCATTTGATTACTTGCACTCGCTGGTGGGCTTGGACATTTACAAGAATCGAGAGTTTTTAGAGCATTTTTTTAAACATAAAAAAGTGCCCATGTGGGAATCGAATCCGGATCGTAGCGGTCGAAAACCAAAGGTTTAGACCATCCTTCTATCGACCCCCTTGTATAAATATATCCATGTAAAATCTTTCACTTAAAATATGCTTAATGAGAAAAAGAGAGAAATAAAACTAACAAAAGCTTTAATTCAAATTCTCACATTTTATTTAAACTTATCTATTGAAAAAAAATGTTATTTTATTTATTCATAAAAAGAGAGTAACAATGGCTTTTATAAATTTCTCTTTCTTGTTTTTAAAAAGATCTCAATTTTATTTGATCAACCATATTTATATATCATTTTATAAATAATTTCTAAAATTCAAATTTCAAAGTAAATCAAAATTTTAATTCCATAATTAGCACAAAAACTAGAAGTAAAGAAGAATCAAATTGATCACGCCATTCAAGATATATATTTTAAAATTATTAATAATATTTTAAATGATCTATGATCATCTTCTTTTTTATCTCTATGATAACCATCATAACTGGGGGAAGTAGAATACATCTGCTTCTCATTTAGACTGGGAGCACTACTCAGTAGCAGGCTCCCTTATCTCCAAAAGAAATGGCCGCCTCTGACATGAAGAACAGACGTTCTATGATTATAAATTAAGTATATTCAATCTTGAAGTGAAGAAACATTCTACCAAGAAGCCGAATATTTGATCTCATTCTGGTATAACCACTTTGTCGCGAATTCAACCTAAATTTGCCCAGAGAGGTGCAGCGTCGCGAACCGGAGAAAAACGTAGAGGTTCGGAAGTCTGAATACCCTTTTTCCTAAGAAGAGATTCACATACTTAGCAGACAAAACTTCTTTAATATACGCCTTCTCAACAAAATCTTTTTTAAAAAAATAGAAGAAGCGGCGTCTTATATACCAAAAATTCATGACTTATTCAAAATATTCAAATGCTAAAATGCATAATTCAGAAAAAAAATTTGCGAACTATCTATTTCTATAAAAATGAGAAACATTTTAACATCATCTTTCTTAAACCATAGAAGAACCAAAATGCAATCACCAAGCAAACAGGTAACTTTAACGTAGATATTAAACAGTCAGATATACAAAAATAAATTTCATTATTGCAGTATGGTCTGTAAACATATACTCGTCAACTGAATTTTAGAAAATTTTATATTTGACGTCGTCGCCATTGTCTGTTTTTATTTATTTATTTTTTAATTTAAGGAGACAGAAGCAATTTGTTTACACTTGGTTGTCTCGTGTCTTCAATAAAGGTCACTGTAATATCTTTCAGAGTTATTCTCTGAATCCCTAATATACATGCTAAAAGGTACAACTTCCATTAAGTTTTGTTCATGAGTGTATCTTGCAGAGTTATTGTATGAATCCCGATATACTTACTGAAAGGTACAATTTACTTAAGTTTGTCCATGAGTGTATCTTTCAGAGTTATTGTCTGAATCCCGATATACATACTGAAAAGTACAACTTCCTTAAGTTTTGTCCATGAGTGTATCTTTCAGAGTTATTGTCTGAATCCCGATATACATGCTAAAAGGTACAACTACTTTAAGTTTTGTCAATGAGTGTTATCTTACAGAGTTATTGTCTGAATCCCGATATACATGCTAAAAGGTACAACTTCCTTAAGTTTTGTCCATGAGTGTATCTTTCAGAGTTATTGTCTGAATCCCGATATACATCCTAAAAGGTACAACTTCCTTAAGTTTTGTCCATGAGTGTATCTTTCAGAGTTATTGTCTGAATCCCGATATACATGCTAAAAGGTACAACTTTCTTAAGTTTTGTCCATGAGTGTATCTTTCAGAGTTATTGTCTGAATCCCGATATACATGCTAAAAGGTACAACTTCCTTAAGTTTTGTCCATGAGTGTATCTTTCAGAGTTATTGTCTGAATCCCTATATACATGCTAAAAGGTACAACTTCCTTAAGTTTTGTCCATGAGTGTATCTTTCAGAGTTATTGTCTGAATCCCTATATACATGCTAAAAGGGACAACTTTCTTAAGTTTTGTCCATGAGTGTATCTTTCAGAGTTATTGTCTGAATCCCGATATACATGTAAAAGGTACAACTTCCTTAAGTTTTGTCCATGAGTGTATCTTTCAGAGTTATTGTCTGAATCCCGATATACATGGTAAAAGGTACAACTTACTCAAGTATTTTTTTTCTATGAGTGTATTATTTTATAGTGTATGTATCATAAGAAATACATTCCAAAATAAATAAATATTATTTGTTCTTGAAGAAAGTTAACATCTTGTAGTCGCTTTATTTGAGGGTTGGTTGCGTCACAATGGTTGTTCCAGCTGGGAGATAGAGTTTATCACGTTATATTAGATCTGTTCTACAGAAGAAATCATTATAGATCAATGTAAGAAAAATAGTACAAATGTTTCATTGTACAGGGATAAGGTTTATAAATTAAGAAAACGGCAGACGCATTCTACTTCACCCAGTGTGGAGATAAGAAAGAAGAAGGAGAAGAGAAAAAGGCATCTCCTTATCGTGCAACTAAAGATTGCTAATGGCTTGCGCCATCTATCAGAATAAATATCAACTATTCGTTGATTTTTAATTATTCCATAATTGGTCAAATACCATTCCTTTATTAATCAAGAAAAGCTGACCAGGTACGAGTTTTGGGCTGTTGGCCCTCATCAGCGTGATGCAAGCTGTACCTCAACGACCAAAAATCAAGTTGCAATAAAGGTTTATGGATTTAAATCTCCTGGGTTCTAATCAAACAAATGTCACATGTTTCTGGAAATGTGTTTCTTTATCTTCATTAACATAATCCAAAGCTTTCAGGGATCTCTGCCCTTCTACAGGAGTACATAAAACATATAAACGCCGTGTTCTAAGAGATAGAGAGAGATGCTAATTCTTAAATTAAAAGAAAATTTTCAAGCCGCGTGAAAGTCAAAAATAAAAAGGGATTTGGTGACAATTTGCCAGAGAATGAGCGAGTGTAAAATTTTAGGTTTCTACGTGGCTTGGAAGTATGGTCAAAAATAGATATAAAATTTCCTGGAAAAGACATATAGGCACGTTAAATAAAGTTTTTTTAAATATACATCCTATGCGGTTTTTTAATGATAAATACCCAGTTGATTTGCACCAGTTCCTAAACAAAGAGGGTCTGAACATGACTCTGCAAACTACAGGCCTTGCTTTCTCCTACCTGCCATATTCCAAATATATATAAATATTGGCAAAATAAATATTTTATTAAATCCAAATATATGCCTTTTATTATCTAATGAATTAAGTATGGATTGCTCTATTTTCAAAACATATATATATATATACTAAAGTATAGTATTAAAAGATGATTGAAAGACGCTCTCAACGAAAATATCTTTTACAGACCTGACATTTCAGTTTCCAAAACGTTTAACATTACAACAACTGGGAGTTGTCAACGAAAAATAAGAAATGCCATGGAACTATGCCAAATAACTAGAGCCATGTTTTTTGTCATCTCCAAAGTATTTGACAAAGTCTGGCACGAGGCACCTTCTTAAATGACACGAAACTTCCTAAGGAATAGATAATTCAAGGTAAGTATTAGAGATGTGTTGTCATAACACAGCTAGGACAATCCTAGTAGGGTCCCTCAATGTTCAATTACCAGCCCAATCTTATTTGATATATACACTCATGGACAAAATTTAAGCAAGTTATACTTTTGAACATGTATATCGGGATTCAGACAATAACTCTGAAAGATATTTGATACACAGTGACCTTTATTGAAGACACACGAGATAATAAATTATATACACTCATGAACAAAACTTAAGGAAGATTACTTTTTAACATGTATATATAGATTCAGATAATAACTCTGAAAGATATTACAGTGACCTTTATTGACGACACACGAGATAACCAAGTATATACACTCATGAACGAAACTTAAGGAAGAGGTACTTTTTAGCATGTATGCCGGGATTCAAATAATAACTCTGAAAGATATTTAATACACAGTGACCTTCATTGAAGACACACGAGATAACCAAGTATATACACCCATGGACAAAACTTAAGGAAGATATACATTTTAACATGTATATCGGGATTCAGACAATAATTCTGAAAGATATTACAGTGACCTTTATTGAAGATACACGAGATAACTTAAGTGTGAACAAAATTTTCTCTGTCTCCTTAAAAAAACAGACTCCGGCTTTTCATCAAAGACTTTCCACTTCCTTAAATTTTGTCCATGAGTATACAAGAACGAATCTATGACTTTCCAAGCACCGAAGAAATATCACTGCACCTATTTTCCAACAATACCGCCAGCCTAGTTATATATTACAATACTGTACCTGACACTGAATTTGCAACACCAGGAATTAATGGACAAAAGTCGTGAAAATCTGCATAAAGAGAGTACCAGTAACAAAAAATAAATGTTCTTTATAAAAACAGAATACACCTATACACTGAGGGACATCTCCGTCGACTTAATATGTTGTGGGACCACCGCTATGTCAACATGTCTTGGTACTGACTCAATGGTGTCCTGAGGGATGGCTGTCCATTTCCTGTCAACCATTAGCCACAGTTCATCTTCTGAACGCGGCTGTGGTAATGCACGCAAACGACATTCAATTAGGTCTCCTACAAATTCTATAGGTGAGATATCAGAAGAGACTGGTGGCATGAAAGCACCGAGGTTTCATGCAGGACATGTTGGCTGATGTGTGCTGTGTGAGGTCGGGCGTTATCCTGCTGGAAAATGGCATTTGGTAACCTCTGAAGGAAGAGTAGGGTCAAAGGCCGCAGCACGTCATCCACGTATGGTTGGACCGTCATTGTGCCCTCAATACGAATCAGAGGTGATCTGATATCATAGGCGATGTTTCCCCAAACTATAATGCCGCGTTACCGTGAGGTGCAGCGTTCCACAGATGCGGCCGGATTAGACCTGTCACCAAGACGACACCAAACTCTTACTCGGTGACTCTCATTGATTAAACAGAAGCGAGATTCATCTGAGAACACTACCCTGTACCATTCCGCTGTCCGTGTGGCTCTATATCGAAAAAATTGCAAACGGACCGCCTCGGAAGAGGAAGAAAGCGCGGGCCAACACTTCCGCCAACCATAAGATCATCAAAAAGCGACTTTAACGAAATTCGAGGGTGTCCATGAGAAAATTACCCGTGAGACCGGCATAAGCCAGTCGTCGGTACATCGAATATCGATAAAGGAACTCAACCTCAAGGTGTGCAAGCTTCAAAGAGTTCAGTTCCTCACGGATGATAACAAGCGCGTACGCCTGGAAAGATGTCGCCAACTCAAGCATCGGGCCACTGGTCAGCGATGGGAGCGCATTCTCTTTATAGACGAGAAGCTGTTCACCCTCAAGCAGGCGCACAAACACCAAAACGACAGGAGCTGGTCCGCTGAAGCTCCCGGCACGTCGACCATCGTCGAACACCGCCAAAATCCGCAGTCGGTTATGGTATGGGCCGGGATTCGTGCTGGGGCAAGACCCCCCTCGTTTTCGTAGATCAGGGAGTCTAAATCAACCAATAAGTGTATCGCCGCGACATTCTCGAGGCCTTTCTACTCCCGTGGGATTAACAGCACTTCGGCGATGCGGATTGAACGTTCCAGCAGGACTCCGCGTCGGCTCACAAGGCGAAATTGACTCAGGACTGGTGCAGGACCCATTTTTCGGACTTCATCACATCGGCGGAATAGCCGTCCTACGCATCCGATCTCAAGCCGATAGATCATAGCGTAGTGTCCATTTTGCAGGCCAGGGCCTGTGCTACACGCTACAAAAGTTTGAAGTCGCTGAAACGATCGCTGCACCGAGAATGGGAACGATTTTCGCCGAAAAATTCAAGCCACGTTTGGACCTGTGTATTGCCGCCAAGGGAGGCCACTTTGAAACCAGCTGAATAAATTGTTAGTTAGTATCCATATTATCGCTATGTATTATTTCTTCGATTTTATTTTTGTTCAATAAATATATGACTAAAAATATTTAACTCTGTTATTTTGTACATCCAGTATAATGTATATATAAAAATAAAGGTCACCTCTACCGTCAAAATAGACGTCAAAACTAGAAACCATCTATTTAATGTCGCGTAAAACTATCAGCCTCGGGTAGGTGACAAAGCCACAACACCAGCTTTAGCAAACTGAGTAACGTGTACCTGGAGACCATGGTTTAAGGCTAATGCCCCTCGTCAGTCTAGAGCGGGCTTTATTCCCTGATATCAACAAGGGATCTAATGGAAAGATTTGCATATCACATTATCACTATTTTGCATAGTTATTAATTGTGCTTTTGTAAGATATAAAACCATTGTTAGAGCGACAGTCCAGCGGATCCGCGGATCACCACCCTGCCCCCCTCCTCTACATCCCGGCTCTCCTGTCCTCACCTGGCTATGATCCCCTGGCCACCCATCCCCAGGCCCTTCCAACAGAACTTTATTTATATTCCGCTTTATGCGTCCATCGGGGCTCAAATATCATTCATTTTGGTTAGCAGCCCCGTAAGTAAAGATATTTCCGACAGTCCAGTAGCACGTTAAGTTAGTATTGTACATTATCTTGTGTTGGCAATAAAGGTCTTATTTTCTCACGTGTTGGTGATTGGAGAGACACGACCACACAACACCTATAAAGAAATATTTAAGAATTTTCGAATTTATCTCTAAATAAGGCGAGCCTTAAAATCAAATGTCAAGAAAACAATATCCCGAGACGAAAGTTGGCCTCATGAAAGAGCGGTCGTTTAAGAATTGGAGAAGCCATTAAGGAAAGTCGGAGTGCAGCCTCCGATAGGCGGTCCCCGAAGTATCGGTAAATGTGATTATAATATGATTTAAATCATTATTCTAAAACATTGAGGCTAGAACGTGGGACTATCGCAGACCATTGACCAGCTAGAAGTCTAAATCAGCCAGACTAGAAGTATCAGCAAGTTTGATTAGAAAAGTTTTCGCAAGTCTAAATCAGCGAGAATCGGCACATGTGACTATTTTCACTTAATCCAAAAATCTGAATAATAAAATCCAGCAGTATATCTCTCGGCCTGTAAAACAATCATCACAACCACAAGTCTAAATCAGCGAGACCAGAAGTGCCGGCACGTATGCCTATAACGATATACCTATATTCAGAAACACTAGAGAGAAGTATCGGCCTATGTGGTCATAATAATTTCAGCTAGAGGTCTAAAAGGGCAAGACCATAAGTATTGCCTCGTTTTACAATAATAACTTTAGCTAGAAGTCTAAATCATCACATTTGAAATACCAGCACGTGTAGCCATAATGACTTGAGTCAGGAGCCTAAATCAATAAGTTCATCAGTTTCAGAGCATGTGTCCACAATAACTTTAGCTAAAAGTCTAAACCAGAAAATCTTGAAGTGCCGTCACGTATGACCATAATTAACTGAAGTCAGAAGTCTAAATCGGTAATTCCATAAGTATCAGCACATGTGGCCATAATAACTTTAGCCAGAATTCTTAATCAAGAAACTTTGAAGAGGTCTAAATGAACAAGACCATAAGTATTGCCTCGTTGACAATAATAACCTCATCTAGAATTCTAAATCAGCAAATCTAGAATTACCAGCACGTGTGACCATAATAACTGGAGTCAGAAGCATAAATCGGCAAGTTTATAAGTATCAGAGCACATGTAGCCATAATAACTTTGGACAGAATTCTTAATCAGGAAACTTTGAAGAGGTTTAAATGAACAAGACCATAGGTATTGCCTCGTGTGACAATAGCAACCTTATCTAAAAGTCTGAATCAGCAAATCTAGAATTACCAGCACGTGTGACCATAATAACTGGAGTCAGAAGCCTAACTCGGCAAGTTCATAAGTTTCAGCATATGTGGCCATAATAACTTTAGCTAGAAGTCTAAATCAGCACGACCAGTAGTATCGGCACGCGAGTGTCAAGTGCGACGACCCCTGAAGAATGGCCTGTCAACATGACGCCGCCAAAAATATGAGTTTCCATCTTTTTATTTCTGGCTCGGCAACTGGTCCTTGCACTCACTTTACCCTTGGGACACTCAGCCTTTCTTTCACTACAGCGGCTAGTGTCTGATTGGATATCCGGCATTCTTCCCTAAAATAACATTACCATCGGGTGTAATCAGGGAGTCGATGGAAGAGTAGTATAAACTGTCGATTTTCGATCGTCACGACCCTGGATTGAATATCGCATTGGACAATTTTCTTCTGAAGAAATCAAATTGCTTCTCAAACCCTTCGATTCTTGCAAAACCAATCCTACCAGTACGTGAAAGTAACCAAAGAAAACTCTCCCACACTTGTTGGTACGAACTATCGATTTCGACAGACCCGACCCAGGATCGGATCCCGCATTGGGCACTTTTTTTTTTTTTTTTTTAAGAAAAAATTGCTTCAAACTCTCTTATTCTTGCAAAGTACAATCCTACCAGTACGTGCAATAACCAAAGAAAAATCTGGCACACTTATAAAGGCAAGAGTAAATGCTTTCCACATGTGTAGTTTTCACATAAATATGGATGTTCCAAATATTATACACAAAGGAGAAGAATATTTAAAAAATCACTATTTACATATAATGATATTAATGCAGATTATGTATAGAGGAAAACCTAATTGAGAGGCAATTAGTCTTATTCACAGATTTGTAGGATAAATTCAAGGAAAACAAAAGGTTCAAAAGAATAAAAACACGAGTATATTCACATGTAATACATGTATACATAAGGCTTTATTATAATATTGCGTCTTAGACAAAATAATTTCGACACAAGAGAACGGGGAATTTAGAAATTTGAAGCGAGACTTGCATGTAGAATTTGTATGCATACATAAAGGGAGAGACAAAAGATAGACAATGAAATGAGATTATCACAATCATATTAGGTCGTTTTTTTTCTCTTTGTTACTGTTTCATCAGCTTAAAAATCTTCTGGCAAGATGTTATGAAATCGAAGCCGCCCCTATACTGATGAGGGCCTTAGCCCGAAACCAAGGTATACAGGTTGGCTTTTTTGGTTTTAATTTTTCAAACCTGTTGTTTCTTATTACCACAACACCAGCTTTAGCAAACTGAGAAGCGCCCACTTGGCTTTATTACCAACTCAAGGCCGCTAGTTTACGGCGATGGTCAATAGATGGTGTCTAGTTTCACCTTAATTTTGGTGAAAGAGGTGGCATTTTTTTATAGATAAACTAGCCGAATGACCCGGGCAACGCCCAGGTTTTACCCGATTAAATGTTTTTATTCAAATACTATTCGTTACAATTATAAATTGGCGCCGTGGATGTCACTCTTGTGAAACGCCCCGCTCCAAACTTTGTGTCAGAGAAGCGATATTTTTATGAAGAGATGATCTGGCTTTGTGTCTTCTGCTCTAATGAATGTTTTTCTGTTAGATTTTTGTTCCCGCATACTAAAAATGAACTGGCTTCAGCCGTGGTCTCAGCTTTTTGGAATTTTTCCCGATATAATTTTGTATCTGATAATCAAACATGATACAGCAATATCGTCATCATCATTTTCTGACTAAAAAACAACTATTTTTGCCCACAACCTGTCAATTTTATTTTTTATTGGCTAAAAATCCGATAAATATCTCTCTTCCAGATTTTTCTCTATGTTCTGTCAAAATACGTTTTACATGTACATTTGGTCAGCTGATATTACCTCCCATCTTCACCGCTAGAGGCGCTGCTTGCGAGCGAAAAGGCAAATTTGCAACGCAATTTGCAAATAACTCGAAGAATATTCGGGATAGAGACCTGAAATTTTCACTATAAGTTTTTACAGATTGTACTCTATATACTGTTAAAATTTCAGTCAGATTAGTTACGTATTGTGGAGTGCATAGCCGACATAGATACCCACATACATACATACATACATACATACACTGACTTTTATATATATAGAGATATATCCCGGGCAAATTCCCATCTATATTTCGGCCATAGATTTGGCCTACCTACTTTACCAGCTAAACACTTCTTTGGCAGATTGTGAGGCTTCCATTTGATCCCTTGTCGATCTAAATAAAATAAAGTTCGAGATAAGAAAGAAGAAGAAAAAGTAGACCAAACCCGTCCAAGCTAACGGCTACGGTCAGAGAGTTGAACGATCCCAAAATGTCAAATGTACTTTGCTCTATTAAAAGAGAATAGGGTTTTTTATCCCTAGTACACATGGTACAGGCAATAATAACCATGATGGGTAGAATTAGGCGACTGCTTTTACTGTAAGTACACCAAATGTCTACACATGTGAAAAGCAGTTCGACTTTGCACTTACAAATGTGCCAGAGCCCCGCTTGGTTACTTGCACTCGCTGGTGAGGTTGGACTTTTGCAAGTATCAAGGGCCATTGGAGCATTTTTTATATTAGAAAAAAGTGCCCAATGCGGGATTCGAACCCGGGTCGTAACGGTCGAAAACCAACGGTTCAAAACATCCTTCCACCGATCCCCCAGAAAAGAATAGTTGAATCCCTAGGACTCCTAAAGTCCGCCAATATAAACACGCGGTAACTCGCCAAGACATGTGTCTCCAGGGTATTGTGGAAACTTCTTGCCAAGTAAAATATTTTTATGAAAAATATATGCACACAAAACCTAGATAAAATTAAAATATCAAACATAAATTAGTTAAATAACGAAAAAGCAAAATTTTGATATTTGCAAATTTGAATTTCCACCGCTTTTCTTCGGTATATATACACCAGTTTTGATAATGCAGCAATCCATAAATAAATCTTTAATTAAAAAGGCATATAATGGATTAAAATATCATTTATTTTAACAATATTACTCGATACCAATTACTTGATAAAGGTTGGCATTCAGCCAACTGAAATATTGGTAAAATAAATGTTATTTTGGTCCAATATATGCCTTTTTATTTAAATATACGCCAATAGAATTGGAAGTACAGTTTTTGTTGGAAATACAGGCCGAAGTACAGTTTTTGTTTGAATCCCAATGCATCGAAAATGTATCTTGAAGATATACACTAATGAACAAAACTTAAGGAGTGGAAAAAAAGTCTTTAATATCGTCGGTGTCTTCTTTTTTTGGAGACAGAATCAATTTTGTTTACACTTGGTTATCTTGTGTGTCTTCAATAAAGGTCACTGTGTATCAAATATCTTTCAGATTTATTGTCTGAATCCCGATATACATGCTAAAAGGTACAACTTCCTTAAGTTTTGTCCATGAATGTATATTTCAGCTTTATTGTCTGAATCCCGATATACATACTAAAAGGTACAACTTCCTTAAGTTTTGGCCATGAGTGTATATTTCAGAGTTATTGTCTAAATTCCGATGTGCATACTAAAAGGTACAACTTCCTTAAGTTTTGGTCATGAGTGTATATTTCAGAGTTATTGTCTGAATCCCGATATACATACTAAAGGGTACAACTTCCTTAAGTTTTGGCCATGAGTGTATATTTTTGAGTTATTGTCTGAATCCCGATATACATACTAAAAGGTACAACTTCCTTAAGTTTTGGCCATGAGTGTATATTTTAGAGTTATTGTCTGAATCCCGATATACATACTAAAAGGTACAACTTCCTTAAGTTTTGGCCATGAGTGTATATTTCAGAGTTATTGTCTGAATCTCGATATACATGGTAAAAGGTACAACTTCCTTAAGTTTTGGCAATGAGTGTATATTTCAGAGTTATTGTCTGAATCCCGATATACATGCTAAAAGGTACAACTTCCTTAAGTTTTGTTCATGAGTGTATCTTTCAGAATTATTGTCTGAATCCCGATATACATGCTAAAAGGTACAACTTCCTTAAGTTTTGGCCATGAGTGTATATTTCAGAGTTATTGTCTGAATCCCGATATACATGGTAAAAGGTACAACTTCCTTAAGTTTTGGCAATGAGTGTATATTTCAGAGTTATTGTCTGAATCCCGATATACATGCTAAAAGGTACAACTTCCTTAAGTTTTGTCCATGAGTGT
This sequence comes from Cordylochernes scorpioides, assembly GCA_030710605.1. NCBI lineage: Eukaryota > Metazoa > Arthropoda > Arachnida > Pseudoscorpiones > Chernetidae > Cordylochernes > Cordylochernes scorpioides. Next base: position 47,851,090 of record CP092885.1, on the reverse strand, counting down.
ATCTTTCAGAATTATTGTCTGAATCCCGATATACATGCTAAAAGGTACAACTTCCTTAAGTTTTGTCCGTGAGTGTATCTTTCAGAATTATTGTCTGAATCCCGATATACATGCTAAAAGGTACAACTTCCTTAAGTTTTGTCCATGAGTGTATCTTTCAGAATTATTGTCTGAATCCCGATATACATGCTAAAAGGTACAACTTCCTTAAGTTTTGTCCATGAGTGTATCTTTCAGAATTATTGTCTGAATCCCGATATACATGCTAAAAGGTACAAATTTCTTAAGTTTTGTCCATGAGTGTATCTTTCAGAATTATTGTCTGAATCCCGATATACATGCTAAAAGGTACAACTTCCTTAAGTTTTGTCCATGAGTGTATCTTTCAGAATTATTGTCTGAATCCCGATATACATGCTAAAAGGTACAACTTCCTTAAGTTTTGTCCATGAGTGTATCTTTCAGAATTATTGTCTGAATCCCGATATACATGCTAAAAGGTACAACTTCCTTAAGTTTTGTCCATGAGTGTATCTTTCAGAATTATTGTCTGAATCCCGATATACATGCTAAAAGGTACAACTTCCTTAAGTTTTGTCCATGAGTGTATCTTTCAGAGTTATTGTCTGAATCCCGATATACATGCTAAAAGGTACAACTTCCTTAAGTTTTGTCCATGAGTGTATCTTTCAGAATTATTGTCTGAATCCCGATATACATGCTAAAAGGCACAACTTCCTTAAGTTTTGTCCATGAGTGTATCTTTCAGAATTATTGTCTGAATCCCGATATACATGCTAAAAGGTACAAAATTCTTAAGTTTTGTCCATGAGTGTAAAGTTTTGAAATGAATGTTCACTCAATACTATTTTATCGTCTTTTTGGTTAAAATCGTTCTCACCTTCCATTTATGAAATAAAATAAGCTAAGCGTTATCAAGATACAAAATATGTTTGCCTCTTCTAATTTTTATTTTGTTTTCAATAAAAATAAAACCATCAAGCATCTTTTTTTTTTTTTCAAAATAAAACAAAATGTCTACTTTTCTTAGTGAGGTGAAAAATATATTTGAAGGGCATGGCTCATCAGTGGTAAACTCTCCAAGCGGTTTCGCCAATTTAATCTACTATTAATTATAGAGTAATTACTCTCTATCTATATGTAACAAACAGAACCACAAAAAAATAAATGCTTCCTTTATCAACAAATTCTAATTTCCTTACAGATATGAAAAGTAGAGGGAGGGCCTGACACATCAGTGGTAAACACTCCCAATAGTTTCTTCAATTTAATTCATAAGACCGCGCCCTTTAGAGCTCTATTACTGTATTGGACGATTCTGCTTATACAGGTAAATATTCGTGGTTTGTATTTATCTTTCTTATATATTGATGAGAGGGGTTATTGATTTATAATTAATTCATACCTAACAGTCTTCATTGTTTGAAAAAGAGCATTGTTCATTGTAAATATTCATTTGTAATTCTACTTGTACTAAAATTTTATTATTATTAATTGGCTAATCCCCTAATAGAATGTTCAAATCAATAAGCTTGAGGGATAAGTATCTTTTTGTATATAAATTTATTTCAAGCTTTCGGGCACAACCGCCCTTCGACAGGAAAAAAATATTACGCTACTAAAGTTTTCGGATTTGATCTAAATATATCCAGATCCATATATTTAGATTAGATCCGAAAACTTTAGTAGCGTAATATTTTTTCCTGTCGAAGGGCGGTTGTGCCCGAAAGCTTGAAATAAATTTATATACAAAAAGATACTTATCCCTCAAGCTCATTGATTTGAACAACACTAAAGGTTTATCAGAACTACATGAAAACTTTCTCCATTGATTATTTAAAATAGTAATGAAAATTAAGGAGAAAAGATTTTTATTCAGATAAACGTGTGACAAGCTTTCGGGCAGTCACGCCCTTCAACAGGGCGTATAAAAATATTTTCTCCTTAATTTTCATTACTTTTATTACTTTTATTATTTTCATTACTTTCATTAATTTTAATTTTAAATAAAGGTTTATATCGATAGTTTTTTAAAATATCATTTCTGAGATTCCACCATTCATTACATTATATATAAACAGAATCGTCCAATACAGTATTAGTGTTCTAAAAGGGCGGTCTGAAGAATTAAATTGGCGAAACCTCTAGGCCGAGCCCTCTCACTTTTCATCGCGGTAGGGACAGTAGAAGGTTTGTTTGTAAAGGAAACATTTGTGTTTTGTGGTTCTATGTATTATATATAGATGGCGCGTTATTGTTTTATAATTAATAAAGGTGCGAATTAAATAGGTGAAACCGCTGGGAGGGCTCACCACTGATGAGCTCAGCCTTCCCAATATTTTTTTTATCTTACTAGAGACAGCAGAATGTCTGTTTTCTTTGTGGACTTTCGTGCTTTGGGGTTCTATTTATTAATTTATCATACCGATTTTTAGAGATCTGTAGCGGACTCTAGAGATATAAACTGTAAACTTGTAAAAAGGGTAAATTAATGATTTTCTAATTAATTAAAATATTTTGTTAGTTTTGTAATAATAATCTAAGAATCTTATCCCTTACAAATTACCGCTGACTTTATCGTTTATTTTATTTGTTTAACAAATTATCTTTGTTTTTTATTCTGCATTGTTTACTTTTTAAAATAATAACTGAAAATATTTTAGAGTTGTTTATTTAAATGTAATATATATTAAATAATTAAAAGTAACAACTTTTAAATAAATAATATTTTTAAAAATAGTAAGAGTATTTATAACTATTTCCATTTATATATGAAAATAAACAAATGTTAATCATCATCAATATAAAAACATGGAACAATAAACAGTTGCTAGAAAGCTTTGTGTTTGATTCTTTAAAATCTATAAATATTTAAAATAAAAAATTGTTGTGTCTAAATAACTACTTGTTACTTGTTTTAACTTAATTCTGATTAAAGTTACTTGTAGCAAAATATGACACAATAGATCTGCTAAAATATTGGACGATTTTACTTATACGTATTTGCGACACTGAAGGATGGAATCTTGGCTATGACATTTAAGAAAACTATGGTTAGAATATTTGAGGACAGTATATTTACATACAAATATTTACATCGAGAAATACTCTTCCGCCAACAATAAATCAAGGTCAGTTAGGCGTAAATTAAACTTGAGTCAATTACACGCTATTTACACTCAGGGACAAAAATTAAGAAAGTGGAAAGTGTTTTTGATATCCCAGGTCGTCTCTTTTTTTAAAGAGACAGAAGCAATTTTGTTTACACTTGCTTATCTCTAGCGTCTTCAATAAAGGTCACTGTCTATTGAATATCTTTCAGAGTTATTGCCTTAATCCCGATATACATGCTAAAAGGTAAAACTTCCCTAAGTTTTGTCCATGAGTGTATCTTTCAGAGGTATTGTCTGAATCTCGATATACATGCTAAAAGGTACAACTTCCATTAGTTTTGTCCATGCGTTTATATTTCAGAGTTATTATCCGAAACCCGATATAATGTTGAAAGGTACAACTTCCTTTAGTTTTGTCCATGCGTTTATCTTTCAGAATTATTGTCCGAAACTCGATATACATGCTAAAAGGTACAACATCCTTAAGTTTTGTCCATGAGTGTATCTTTCAGAGTTATTGTCTGAATCTCGATATACATGCTAAAAGGTACAACTTCCTTTAGTTTTGTTCATGAGTGTATCTTTCAGATTTATTGTCTGAATCCTGATATACATGCTAAAAGGTACAATTTTCTTAAGTTTTGTCCATGAGTGTATCTTCCAGAGTTATTGTCTGAATGCCGATATACATGCTGAAAGGTAAAACTTCCTTAAGTTTTGTCCATGAGTGTATCTTTCAGAGTTATTGTCTGAATACCGATATACATGTTAAAAGGTACAACTTCCTTAAGTTTTGTCCATTAGTTTATCTTTCAGAGTATTTTCTGAACCCCGATATACATGTTAAAAGGTACAACTTCCTTTAGTTTTGTCCATAAGTGTATCTTTTAGAGTTATTGTCTGAATCCTGATATACATGCTAAAAGGTACAACTTCCTTAAGTTTTGTCCATGAGTGTATCTTTCAGAGTTATTGTCTGAATCTTGATATACATGCTAAAAGGTACAACTTCCTTAAGTTTTGTCCATGAATGTATCTTTCAGAGTTATTGTCTGAATCCTGATATACATCCTAAAAGGTACAACTTCCTTAAGTTTTGTCCATGAGTGTATCTTTCAGAGTTATTGTCTGAATCCCGATATACATGTTAAAAGGTACAAATTCCTTAAGTTTTGTCAATGAGTGTATCTTTCAGAGTTATTGTCTGAATCCCGATATACATGCTAAAAGGTACAAATTCCTTAAGTTTTGTCAATGAGTGTATCTTTCAGAGTTATTGTCTGAATCCTGATATACATGCTAAAAGGTACAACTTCCTTAAGTTTTGTCCAAGAGTGTATCTTTTAGAGTTATTGTCTGTATCCCTATATATACATGCTAAAAGGTACAACTTCCTTAAGTTTTGTCAATGAGTGTATCTTTCAGAGTTATTGTCTGAATCCCGATATACATGCTAAAAGGTACAAATTCCTTAAGTTTTGTCAATGAGTGTATCTTTCAGTGTTATTGTCTGAATCCTGATATACATGCTAAAAGGTACAATTTTCTTAAGTTTTGTCCATGAGTGTATCTTTCAGAGTTATTGTCTGAATCCCGATATACATGCTAAAAGGTACAAATTCCTTAAGTTTTGTCAATGAGTGTATCTTTCAGTGTTATTGTCTGAATCCTGATATACATGCTAAAAGGTACAACTTCCTTAAGTTTTGTCCATGAGTGTAGAACAAGCATATCAAACTCAAATCCTAACACGGGCCAAATAAAAAAGTTATAAGATTATGTGGGCCGCAAATAAAGAAAACAAGTAATTATATTTTTATAGTAACATTTATATAGGTTTATTTTAAAAAATACTAATAAGAAAAAAGAAAGTAAAGTAAATATTTTCTCCCTGATATTTGGCATCTCTTTTCTGCTACCATCTTTCCTACTTCGGGGGAAATTTTGTTGGCAGTGATTAATTTTAAAACTGACCCAAGGTGAACGTCAGTAATTCTCGATCTGATTGGAGACTTATTTCCTTTCATAAGTGAAAATAACTGCTCGCACCGATAAGTACTTCCAAACATGGACATAATTTCATATGCTAATTTTCGAGTGTTTTCAAATCTGGCTGGCAAATATTTGTAAAATTCAGAAACGCCAACTTCAATGAATTTTGCCTTTAAATCTGAATCGCACTGGATATCTATTACCTCCATTTGCATATGATTAGGTACTGATTCTATATTTATCGAGAAAATCGAAGAAAACAAAGTAAACTTGCCTTCCAAAGATTTGAAATCAGAAAACCTTGTTTCAAATTCATTTCTAAGACTTAAAATTTTTTCCGCATATTTTTGATACGATGCAGTTTCACCTAAACTTGATTTGTACACGTTGCATGTCGGAAAGTGCATTAAATCTTCGTTTTTCAACTGCTTTTCCCAAAGAACTAGCTTACATTTGAATGCATTAACTTGGTCACACATGTTGGTAATGATCTGATCCTTTCCTTGCAGTTTCAAATTTAAATTCGACAAGTGTTTTGTTATGTCAACCATGAAGAAAAAATCTTGCAACCATCAGAAAACAAAGTGATGTCTTGATTCTTGGTTATTAAAAACTGACATATTTCTTCTTTCAAGTCCCAAAATTGTTTGAGAACCTTGGAGCATGATAGCCAACGTACCTCGGTATAGTATGATAAACCTGAATATTCGCTTTCTAATTCAGTTAAGAACAGAGAGAACTGTCGCTGATTTAAACCTCGAGATCTTATGAAAATGATGAATTTTTTGATAGGTGTCAACACATTTTCCATTTTTATTACCTTCGTACATAATACTTCCTGATGTATAATGCAATGCGTATGATGAATATTGGAACCATCAGAAATTGCACTTAGTTTTTTTCGCAGTAATGCTACGTCCATGCTTTTCCAAGCATTTGACATGCTTGGTGTAGAACCTCTCTCCATTCGAAAATTATAATTCTTTGCATTCTATTATTTGAGAAAAATTCAAGTTCTAGACTCCAGCAACCATTTTGTCCCTAAAAATTATAATTTTCTTATTGACGCATATTGTCCTTACTCTAAATATTGAGCCAAAATTTATACTTCCAGATCGTTAATTCAGCCAACGCTGTTCTGTGCAGCTCTGATTGAGGTAACCTAGAACTTTGATTGATAAAATTCAAAATAAATTTCTCCGAAAAATCTGCTTCTATATACATTCTACGTATGGATTTTAAACAAATTCAACCTGTTTTTCAAAATAAGGACATTAGACCTCCAGGGGAAATTTTCTTTTAAAAATATTTTTTTCATTTAAAAATCTTTCAAGCTTTCGGGCAAGAGAGTCCTTCTACGGGAGAAAATATTTTATATTTGTTGTATAGTTATTATTTAATTTATTAATTAAACATTACTCACCAGATGAAATTATTTTATTACAATTATATATATTTAAATGGTTACATTTATTTTATTTTACAATTTTCTTTTTATACGAATCCAATGTTTTTCGCTTCGCGCGCTCTATGATGATGATATATATTGTCTATCTTTAAACACATAATACTACATTCCCTCCATCCTTTAGATGAAAGGAATCATGTCTTTATATCTTGATGATGGCTTGACGACTCTTCCACTCCTGGTTATCACGGATTCCTTGGTAGTCGGCAAGGCTGGAGAAACCTCTGGTGGCAACTGGTGAAGAGTCTCGGCATCAAGTCTATCTGAAACAACTGGGTTAAATGTAGACCCTTTTCTACTTGAACTTGGTCGGTTTAAAGAAGTGTCCTTGTCTTGGTTTGATGAATTATCATCTGGCATTTGTACATCAGAAGAGTTAGGGCATTCAATTCTTGTTAAATCTGAACTAAGATTTTCCTGGCTCTTTTCTGGAATCAAGTCAGAAATGTCTTGATTGGTCTCTTAAGTAGGAACATGTTTCAAATGTTTAGCATTTCTATTAATTATTTTCCCATTTTTAGTGTTGACTAATTTAAAAGAATTTATTGAAGTGTTTTCAAAAATGACATGATGTTCTGATCTGAAATTTGAATCAAGTTCTCCATTATTTGGATTTGCCACATAAACTAAATTTCCAATTTCAAAATTATGAGGACTAGCTTTCCGAATTATATCATTATATGTTTTCATTTTTTCTTTGTAGACTATATTGAATTCTTTGATGTTGGATTCATCTTCTTCTGCATCATTAACAAGTGAGCTTAATTTAGTCTTGATTTCTCTTGAAAATAATAGGAATGCTGGAGTCTTTCCTGTAGATCTGTTTGGAGTAGTTCGGTAAGACATTAAAATTCTGGATAAATCTTCTTTCCAATCTTTCCCTTCTTCAGAACTTGAATTAAATTGCTTCTTTAGAAATCTATGGAATCTTTCTATCTTCCTATTACTTTTTGGGTAATAGGGTGAGGCTTTGATGTGCCTGATTCCACATTCTTTTTAAAATATTTCCATTGATGTACTTACAAACTGTAAGCCATTATCTGTTACAACTTCATGTGGATAACCATGTCTTGCAAAAATCTCCATCAATTTTCTAATAATTGTCTTGCTGTAAATGTCTTCTATTATCATTGCTTCAGGATATGAAGAATAGTAGTCGATCACTGTTAAAACATAATGATGGCCAATTGGACCAACTATGTCAATTCCGAGTTTCATCCAAGGTTTTGATGGTAACGGAACTATTTGCAATGGTTGATCATTTATCAATGGTTGATTCCTTACACAAATTGGACAGTTTCTTATCAAATTTTCAATGTCAAAGTCCATGTTTATCCAAAAATATTTTTCTCTTAACAGTTGTTTGGTTCTTGTCATTCCTTGATGTGTTTCATGTGCAATTCTCAAGACTCTCTTTATTAGTTTTGAAGGTAGCAAAATTCTACTTCCTTTTAAGATAAGATTATCAAAAATTGAGAGTTCATCTTTAAACTTAGAAAAACATTTGAATTATTCATTCAAATGATATGGCCAAACTCCCTTTTGAACCATCTCTTTCAGTTTTTGAAACAAAGGATCTTGCTCTGTATATCTTGCTTTATATCTTTCAAAGACAGTGCTTGAAGCTCTTCAGAAGTGATGGATAAGACTTTATGAACATAGTTCTCTAGCCATTTTCATCACTTGTGTTAGAAAGAGGTTGTCTTGAAAATATATTTGCAATATTTTGCTTTCCTTGAATGAATTCAATTTCAAAGTCATATGGTTGTAATCTCCAACTCAATCTTTGAATTCTTGGAGGCAAAACAGCTCCATTTTTAGGATTCAGCATATAGATTAGAGGTTTGTGATCTGTTTTTAACACAAATTTCCTTCCCCAAATATAGGTGTTAAAATGTTCAATTGCCCATACACATCCCAATGTCTCTTTTTCTATTTGTGAATATCTTTTTTCAGTATCAGTTAAGGATCTGCTGGCATATGCAATGGGTCTTTTAATGCCATTTTGTTGTGTTTGTATTAATACTGCTCCAAGACCAATAGGGCTTGCATCTGTGATTAATTCAGTTGGTGAGTTCAAGTTGTAATATGCCAAGCATGGCTCTTTTGTTAGTGACTCTTTAAGATCCTGAAATGCTTTATTTGTTTTCAAATCCCAATTCCACCTAACATTTTTTCTAGTCAAATTATTTAGAGGTTCTGCCAATCCTCGTTAAAACGCCAATAAAATAAGATTCAAAGTTAAATAAAGTGCTTTGGTTGTTTACATTTGTTTCAATTCAGAATCAACGCGGGCTTCTGTTGCGCGTGCTTTTGATATTATTATATTAATATAACGAATATTAATAAAAAACCGAAAGCTTGAGAGATTTTTGAATACAAAATATTTTTTAAAAGAAACTTTTCCTTGGAGGTTTAATTCTTTTGATATTGATTCAATGGATTGTTCTATCGAATTAACCTGTTTCTACTGCCATAAAACTAATATATATATGCTACAGTTTTATCTTAGAAACTTGAAGATGAGAAACAGACGTAGACCATATACATTCATAGATAAACCTTAAGGAAGTGGGAAAGTCTTTAATGTCTTTTATATATCAATATTTCGGTTGGATGAACGCCAACCTTTGTCAAGACATTACATTTTTTATAAACAAAGTCAGCGCCATACAGGCAGTTTGACATGGAAATATTTAAACTGCCCCGAAAGCATAGAGTCACCTCTTAAAGGTTCCCCAAAGGAAAGAAGATGCAAAGAAAGTTGAAAACCAAAATGTGCCTTCCCATTATTCAAATATACGTTCCTTTTCAAGGCGATATGTCGCAAGATTTCAGTGAAAACCCAAGAGGTTTCTTCTCCCATTACTCTAAAATAAAAAAAAAAAGATTACGATAAAATCTATAAAACTGAAATAAATTCTATCTATCTCTTTCAGATATTGCTAGAGAATCATATATGAGATTAAGGTATCACACAACACACAAATAAAGGCTTATGAGCTATTTAAATATTCTACCTGATAAATACGCTTGCTTTGAATATTTTTCAGGATATCAAATAAACTTGAAAGAAGAATTATTTATATAAACCAATTTATATTTAAAATTATATTTTCCATAGGAAAATTGGTATTCCTAAGTTAGGTTTGATATAGATCTTTCCTATAATTCAAAATGCATTTGAATTACAAAAGGATGTGCCTCATAGAAAGTTTCATAAAGTTCAAGTGACCCTGAAAACCAAAAAATAAATTACCTTCTTCAATATTATTCAATAAACCAACTTCCATCATTTAATTTTGTTTGATCAACAAGGTAACTTAAGCGTCCTTATGTGCATATGTACATGTATGTTGTATGCGTTAAATATAGTTTGATATATATATAGATCCTATTAGTAACTCTCTTCTTCTTCTTCTTTCTTATCTCCACTCAATCATATTAAGGTATCAAGTTGTGACCCTTGATGGTGTCTGTTTGACAACATTCATGACTGGGTGAAGTAGAATGCGTCTGCTTTTGTCATTAAGACTGGGATAATTACTCAGTGACAGGCCGACTTAGCTCCAAAATAAATGGCCGTCTCTGACATGAGGAACAGACGCCATGTGCAGCTGCTCCTAACATGGAGTACAAACGCTGCTCATCCTGTATACCTGGATCAGGAGCCCTTACAGGGTACTATCAGCCGGGCCAGCTGAACCCAGGTTTTTAGCGAGCTTGTTACTGCTCTCCCTCCTCCTTTTTCTTCCGGGCTTGGGACTTTCTTAAATCCTAAGTCTTCCAAAGAAAGAATCTGTGTTATAAAATAAAAGTGATGCATTCATATACAAAACTAAAAATGTCTATCATTCAATTTGCTTTTTATTTAAATGATTAGGAATTTGATACCGATTTAAAAGTTACTGCTTTAACCTTGGTTATCTATTATATAATATATCCCCAAAAATTGAAAAGAATACAATAATAGTTCTAATACCCTTAATATTCAATCAATTTATTTTACTTTGAGTTGGAAGCAACATCTCAAATGTAATTTGATGCATTGAGATTCAAGAAATCAATGAAAATAAATATTTTTTCGCCAAAAACACACAAAAATATAAATTTCAATATTGCATCCTACAACTGCATCCATTCTACAACTTGTATTTGAATTCCAATGTAACTTGTATGGGCAGTTTGACATGGATATATTTAAGCTTCCCTGGAAGCATAGAGTTCCTTCTTAAAGGTTCCCCAAAGGAAAGAAGATGCAAAGAAAGTTGCAAACCAAAATGTGTCCATCCCATTATTCAAATATCCGTTCATTTGCAAAGCGAATTGTCGCAAGAATTCAGTGAAAACTCAAGAGATTTCTTCTCCCATTACTCTAAAATTAAAAAGTTACGATAAAATCTATAAGACAGAAATAACCCTGTTTATCATTCAATTTGCCTTTAAGTTCCATTATATTAATAGAAGATCAAAGGGAATTTTATGAAGAGAAATATCCTAGAATCCTTTCTTCAATTTCCCCAAAGGAAAGAAGATGCAATAAACCCGCTAGACTAAAATTCATCCTTTTGATCATTCAATTTACTTTTTGGATGGCAAAATTATAAGTGAGGGATTGGCACTAACAGATTCAAACTATCCCGAAAATCTTAATTCTTCTCATTTTAACCAAAGAAGATTCTATAAAACCTGAAGGAAAAAATTAAATGCGTCCATAATTCATTTTACCTAAGAATTTCAAAGTGATATTCAAAATTCAAAATGAGTTCGACACAAAAGAATCCAAGTAACCCCAGACACCAAGGGTTCATCAAAGAAAAGAGGATAAACTAAAACTTCAATTTGCCATAGAATTCCAAAGGAGCATATTAAGGGGAATTAGATACCGTAGGATTCAAGCCACTCCAGAAACCAAGGGTCCCTCAAACTGCAAGACTGCCAGACTATACTCGTTCCATAATGTAAAAGACTAATAAAATACTCAATTTGATTTTTGCGAAAGAGCGAATGCTCGAAGCATATAATATATTTATAATTGTATGTAATTCTACTGTCCTCAAAGCTTATGTTCATGGTTCACCTAAAATACCCATTCCAAGAGTCTATCATCAGTATCACTATAAAAGGAAGATCGAAAAATGCAATATAACTGCGGTATGGTAGATTAAACTGGTAAAACCGCTGAGAGGGTTCATCACTGATGAGCCAGTCCCTCCTCATTTAATTTTACATTGGAATAAGGGCAGTAGAAATTGCTTAATTTTTAAAAGAATCATACGCGTCTATAATAGTTTCGAATTTTCATAATGCAAATTGTCTTAGAATTAAGAGCTTGATACCGTAGGATTCAAACCACTCCAGAGAAACCAAGGGTCCCTCAAATAAAAATGAACGATCCAGCAAAACTGTAAGACCGTTCTACCATCCAATTTGCCTTCGCGTTCCAAAGTAATGTATCAAAGGAAGGATTGATACAGAGGGATCCAAGCGACCCCGGAAACCGAGGGCTCCATTGTCCCTGAAGGGAAGAAGGTGCTATAAAAGGAAGCCTAGCGGAGGCGGAAACCCGAGCTCGCGACGTCCGGGAATTTAAGGCCGAAACTGGAGGTAGGGGTCCACCCTCACGTGCGCGCGCAGTTGCTTATTCCGACCGACGGTGTTCAGTGCAGTCTCTCTGAGGGTCTCGAGCAGCACTTGATCGCCATGGCATCAATGAAATCTTCCAAGTACGTCTACCGATCCAGCGGCAGCTCAGGCGGCGAACTCACCATGGAATACGGGACCGACGTGGGCGCCTTTACTCGCCTCGAGGTACTCTCTATTTGCATATTTTTCTACCTCACAATTATTTGGAATATTTGCATATTTTTCCATCTCAACATTTAACATTCTCAAACAAAACGATAGATTTTCTTTCAATCTTTTTTATAAAAAAATTAGAATGTTTTAATACTTCGTTTTGCACATATTTAGATGTTTATCTCTGGAATATTTGCATATTTCTCTCTCAATTAATTACATATTTCCAGTATTTGCATATTCTCCTCTCAACATATTAGTTCAAACAATTTTAACATACCTCTTAAAGAAACAGATATTTCTCATCTTTATGAAGGCATAATACTTTAATGAGATTAATTTTATCATATCTATATCTTAAGCTTTAGAGCTGAGGCAATTCAACAAGTTACTATCAAGAAAATGCTTGATATTCCGTAACATAACATTTAACACATAGTACACTTTATATAAAAGTTTTACCATGTGGTAAAAATATAATCTATTTAAACATTTATCGTAAATCACACCGCTTGATCTGTTTTAATATCTTTAAATCTCAAAGTATTATCAACTCTAGTAACAATGAAAATATATATTAAAACATTTTCAACTTTTTTGAACAGATTATCTACAGTAAAATAATATATCAACAAAATTTCTATACTACACAATGAGAAAATAATCATGAACGTACCTAATCATTGATATAAAACTTTCTCAGCGGATTTTACAGTTGAGATTTCAACCAGATTCTATTCAATTAATTAGTCTTTTTTTTAACATAATCACACATTTTGGATAATTCAAATATCAATAAGAACAGAGTAAATTATTTTAATTAATAAATACCATCACAATTCTTTTATATTTTCATTAATATACGACAATCTATAAAAGCTTTAAATTATATTTATCTTTTGAGATATAGAGAAAATTTTCTATATATCGAGTTGAAATGGAGATAAATTTGCAAACATATAAATTTATGAGGATATATGCTAAAATATCAATTTTCCTAACTTGATATATTTTGATTATATATAGGTTTATACTAATAAATATTTATAGAGAGAGAGATAGTGAAAACCTTGTCAAAGATTTTTTTCACAAAATTTGAAGAGAAAAAAATTTAAGACAAGGAATATGAAATACTCCAGATCAAAATTATTCTATACAGAATGGGGAAGATTTATATAGAAAAATAATCGTTAGAGTAGAAAGAATTTTCAAACAATCAACGATATGATATAAAATTTAGAAAATTGAGAACTTGAAAGAATTCGAATATCTCACATATAGAATTCAGCAACTTTATCTCTGGTTAAGAAACAACTAAGTTTCTAAACTCAGCAAAATACGCTGCAATTTTTATTAATCAATTTTCCTAAACAGAAAAAAACATAAATCTTCACTTTTAACTATTTTTCTTTGTACAAAGTTGTTGAAAAAAAATCCTTTTTCAGTTAAACTATTATATAAAACTATATTTTATTAATTAAGGGGCCTTATCAATTTATAAAATTAGTGAGACTTCTGCCAGAAAAGGTTTATTTTCTCGACGATTCGACAAAAATCTTTTTCCCTAACATCAGTAAAATATTAAAATATTTTTTACGTCTTGCCAAATGCTTTATCTCAACCTTTTAAAATTAGTTATTAAATTTTATTTCCTCTATTTTTTTTAACGCTATCGACATTTTTTTTATATATAAATAATATTGCCTTTTTCTTCTTCTTCTTCAAAAAAGAATATATTTCACCAAATTAGATCATTTTGAAAATATTTTACATCGTGATAATTTCAAACGGATTTAATTATCATTAATTGATAGGGAATAATTATTTGAATTAAATAATTTCTCTCTTTTTTTAATTATATCAAAAAATACACTAGTATAGAAATATAAAGTTTTATACTAAAGAGAAACTGGTGCAAATTGGCGTGAATGTACAGGCTATTGCATAGATCAAATTATTTAATAGGAAATCAAATTGGATTTTACTATTTTCTTTAAACGTTGTGCATTCTTAATTAATCATTCTTCGCATGCTATAAAGAGTTAACATAAGAAAATACTAAGTCTTTTTTCCTTTAAATCATTCTAGATGTAAAACTCTCTATTTCCCATTGTGTATATTCATGAAATTTAAACAAGAAAACAGAATAAATATATAATAATATCTTAAAATAATATAAATCTCAGTTAGATTTATGAATACTGGCCATGCAACCTCCACTTTAAACTAGCTATTTTATATAAACATAAGGTTACAATATAAATCAAAGATTTTAGAATGAATAAACAAAATCAAATGAATTCTTCAATAGAGCAAAACCTAATTTTTATTTTTATTTAAAATCATATTTTATACATCCTAATGCAACCGTTATCATACTGCTGCATTAGAAATCTAATTTCTGATCAAACAAACAACCCATTTAGAAACTAATTCACTAAGTGAATATATTTTAAAATCAAATATAATTGATTATAATCTAATCCTGTTAAATCCCCATCTTTGAAGGGTTTAAGATTATCCATTTTCATATTTGTATCTCTTTAGATAATCTCCTGTTTAAATTATCCAAAGTTGGTATTTATGTGGTGGTGGTGGTGTCTTGTCCATGGAGCAGATCAGATCGGTCCATGCACCCTGATCACAATACCGGCCAACAAAGGTGCCTTGTCCGTATGGATGTTCTCTTCTGGATTGATGTCTGCCATATAGAGGGCTGCAAGGATGGCCGGGTATATATGGTCCGGAGTGAGTTGGGTGTTGTAACAGTTATTGTAGTTCCTGTAGGATCTAGTCATTTCTGGGTTTATCTTCATTCCTTTAAAATGTCCTGTTCTGATTTTTGATACTGTTGCCTTAATTCTCTGTTAATGTTGAGGTTGCATATGGGCTGGGATATTTTGGTTTTTGTAATGAGTTTTGCTTTTGCTATTGTATTTGCGTCTTTCAGTGATATTGAACTGGAGTGGTGTTTACATGCATTCCATATATCAAATAAACCCTAATTCATCTTAATAAATAGGTTTAATAGAATGTATAGGCATCATTTTAAAAATGTTTTCAATCAAATAATACAACAGGTTTATGAATATGAGTTTATTTTAAATTTATTTAATGAAAAAATACTCTTCTTCAGAAACTTCTTGTATTATTCCATATATATCCAGGATATTTATATCAATTTATATGAAAATATTATTCGAACTGAATATGAAAATATTTTCCGTAGAGGTGGGCTTCCTTTTACTACTAAAAGAAGTGCTGAGTAAGCCACAATACAGGCGTCGACTGGATCGCATAGCCTCTATTAATTTAGAGACAATATTATTCCTCAAGAATTCTTACGTTTTTGTATTATAATTTTTAATAAATATTCAAAATCAATAGTTACTCAATATTTTTAGAAATAAAAATAAATGGTTGTTTGTTAAGTGAAGCATATCTAAAAAAGTAGATTTTCTTGAAAGCTTACATCAATTCATAATAAACACATACGTTTCATTTAATAACTATTTTTTTATTTTAATTTTAATATTTATAGTTAATATATAGTCAACTCGTGTAATTTTATTTATTATCAAATATATATTATTATAATAAATTTCTAATATAGGTCTAATATAGAATATTGTCTCGTTTTTTCTCTTCTGCTTATGTTGTCTGCATCTTTTTATTTAATCAGAATAGTATAGTAGTTTAGTATAACTATTTAATAGTATAGTTTATATATAGCATAAGTATGAAGATATTTTATTTTTATTTTTTTATATTTTTCGAACACGTACCTATTTCAACTTAAAGGACAAAAGACATTAGTCTTGTTTTTGGTGACATTGTTATGAAACAATATATAGATATATTTGCCAGTGTAAAGTAAAAATATTTTCACAGCTTTTATTATTCTATTTAAGCTTCCATCTTTCTCTTTCAGTTGATTGTGGGAAATTTGCTTTCTATAAAATGAAATATTGGGCGATATATTATATTTATATCGTTTTTACTGATAGATAAACGCACTATAGAGTATGTTAAAATAATAATTAATATGTATACTAATAAGAAGCCTATACACTATATATCTAAAATAGAAAGTTTTACACTCAAAAAGAACTGGTGGAATAACATGAAACTTGGTATAAAATGTGCATTCAGGCTATTACATAGACCATATAATTAAAGCTTGAAAAATAAAATATCATGACTAAATGTATAGAAAGTGTGTCTGACGAAAATTATATTTCTGAATTTAATTTTCCAAAATGCACAAAGTGAAGCAAAGAAATGGAACAATATGAAGTAAGCAATAATATGCTAAAACATGGAGTATAGACAGAATTTTAAAAAGGAATACAAAGTAGATTGTATAGTTTTGTTTTGCTACCCTTTGTTGGATAATATAGTAAAATATTACAAATCATAATAAAGTGGCATTTTTAAATTTATTCTTTTAAGATTATTACAATGAATGTTTAATAATTTCACTAGTATATAAATATATACCATTTTTTTATATTTGGTATTCTATATAAATCATATCATACAAATATAAATAATTCCTATACTAGTATATGAAAATTATAGATTAATAAAAATGCAGAAGATTAAACGAAATTTATTTGCTATTTTTATTATTCTTTAAATGTCCCACTTCATTGTCTAATAAATGGTAACATAACGGTAAAGATTCAAAGCAACACAGTAACTTATTTACTTTACAATCCATTTTGAAATTCTGTAAATATTTCAATTAAATTGTCTCAATTCTTTTTCCCACATACCTTATATATCTCTATGAAGATACGTAAAAAAATAAGAATTTGAACATGAAAACCAAAGAATAATAGAAGTATCCAAAATACCATACCTCTAATTGCTAAAATATTCATAAAATCCTAAAATCTTTAAGATTAACAAAACTATAAAATATTCTTATATTCCCATGAAATCTCTTTATATGCTCAATCTTTTAAAAATAATAGCTATTTCTCTGAATAGCATAGAAATACGGAATATTTTCAATTTTTTTCCCAAGAAATCTTCTTAAAGATTCTTCGCGTTTGAAAATTGCAGAAAATATTTTGAATACATAATTAATTATTCGGCATAAAAGTTTTCTTTACTAGTTTAATAGTTATCGCAAGCTTTGGAGTTAAAAAAAAAACTCTTCTACCAGTATTTCTTCTAAGTATAAACAGTTCAACGTATTTCTAAAGATTGTTTAAAAGATCAATCCGAGGAATTTCAGGATGGCCATGACCTATTAAACACACTTAAGCCTATATAATTTTATTAGAAATAGTTCAGGATAATAAATAGGTCTTTCATAAAAGTGCAAAG
Organism: Cordylochernes scorpioides; assembly: GCA_030710605.1. Classification (NCBI taxonomy): domain Eukaryota; kingdom Metazoa; phylum Arthropoda; class Arachnida; order Pseudoscorpiones; family Chernetidae; genus Cordylochernes; species Cordylochernes scorpioides. The sequence continues at coordinate 47,833,360 of CP092885.1, read as the reverse complement.
AGATCTTTATATAAAATGCAATGTAATAGGCATCTCTCCATTTAATTACGCATCAGACCGATGGCACAGTACATTATACTAGTAAAAAACTTTACTAGTAATGGTAAAGAATAAGCTACAACATCAGCATTTCCAAATTCAGACAAAAAGCCAATCTGTTTTTGTTTGAATTTGCCATATCTGGTATTGTATAACAAGTTTGACAATTATACCGCAAATGTTTCTATGATTTTAAAAAGACAATCTCCTGTAGAGATCAGGCGTATTCAAATTTTTAGCCTTTATCTTATAAATTTATGTATCGATTTAATTTTACGAGCAGTGGAACTGCTTTTCACATGTGTAGACATGTGGTGCACTTACAGTAAAAGCAGTCGCTAACTACCCACCATGATTATTATGGCCTGTACCACGTGTACTAGGGATAATAAAAAAATTGAAAGCTGCTTTTTGGATATCACTTTTCCCTTTTATTTCAAAACTGAATTTATCACACACACAAAGCTTTATTAAGACCACCGATCTTATACAGATTCACCACAGGAAGAAATAATAGATGGAGCTCCTATACTCCAGGTAGCGCAGCACCCAATAACAACTTCCAGGTCCGACGCATGTCCAATGACCACACGTTCCTTTGTGCATACTTCATGGTTAGCGAATCTCTGAACAGGCGAGTGTGGAATCAGCCGCGTTCTAGTCTTCGCTTTCTTCATCCAAATGGACCATGACATTCGGCGATTCTATTAATCTCCTCTGAACGGTGACTGCAGCCTTGTAGAAATTATATAAACCAAAGACCTTGATCAAACGTCATTGCATTCATCCAATTATATAATTGTTGATTATCGGATTGAGACAAGAATAAAACACCCAAGAGATCCCCTCAACGTTTCTTTAAAAACTGAATATCAAAGAACGCCTTGTTGGCGAGCAGTTAGCACATAGCAAAGAAGGAAACTTATTCTGGGGAGGTAATTTGGGATGATCTCATCTTCTTCCGCTCTCCTCACAGAATGAGTCATTCTCAAGGAAGACAGCCAAGTCTTTTTATAGCCTTCTCCCATTTCCACAGCACCAATCACCTCCTCCTGATTGGTCCTTTTCTCTATACACCTTCTCCTATGGAAGCTAGAACTAGTTGAGATTGAAGCATTTTATCCAATTCTAGATCCCAAAATGAATTTTCCTTTATATGCTGTTTCAAAATACACTAGTTGAAATATAGAAAGTGTTGCATACAGAAGGAACTAATAGAATATCATTAATTTTGGCACGAATTTGACTATTACAAAGCCAATAAGTGATTTAAAATGTTAAGAATTTATATTTAACTATTTTAAAGACATTTTCATCCAAAATTAGATCATTTATTACACGCCACAAAAATTTAATTTGAGCCAAATTAAATGTTTTTTGTTTTCAACTACTTTTGAGTGTATCACTTTTTATTTACATTAGCGTATGCTATATAAGGCATTAGTTAGCTTCTTTAATATTACTGTAGGTTATTAACTATTTTTGAATACACACACACAGCCTGGTCAGGAAATGCCATTTTTATTTTTAATATCAACACCAGACCTTTTATATATATATATTTTTTGTTTTGTTTTTTCACATGAAAAGCGTATTAACGCAAATTTGGCCATAAATACCCATTTTTTTATTTCTCAGGAAGCCTCAGGGACCAAATTTTGGTCGTAGAGGTACAGTCTGTACCACGCTGACGAGGGTCAACAGCCCAAAACGCGTTTGTGGTTGACTTTTCTTGATTTATCAAGAAATTGGGTTGACCAAATATCACAGAACAAGCTAAATAAACGTTTAGTTTATTTTTGTTCCACTAGATGGCGCTCTGCCATCTAGAAATGCACATGTGAGCCTGGTCTGGATATGCCTTTTTTATCATTAATATAAGTATACATTTTTTTAAATATATATTACAGGATAGCAATTCCCATTAAAAATATCTCTATATTCAATACCTCACATCCAATATGCTATGAAATTTAAAGAGATCTAGAAAAAAATCATAAAATTAAATGCTCTTCTAAAATTGGTTTTATTTTATTTCATATAAAAAGATATGCGAAAAATATTTTAAAATTCTCTATTTTCTATATATATTTTAAAACCATTATATAATATCTCTTTGGTTCCCTTCTAGTAAAATTCTAGTAAAAATGTACTTTTTTATAAAAAGCTTTTGATATATTAAGTTTTAGGAATACCAATTTCTCTAAAGTCTATAAAATATTTGAATGCGCTTATCTACGATAAATGTCCAATTTGAAACTTCTTACAATCCATTTATTTAAATCTAAATTCCATCTAAGAACAATTATAATTTGGTAGAAATATAATAAAAGGCTTTTTTTTCGAAGTTTCTCAAAGGTATTTTCTTTTACTCAAACCAAGTACACATCTAACACAGGCCATGATAATCATGGTGGTTAGTAGTCAGCGACTGTTTTTACTGTAAGTGTACCACATATCAACAAACAGTTCAATTTTTGCATTTACAAGTTTTCCATAGACCCGTTTCGTTATTCGCTCACATTTATGGGGGTTGGACTTTTTCCAGAATACAAGCAATTGAAGTACCTTTTTTCTTAAGAAAAAAAAAGTGTCCAATGCAGGATTCGATCCAGAGCCGTTTAGGCTATCGAAAATCAAGGGTTTATACAACTCCTCCACATACATCAATCGACCTTTTAATAGGATAAACTATATAAGTAGGCAATCAAAATACGTATATTATGCATAGAATAGCATAGGAATCGATTCGAACCATATCTAAATAGAGCTCTTACTTAAATTATGAAAGAGTAAGAACAAAAATAAGCTTGAGTAATGACAATTATTCTGAAAGATGATAACAAAGATTAAAGGAGAAAGGCTTCTCTACTGATCATGTAAATAAAATTTGCTGATAAATTGCGCCATCTATTGTAATAAAAATCAACTATTCTTTGTTTTTAATATTATTCCAGAGCTGGTCAAATACCCTTTCTTGATTGATCAAGAAAAGCTAATAATTAATCAAGAGTAGGTATCTTACCAATTCTTGGTTGGTTGGTTCAAAATCACATTAATAGGTACCGCTTAGCAAGAGCAACCTAGTTCATGATAATTGAAACAGTGAATAATTTGTGAAGGTTATTCACATATTAAACAAATTTTAACGCGGGATTCAATCCCTGTTCATGACTGTCGGGAATCGAGGGTGTTACCCACTCGTCCATCGACTTTGTTATTCTTACCAATTCTGAAATAATTTTAAAAATCAATAATTAGTTTATATTTATGTCCACAGATGGCGTAAGTCATTAGAAATGTGGTGTACTTAATGTAAAAGGTAGTCGATAACTACCTAACATAGTTATAATGGTATGTACCATGTATACTTAAGATAAGTAAAAACTGTATTGCAAATGTGATGTTCCTTCGATTGAATAAATAAATATGCCTTATTAAATTAATATATAAACAAATTTTAATTATATATCTTTCTAATGTCAAACATACCCTTTTTTAAGACATTCATAACAACAACAATAATTACAGTGCTGCCAAATCCAAACAATCAAAAATAAATTAATTAAACAGAGTAGATTATAATATTATTATAAGGTATATTACAGCAAACATTAAAACACAAAGAGAAAAATATTTAAATATGCTTAGTTTGTGTGTACTTACACCAGATAATAATGTGATTTGATTGCTGAATAATGATGATTGCCCAAAAACACCTTTTTAAATTCATAGAATAATTTCATTTAGTATGATTGTGTGTGTATATCTTTTAAATACTCCAATTTAATGGTTATCTTGAAGATAGAGGGTGGTTACCTAGCTGGCATTCATGTTTCTTTAAAAATAGACACTTCGGCTAGTTAAAGTTAAATTTTCTCAATGTTTCAACAAAAATCTTTTGTCATCGTCAGGAGAAATGAATAAAGCATTTGACCATTTTTCTCGCCTTTCCAGATGCTTTATTTTTATTTATTTCTCCTAACGAAGACAAAAGATTTTTGTTGAAACGTTGAAAAAATAAAACTGTAACGGGTCGAAGTACCAATTTAATGGATTTTAATTTCTTTCTGTCTTAAAAAAGAAACATTCAGAGAACCTAGGGTGAATGTGTTTATCAACATAGGGGTTTAAATACTAGATGACCTCTATATCACATGGCTGTAGACAGATGCAACAGGTTAGCGTTTAAGATAATGTCGCCTTCAGATAGGTTTTGCTTCAAATAGGTTTCCGTTTTTGTCAAGATCCGCTTAAGATAGGTTTCTGTATAAACCAAGATCTGATTTAAAAAAACTGGGCTTAAGATAGGTTCTGTTTAAAAAACAAGGTCCGTTTAAGATAAAAATCCAATTAATACAAGGTCCGCTTAAGATAAGTCTCAGTTTGAAGCAAGGTCCGCTTAAGATAAGTTCCAGTTTGAAACAAGGTCTTCTCAAGATATGTCCCAATTTTAGACAAGATTTGCTAAATATAAGTCCAAGTTTAAAGCAAGATCCGTTTAAGATAAGTCCCAGTTTTAAAAACAAAGTTCGCTTAAGATAAGCCCCAGTTTGAAGCAAGGTCAGCTTAAGATTATCCAATTTAAGACAAGATTTAATAAATATAAGTCCAAGTTTGAAGCAAGATCCGTTTAAGACAAGTCCAGTTTGAAGCAAGGTCCGCTTAAGATAAGTTCCAGTTTGAAATACAAAGTCCCAGTTTGAAACAAGGTCCTCTCAAGATAAGCCCCAGCTTAAAACAAAGTCCGCTTAAGATAAATTCCATTTCAAAATAATATCTGTTTAAGACAGATTCGACTTTAGATTTCACTATAGTCCAAATGCCGACCTATTTCTAACATAAAGATATTTCTGACTATCTAAGATTTATCTATGATCAAAGAATCAATGCAATGCAGCAAGAGATTTGGCAACAGTGCTTGGCGTCATCTCACTCTGTAGGTGCCACAAATACTGCCTCTATTCTTACGTAACCATTATCCTTGTCTGGGTCACCATGTTCTCATCTATTATAGAAAGTCATTGCATGAATTGCATTACAAAACCCTAGTTAAAATAACACTAGTAGAAATAGAAAGTGTTATACGAAAGTGTTACACCCAGAAATGATTTCAGAAAAAACATAGACATTTTGTGACGTATGTTAATGATTACATTTTGGATGCAAAATGTCCAAGTAGTATTTAGAAAAAAATTCAATTATATACAATTAAACCTGTCTATAGCTTCCCCTCTAAATAGCGCCTTCCTCTCTATAGCGCCCGATTTTAAATACGTAGTACGATACGATTTACATTAAAAGTGACCTGTCTATAGCACCCCCTCTCTATAGCATTCTATTTTGGTGAGTCCCAAGAGGGGGCGCTATAGATAGGTTTAACTATATATTTCATTTTTAAATAATTTATTCTATTAAGATAGAGAAGGACATCTGCTGAATGTGTAACTAAAGGTTGCTGATGGCTTGCGCCATCTGTTGAAATAAATATCAACTGATCGTTGATTTTTTTAATATTACAGAATTGGCCAAATACCATTACCAGAAGCCATCATCAGCATTTCGATATACGATCAAAAGATGATTTTCTTCTTAATTTATCCATCTGATTCCTATACGATTTCCCTTTTGTACTATTTTTACATAAAATATTGAGGTTGTGCCTGGCCGGCATTCATATTTCTTGAAAATGAAGATACTTCGGCCAGTAAATCTTTTTATTATCTCGACGTTTCGACAAAAATCTTTTGTCCTCGTCAGGAGCAAACAAAAATTAAACATTCAGCAAGGCGTTAAAATTCTTTCTCTTTTTTAACGCCTTGCTGAATGTTTAATTTTTGTTTGCTCCTGACGAGGACAAAAGATTTTTGTCGAAACGTCGAGTTAATAAAAAGATTTACTGGCCGAAGTATCTTCATTTTCAAGAAATATTTTTACACAATTTGTTCAATGTAATAGCTTGTACATTCACATGCCATGTTTCATTATTTCATCATTTTATTCTGGGCATAACAATGTAAATTTATAATATTGAATCTGTTTTAATTATAACAATTTGATCTAAATAAATTATTGATAAATCGAAGACAATAATCGCAAAATAGGGGTTTATGTTGATATTGATGTTGTGTTAAAAAGGTACGATATCGTTTAATCGATAAAGATTTAAATTGGGATAGGTAAATTAAAGTTAGATTGAAGTTAAATGTCTTTTTTTCTCATTTAAACAAACATTTTAAAATTTGATATTTGATAATCTAAACAATGACCTGTATGTTTATTTGTAAAGAATACTGTTTGCCAAAGAGATATTAATTATAGTACATAGAATCCATTGAACCAATTAGTGACTCAAATATGGAAAAGAAATTGAAAACACTTTTTAATATTTTTAAATACATAGAGATACCTTTAATTAAAAAGGCATATATTGGATCAAAATATCATTATTTTACCAATATTTCAGTTGGCTGAACGCCAACCTTTATCAATGTGTTATAACATTTTAAAGTGTTACTCCTTGATAAAAGGTTGGCGTTCAGCCAACTGAAATATTGATAAAATAAATGATATTTTGATCCAATATATGCCTTTTTAATTAAATATTTATTTATGGATTGCTCTATTTTCAAAATAGATATACCTCTTTCTTTAAAGATACAATAAAACAATATGTTTATTCTATCTTTACTGTGCAGAACTCACAAATAGATATTGATGAAAAACACCAACTTGACAAATTCAGACAAAAGCCAACCTTTATACCATGGTTTCATACTATGACCCTCATCAGTAGAAGAACTGTTTTGTTTTCATAATATCCTATGGAAAAGAATATCTATGAAATTGGCTGAAGTTTTAACAAAAATATGTTTAAATGTTATTTTTTCCAATTCTTTAACGTGGTTATCCAATACATATTACTCTATCGAATCGAAAATATTTAAATTATAAGCATACAATTTTGACAACATGAACTCACAACACAATTTCAATCGTATTTTCAAATCTTAATATATATATATACTCTACCTTTTTTTCTAATTATTCTTAAAATAATAAAATAGGTTGTGCGTTTAAAATGAATTCAATAATATATATAATTAAAAAATGAGATTTCTGTTGATTTTTTATTATCTTGAGGATTATGCTATGGTAATGCAGTCGTGGTTAAAATCTTGAAAGTATGATAATGAAAAAGTTTTGATCATAAATTGCTTTTATTGAGCTAAAGGAATATATTTAAAACATAATTTGATAAAAGTACTGCCTGGCTTAAGGCGTAAGAATCTAAAAAAAAATTACATAATGTACAAAAGATTTGAGCCGGCCATCGGGAAACAACAACAATGAGTTTTATAGGGGAAGCGTGACCTCTGGCTGTCGATTTAACAGAGTATTTGAATCTATGAAATATAATTTTCATCTATTTGCCATCTATAAAAATGTATAGATCTAAGAAGTTTATTTTAAAAAGTTTTAAAACAAGAGTTTAAAAATTTGAATCAAGTATGTACATATATATATGCAAAACTATAATACGATTATAATACTATTTTTTAAATTTATTAACAAATTACTATTTTACTTATTATTATCATCGGGTTTACTTCATTTAATAAAATAGAATGTAAGGATATATTTCAAAAATTCATGTAAAAAAAGGGTCTTAGTTATTTTGACTACACACTAACTTTTAAATCAACCTGTATCTATTATAATATACATTTTATTCTCGATATATGTAAATAGGTATATAGTGTCAGGCTTATCCTCCCTCTGATTGGGCTTCTACTATCACATGACCTTAACCAGCCAATCGGCATTGTGTATGTGTGAGGTTACCTTAACTAAACGTACCTTGTAGATTTCTATTATCTTGTAGTGTCCTATATCTCTACATCCTGGTAAAGAACTTTTACTCGAAAGCTTGAAACACTTCAATACACTCATGGACAAAACTTGAGGAAGTTGTACATTTTAGCATGTAAATCTGGATTCAGACAATAACTCTGAAAGATACACTCATAGACAAAACTTAAGGAAGTTGTACCTTTTAGTATGTATATCGTGATTCAAACAATAACTCTGAAAGATACACTCATGGACAAAACTTAAGGAAGTTGTACCTTTTAGCATGTATATCGGGATTCAGACAATAACTCTGAAAGATACACTCATGGACAAAACTTAAGTAAGTTGTTAGTTGTTAACCTTTTAGCATTTATATCGGGATTGAGACAATAACTCTGAAAGATATTTGTTACACAGTAACTTTTATTGAAGACACACGAGATAACCAGAAGTGTGAAAAACTGCTTCTCTCTCCTTCAAAAAAAAAAAAGAAAAACAAACAGATGACCGACGATATTAAAGACTTTTCACTTCCTTAAGTTCTGTCCACGAGTGTTAATAAAAGAAACACTTTACCTGAAACTAATTCTTACCTTATTTTGCTAATCTATGTTGAAAAAATGTTGTACGAAACATGTTTAAAGGAATACATTGATTTAACTCTGAATATGTGTGTACAGGACAAGATTCGTCTTCTTCAGGAAGACTTGGAGTCCGAGAGGGAGCTCAGGCAACGGGTAAGTTTGAGCTAATCCTTCAAGATCCTATAAGATGAATTAGGGCGCCATCTGTTATAAAAAATGTTAACTATTTTTGACGTGTAAGATTTTTTTTTAAATTATTTTATTTCAAATAAATAATCATACTGTAACGTCCTCGTGTTTGTTAGTTGACGTTAATCAGCAAGAAGTATCTGGAAGTTATAAAAAATGATATCTTTATTTCCTTTACGCTAACATCAGACATAAGTTTACATGTGGATATATATTACAATAAGACAACTCCACAGAGTACCATCAGTAATGTGCTAACTGATAATTTACTATATATCCTGTAGGCATGCCAGCTGCCGTTACACATACGAGTCAAAATAGTTTAAATTTCTTACAAATATATATATTTTACGAGATACATTTTGGATCCAATTATTTATTTCTTTTCGACATCTCTTCAAACGTCGCGCGCTCCTGTCTTCATTAAAATACTCTTATATTTTAGATAGATGTTGGGATCTTTCTAACTGAAATCAACAGAGCTGTTAATAGTGTTAGATAATGTTAATTGATGCATTATAGTGTCTTGAAATTGTTAATTTAGGTTAGATAACTGTTGGAATCTTTCCAAAATTAATAAATCTTTTTTTCTTATCCCTACAGGCCATGATAATCATGGTGGGTAGTTAGCGACTGCTTTTTACTGTAAGCGCACCACATGTCTACACATGTGAAAGCAGTTCGACTTTGCACTTACAAATGCGCCAGAGCCCCGTTTGGTTACTTGCACTCGCTGGTGGGGTTGGACTTTTGCAAGAATCGGGGAGCCATTGGAGCATTTTTTTTTTTTTTTAACAGAAAAAAGTGTCCAATGCGGGGATCGAACCCGGGTCGTAGTGGTCGTAAACCAAACGGTTTAACCAGCCTTCCACCGACCCCCAAAATTAATAATGAAACATATTAATCAGGTTATCTATTGTTAGGTGTTGAACTCTTCATTGTTGGTATATAGATATGAATTTCTAAAGAGACAAGGGTCGCCTCTCCCATCAAAATAGACGTCTAAAACCAGACGCCATCTTATATATTTCAATTTAGAGCGATGTTGGGATCTTCCTAAATGAAATCGAAAGAGCTTTTACATAGTGTTAGCTGATATTAATTGATAAACTATAGTATGTTTAGAATGTAAATTCAGATTAAATAACTATTGAAATTTTTCAATATTAAATATAAAGCATGTTAATCACCGGTTTTCTCTCTCTCTCCATTGTTAGATGTAGGACTCTTTATTGTTGATATAGATTTGAATTTATAGATTTATATAGTGTTAGCTGGTATTAATTGATGACCTATAGTATGTTTAGAATGTAAATTAAGATTAGATAACTGTTAGAATCTTTCAAAATTAAATATAAAACATGTTGATCAGGTTATCTCCATTGTTAGATGTTAGAACTCTAATTGTTGATATGGATTTTATTTTATATTCATTTATATAGTGTTAGCTGGTGTTAATTGATGACCTATAGTATGTTTATAATTTAAATTGAGATTAGATAACTGTTGGAATCTTTCAAAATTTGATATGAAACATATTTATTGAGTTATCCATTGTTATATATGAAACTGCCATTGTTGGTATATAGATGTAGATTTATATATTTCAACTTTGAGATTGATTAAAATCGTACTGAATAAAGAAGACAGATATCAACCAAGGTTATCATATGTTGAATAAGAAAATCTACAATGCTGGTAGATTTGAATTAATGTATTCATATTAAAGAAAGAAGATTACATCTTAAATAAAGAGTCAATGGGTGTTAATAGGGGTATCTGATGTTAATTGTGTGTATAACTATAAAATTGTTCGCAATATGAATTGATAAATTTAGTTCATAGAACTGTTGGAATCTTTTAAAATTAAATATGAAACATATTTATTGGGTTATTCATTGTTATATATGAAACTGCCATTGTTGGTATATAGATGTAAATTTATAGATTTCAACTTTGAGATTGATTGAAATCGTCCTGAATAAAGAAGACAGCTATCAACAAGGTTATCATATGCTAAATAAGAAAATCCACAATGCTGGTAGATTTGAATTTATGTATCCATATCAAAGAGGTGATGAAAATCTTTCAAAATAGAGTCAATGACTATTCATAATAAAATTGTGAAAAAAGTTTTAAAATTACAAAATATTTTCTCACAATGAGTTTCTTTTTATTACAAAACGCTAGCTTTCAAGTGATAATCGCTTATTTTATCAAGCGATAATGAATAGGTATTTGTAAATATTTCTTGTAAAATATAGTCGATGTTTTATTAAGCCCGTTAAAGAGCGATTATCACTTGAAAGCTAGCGTTTTGTAATAAAAAGAAACTCATTGTGATAAAATATTTTGTAATTTTAAAACGTTTTTCACAATTTCATCATGAATAGGAAAATCTATGATATTGGTTGATGGGTATTAATGTCTTCATATTAAAGATATGTTTGAATCTTCTAAAATGATTAAAGAAAATCTAAATCACGGAAGTTATCTGATTTTAAATTTAGAAATCTATGTTGTTGGTAGATTTAAATTTTTGGATTCAGCTTGGAGAGATTTTTGAAATCTTCTTAAACAAAGAAGACATCTATAGATGGAAATTAGGCCGGGAGGACATTGATCTAAAGAGACAACGGAGATTTGACGGGAGAGACGACCTTTGTCTCTTTAAAGAAGACAGCTGTTATTTAGATCATCTGATATTAATCTATAATATTGATAAATATGAAGTAATGGATTCAACTTAGAAAAATCTAAGTTGAAAATTTCCAAAATATAAAGACAACAGTTGTTAATCAATGTTAAATGTAGGCATATTTACGCTGTTAGTAGAGGCGAATTGATTGATTCAACTTTTAGAGGAATATCTTCGAAAAAATAAATCTTCAAAATAAAGGTAATAGTTGTTAATAATGCTACACAATGTTAAATGTATAGGCATTTCTACAATGTTGGTAGAGATGAATTGGGATGGATTGAACTTAAAGGAATAATGAAATCTTCCATTATAAAGACATCAGTAAACCAGTGTTAAATGTAGGCATCTATACAATGTTGGTAGAGAGGTGAATTAATGGATTCAACTTATAGGAATATTGTAATCTTCCAAAATGAAGAGGTTGTTAATAATGTTGATCATAAATGCAGGAATTTCTACAATGTTTGTAGAGGTGAATTAATGGATTCAACTTAGAGGAATATTGGAATCTTCCAATATAAAGATAATAGTTGTTAATAATGCTACACAATGTTAAATGTAGGCATTTCTACAATGTTGGTAGAGATGAATTGGGATGGATTGAACTTAAAGGAATATATAATGAAATGTTCCAATATAAAGAAATCAGTTATTAATAACGTAAACCAATGTTAAATGTAGGCATCTCTACAATGTTGGTAGAGGTGAATTGATGGATTCAACTTATAGGAATATTGTAATCTTCCAAAATGAAGAGGTTGTTAATAATGTTGATGATAAATGCAGGAATTTCTACAATGTTTGTAGAGGTGAATTAATGGATTCAACTTAAAAGAATATTGGAATCTTCATAAATAAATACGTTGTTAATCATATTAACTGTTAGGAACTAATTCTTTCCTAGTCTACCAATCGAGCAGAGTCAAACACTACACCTCTCAGAAAATTAACACCTTTAATTTCCTTTCATAACTAACTAATTTACATCATTAAAAACCAATTTATATACATGTAAAATCGTCCAGTCATCTGGTCAAAATATAAATAAACTAATCTAGGAAAAAACAACTTATAAAATCCTAACAATGCCCCCCCATTTTAAAGTTGTTTTCATACCCTCATCGGAGGCCTAGAGTGGCCAAGATCCTGGTCAGTTCAATTCTTCCAATTCCCCCCAGTTAGAATATCTGCAATACTCCCTCCGCCAAGCCGCAATTCTTGAAGATCTTCTTGGGATTATAGTTTCATTCTGGCCTTCCTCTTCGTCTTCTCTCCTCAGTTCTTCGTCTCCACAGGCCTGCTCTTCATCCTCTTTTCGTTCTAAGTTATTCAGATTTCTCTCTACCGATATTGCTTCTTCATCAGTCCCTGAATATCCTCTTGGGATCGCAGCTTCATTTCGACCTTCCTCGTCTTCCTTCTTAAGTTCGTCTTTCTGATTCCTTTCCACCAATTTCGTATCTTCCTCATTTACAGATTCATAGCCTTCTTCAAAATTATTATTTAAAACCTGGAAAAAATCAGTTTCATGTGAAATTTGCTTATCGACTTTCTTAGTTGGGAAAACATCTTCTCTAAATCTGACATTTCTGGTTACAAAGACCTTATTGTTTCTGAAGTCCCAAACCTTGTATCCCTTGACTCCTTCCGGATAACCAATTAAAACACATTCTCGGCTTCTTGAATCAAATTTGGATCGACGCCGGTCGTTGTATACCCAGGTCTGACAACCGAAAACTCGGATATGCTCAATCTTCACTGGCCGTTTGGTCCACATTTCTTCTGGTATTTTGTTACCTATTGCCTTGCTAGAACATTTGTTTCTCAAGTAACATGCTGTATTTACGGCATCTGCCCAGAATGATTTAGGAATCCCTGATTCAAGTAAAATGCATCTTGCTGTGTTTAGTAATGTCTGATTCATTCTTTCTGCAGTTCCATTTTGCTGAGGTGTTCTTGGAACTGTAAGCTGTCGCTTGATACCATTTTCATTGAGAAATTTATTGAATTCGCCATTAACATATTCCGTCCCATTATCACTTCTCAGTACTTTGATTTTTCTGCTGTGGTAATTCTCAACACTGTTCTTATATTCTTTAAATCTTTCAAGGACCTCTGATTTAGATCTCATAAAATATACTGTAGTGTAATGGGTGAAGTCGTCTATGAACGTCACAAAATAATTGTTTCCTCCCTTCGACATTGGGCTAATGGGACCCACTACATCCGAATGGATGAGCTCCAAAGGTGATGAAGTTCTCTTACTTTCGACAGGCTTGGAAGGAAATGGGAGTCTTCTCATTTTACCTTCAAGGCACACCTCGCACTCTGCTGTGTCACTCACATTTTGGAGATCCCTTTTGTAAACATGTCCCAGTCTTCTGTGCCAGATATCTGCACTAGGTGACTTCACTTTTGCTATCTTAAGTTCTTCCACTGTATAGATTCTGCCTCTTCTATTAGATTTCAAAATTAACCCGCCATCACTTCCAAAAACAGAGGCCTTGCCATTCTGGAATAATACTTTGTTTCCTCTTTCCTCAATCCTTCCAACAGACAAAATATTTCCGTCTAACTCAGGAACGTATAAAACGTTTTCCAAGAACAAGGTTTCACCTCCATATTCGTGACCGAGTTTGATTGTTACATCACCCATCTCTGATACTTTTATTTTCTCATTGTTAGCCATTTCTACTGAAGTTGAAATACTTTTTGTGTTCGTCAATTTAAGTCTGTTCGACGTCACATGTTCAGTAGCTCCACTGTCCAGAAACCAGATATTCTGCGAATTATTGTCTTCAAAGCCGTTCGCAAATAGGACCTTATGAGTCAGGTCTAGCGTACCTTGTTTCAGCATACCTTCGCTAATTCTCCTCGAGGAGTTGGCAAATCTGCAATTCCTAGCTATGTGCCCTAATCTGCCACAACTGAAACACCTTATCTGCCTGGAGATACCTTCGCTAATTCTCCTTGAGGGGTTGGCAAATCTGCAATTCCTAGCTATGTGTCCTAATTTGCCACAATTGAAACATCTTATCTGCCTGGAATAATTATAGCCTTCCCTTTTCCCTTCCGTCCACGTATTATGATAATTCCTTGGTTGATCATATTCAAATTTATTTCGCTTTTGACATGGTGATTTGCATGTATCCTCTTTTCTTCTTACCGCAAAAGCGCTATTAGGATCTTCTTGAGGAATTTGACGCTGTTTCTGTCTTTTTTCTTCTAAAAGTAACTTGGATTTTACCACACTAGTAGATAGCTTCTCTTCTTGCTGTTCTAAACTGAGAATCAGCGGCTCGTAACTCTTTGGTAATCCCAATAGCATAATCAAAGCCAATTCGCCATCCCCAAATCCATGATGGCACTTTGCTAATTTTCTATGACATTCCATTATTCTCGCGAAATATTCCTTCATGTCTTCGTCATTTCTTTTGACAATATTGAAAAATTCTCTCAGTAACTGTAATATGTGCAGCAAGCCATATTTTGTGTGGATATCCTCCAGTATCTGCCATGCATCGATCGCTCGCTTGCAATCACCGATATCATCCAGGAATGAATCCTCAACTGCTAATAATATGACAGATAATGCCAAACTATCTTTCCGCTTCTGTTTTTCTGAAGCTTCACTAGGAAAGCCAGGTTCAATTGCATCCCATATATCCTTCTGGATCAAAATAGATTTAGTTCTTATAGCCCAGGAATAATAATTATTACCATCAAGTTTAGGTATTCTCAACTCGTCAGCCATTGATTTTCTCTAGTTATGCAAATTTGACAAAAAATTATAACTCAAAGCTTTTCTTCTTCGTTGCACAAAGTTCAGTCTTTAAATCACTCAAATTTCTTATAATCAAATTCTATTCTCTATCTTAGTTAGCCTAACAAACTTTTCTTCTTTGGCTTTCCCTTCAGCTTTAACTTCAGCTGTTTCTTCTTTAGCTTAACATGAACTTCAAATTTTCTTTCTTCAGCTCTAAATTCTTTCTACGGCGCAGTGGAAGCGTGCTGGGCCCATAACCTGTTAGGAACTAATTCTTTCCTAGTCTACCAATCGAGCAGAGTCAAACACTACACCTCTCAGAAAATTAACACCTTTAATTTCCTTTCATAACTAACTAATTTACATCATTAAAAACCAATTTATATACATGTAAAATCGTCCAGTCATCTGGTCAAAATATAAATAAACTAATCTAGGAAAAAACAACTTATAAAATCCTAACATTAACCAATTTTAAATGTAGGCATTTCTATGATGTTGGTAGAGGTGAATTCATGAATTCAACTTAAAATAATATTAAAATCTTCCAAAATAAAGAGAACAGTTGTTAATAATGCTAATCAATGTTAAATGTAAGCATCTTTACAATGTTGGTAGAGGTGAATTAATGGATTCAAATTAAAAGAAACTTATTGCGAAAGGTTGTAGTTTTATTTTAAAATTCAACTTAAAGGAATATTGAAATCTTAAAAAATGAAGACGTTGTTAATCATGTTAACCAATGTTAAATGTAGGCATCTTTACTATGTTGGAAGAGGTGAATTGATGTATTCAATTTAGATTATTATTGGTATCTTCAAAAATAAAGATAACAGTTGTAAATAATGTTAACCAATGTTGATTGTAGGCATTTTCTATGATGTCAGTGAAAGTTAATTGATTGATTCAACTTAAAAGAACATTGAAATCTTCCAAAATAAAGAGAACAGCTGTTAATAATGTTGATGTTAAATGTGGAAATGTACAATCTAAGTAGGTGTGAAGGGATGGAAAGTACCGTTCCCCAAATACGTCTGTATTTATGGAGAAGGAACTTAGCGCCCGACTATGGCCGAGGACATGTTATATTTATCCCGACCTCACTGCGAGACCTAAAATAGGCAACATCCAGTCTCTATCTCAAAATAACTGGACGCCAGGAGCGTGGGCGCCATTTTAGGGACCAACGTTGCCGGCTCTTCTTACTCTGTGTCGTCTGTCTTTAATTAACGCAGACGACTTTTTAAATTGGCTACTTTCCCGTACATACTTTTAGCAGCCATTTACCTGCTGCTTGATGGCATGAACTGTTGAACTCTTTTGATTGCTATTCCAAATGCATTTTTTATATTATTTGATTTAAACGTCATGGACATTAATCAAACAAATATTTAATCCTAATATTTAAATGTATATATGTTATGAATATAATGTTTTTTTATTAGAATTATAAACGATTGGAGATGCAATCTTGAAAATAGGAAAGATAGTTATTTACTTATCAAGTGCTTTTTTTCAATTACTTGAAGAAAATTATACATATTAAATATTTATCACAATTATATAGAACTTATGACATGAATCCTATATTAGTGAATTTAAAAAAAATAATAGGTATGTTAACTATACATATTTATAACAATATTCAAAAAGTATTCTAAAACTATGGTCAAAAAATGTAAAACAGTCAATGAATGAAAATAAAATATTTGCATTTTAGATTATATAATATATATATATGATTTAAATGTATATAAATGATATATAATTGGGCGTATAACCTCTCATCCTAAAATGTATAGAAATTTAAAGAAAGCGATAAAAAAAAAGTAATAAAAAGCAGTATTAAAAATAGGTTTTACTCTATTTTTATATACAAAGGAGACATTGAAATTTGTTAATTTTATATTAAAATATTTAACACTAATTATTAATATAAATTAATATTTAATTATAATCGGACACACACATTATTAGTTTAGCTTTTATTCCTGGATAATTTTCCCCAAAAATAAAGAATATCATTATAATATGTTTCTTAATTATAAAATATCATATCTATAGAAATTTTTGGTTTTTTTTTTTCATATTATTTAGATATATAGATTTGCGAGAGCTATTATTATTATTATTTACTATCAAATGATATAATTGGGGATATAACCTCTCATCCTTAAATGTATAGAATTTTAAGAAAGCGATGAAAACATACTGTTGTAAATATATTAAATAATTGCTACCACACAGAGTGTGTGTAAGCTCACAGGTAAATTAATAGGCGCTAACTGAAAGAAAAAAAAAGTTTTTTGTTTAATATTAGTTTCCCTTTTATATTTTGTTCTCTCTCTTGTAAATCAATAAATATAATGTTTAATTAATAATTCTTGGAATCAGTTTCATTAAAAATTCTAAAAGCAGTCAACACATACAAAAATAAGGTTGAATTAAGACTTAATCAATTTTTTTTCAAGTTTATTATCTTTGACGTTTCAACGATCCATTGTCATTCTTTTCAAAAGATGGAAATCTTATTAGAGATGGCGAGATTAATATGATATTGTAACATAGAAAATCAGGAAAGACAAACTTCAGGATGACACAGCAATTTATATAAGGCAAGTACCAACTAAAATTAATAAAATACAAGAGAAGCAATAAAGGAAGTTTCCAGAATAGCAAAACATAAATAATATAAATATCATAAAATTAATAATCTATATATAAAATATAAAAAATACCTCGCTGGATTTTCGTTAAAAATTGTTCGCCCACTGGGACGACGTCCTAATAGTGGTCCTTGTTGTCATCCTTTCAATAATTGAAGATTTAGAGCCTATTCACTTATCAAAACCACACCCTTTATTAACTCTCACAGGTTCTATATATATGTCTAAAAACAAATAAAATATGCAAATATTTATACAAAAAACAAATGGTTATGCAAATAAAAGATTATCATCTTGTTTCTTCTTTTCCTTAATATGTAAATATACATCTTTCTCTTTTTATTAAATATTTTTCCAACAGTCCTGGCCATCCTTTGTACCATAGCCACGACTCTCAGCCTTTGCGACTCTCGGTAAAAAGCCCAGGAATACCAGATGGCCCCGAGAAACCATCAAACTGCGAGTGCCCATCGACCATCATCGAAATGGAGGACCCCCCGTCCCAGGATGTCCCCCCGCACCTAACATACTTGATAGCTTAAAAGAACTGTCGTCCCTATAGCGCCTTAAATATGTCAAATAAATGTATGTGGGGCACTGGCTAACTTTCTTTTTTAAAAACTTATAATAAATACTGTGCTACAATATTATTATCATATATATACATTTAAATTAGATAATAAAAGGCATATATTGGATTTAATAAAATATTTATTTTGCCAATATTTCGGCTGGCTGAACGCCAACCTTTATCGAGGCATTACATTTTTGTATACACAAACTCAGCGCCGCATAGTGTTATAATATCACAGTTGAAATCCTAACTCTATGCGGCGCTGAGTTTGTGTATACAAAAATGTAATGCCTCGATAAAGGTTGGCGTTCAACCAGCCGAAATATTGGCAAAATAAATATTTTATTAAATTCAATATATGCCTTTTATTATCTAATGAATTAAGTATGGATTGCTCTATTTTCAAAATACATTTAAATATTATGATTAAATATTTGTTTGATTAATATCCAGGAAATTTAAATCAAATAATATAAAAATGTAATTGGAATAGCAATCAAAAGAGTTCAACAGCTCATGCCATCAAGCAGCAGGTAAATGGCTGCTAAAAGTATGTACGGGAAAGTAGCCAATTTAAAAAGTCGTCTGCGTTAATTAAAGACAGACAGAGTAAGAAGAGCCGGCAACGTTGGTCCCTAAAATGGCGCCTGGCGCCCAGTTATATACTTGGCTACTATATAATAAGCTTTTTTTCCATCTTTTTAAAATAGGGTCAGTGGATCACCGAGACATCAAAAAAGAACAATAAACTTTTATAAAAAGGTTGATGAAGTTTACAAATTGAATTTTATAAAATAATAGAATACAAGAGATTATAATGTTTGAATGAAGAGGTTCAATATAGAGTAAATTATCAAAATTCGAAACTATTATAGACGCGTATGATTCTTTTTAAAAATAAACAATTTTTACTGCCCTTACTGAAATGAAAAAATTAATAGGAGTGCCTGGCTTATCAGTGGTGAACCCTCCCAGCGGTTTCACCAGTTTAATCTTACCATACCGCTGTTATATTGAATTTTTCGATCTTCCCAATTTCAAAAAGAATCATACGCGTCTATAATAGTTTCCCATTTTGATAACAGATGGCGCGCTAATGCATCATAATAGAGTAAATTAAACCAGTTTAACACTCCACTACACATACACTACTGATGATGCTATTACTGATGATACTGATTCATGACTGTGTGACAGATCGAACGGGAGAAGTCCGACTTCATGATCCAGCTCCTGCAGGTCTCGGAGAGACTCGAGGAGGCCGAGGGCAGCAGCGAGAGCCAGGTACGTTCACACCACTTCACTATGGAAGAACCAGATATTGTGAAAATTATCTACTGTTGATAAAATGGCCGCTCTCGGCATGAATGATATAGATTGATTAAAAAAGAAGGCGGGGGATAAGCAGATAGGATTAGGGATTATGAAGTATTGAGAAGATTTGTATAAATTCTATACTTTGGGTAAAATACCACTCTCGGCATGAAGGGATGGATTGATAAAAAAAAAGAAGGAGAGATAAGCTGATAGGATCAGGAATTGAATATTCTTGAGAAGATTTGGATAAGAACATGGTTTTTTGAATATCATCCAAAATAGACAATTAAATTAGACATATATATATAATGAGTGATAATAGATATTCTAAAGGTTAAGATAAATGGAAAGAGAACTGTAGAAAGAAGAAACAGAAGAAAGGACTGAATAGCAGTAGGTCAATATGAAGAAATAAAGAAAAAAGCTCAATATAGAGAAACATGGCTTTATTGGAGACCAGTACTCATGTTTAGGATGATGGCCATCGAGTTGTAAACTAACCACCGATGAACTGAGAGAATAGTAAGAAGGAAATTGAGGCAGTTGGCCAATCAGTGACAACCAAACATCAGCCAAGTTGAGAATAGCCAATAAATAACAACAAAACATCAACTAAGTTAAGAAAATAGTGGAACTGATGTTGGAGCAGATAGCCAATAAATAACAGTCAAACATCAATTAGGTTAAGAGAAGAGTAAGACTGATGTTGACGTAAGTTGTCAAGAAGTGATAACCAAACATAGTTAAGTAGTTGGCCAAGCAGTGACATCCAAACATCAGCCAAGTTGAGAATGTCCAATAAATAGCAACAAGACATCAACTAAAAGTTAAGAAAATAATGAAACTGATGTTGAAGCAGATAGTCAATAAATAACAGACAAACATCAACTAGTTTAAAAGAATGGTGAGACTGATGTTGACGTAAGTTGTCAAGAAGTGATCATCAAACATATTTAAGGCAGTTAGCCAATCAGTAACAACTAAACATCAGTCTAATTGAGAATGGCCGATTAACAACAACAAAATCTCAACTATGTGAGAATTAAACATCATTTAGTTGAAGTAATTGGGCAAGCAGCAACAACCAAACATCATCTGAGTTGAGAATGGCCAATAAATTACAACAAAACATCAACTAAGTTAAGAAAATAGTGGAACTGATGTTGACGTTAGTGGTCAATAAGAGGTAATCAAACATCAATTAGATTAAGAGAATAGTGAGACTGATGTTTACGTTGAGGCAGTTGGCCAATCAGTAACAATCAAACATCAATCTAATTGAGAATGGCCGATAAACAACAACAAAATCTCAACTATGTGAGAATTAAACATCATTTAGTTGAAGTAATTGGGCAAGCAGCAACAACCAAACATCATCCGAGCTGAGAATGGCCAATAAATTACAACAAAACATCAATTAAATTAAGATAATAGTGGGGCTGATATTGAAATACTACTGTCAGAGAGGTTTAGAGAAATTGTCTGGAACCAAGCCTGGCTGTTGGTTGCAGTGTGAGATGAACAAGAAGCGGGACGCCGAGCTCGCCAAGCTCCGCAAGCTGCTTGAAGACGTTCATCTGGAGAGCGAAGAGACTGCACACCACCTCCGCAAGAAACACCAGGAGGTGATCGCTGACTATCAGGAGCAGCTCGAGCAGTCCAACAAGCACAAGAACAAGTAAGTTTACCTCCAGAACCACGGATCTATCCAGGATTGCGGATTTCGACTATTTACAAAAATCGTAAACCTCTTTTTATTTAACACAAAGCAATAACGCGCCATCTATAGATATAAAATGAAAGGATTTAAAAGCACGAATGCTTCTTTTATGCACAATACAAACTTCTACTGTCCTTACTGCGATGAAAAAAATATATTGGGAGGGCTTGGCTCATCAGTGGTGAACCCTCCCAGTGGTTTCGCCAATTTAATCCACCAGCCCGCTTCTACGATTCTGAGATTCCACTCTTCAGTGCTGCGTATATAATCAGAATCGTCCAATACAGTATTAGAGCTCTTAGAAGCGGTCTGGTGGATGAAATTGGCGAAACCGCTGGGAGGGTTCACCACTGATGTGCCAAGCTCTCCCAATATATTTTTTCATCGCAGTAAGGACAGTAAAAGTTTGTATTATGTATGAAAGAAACATCCGTGCTTTTGAATCCTTTCTTTTTATTCACTTGATTAAAGGAAGCTTTATGGTAAGCCCTTCTTCAGCTAACTAAAGCCCTCTATATAACTAAGTATATAAGAGTGATTGAGTAAGTGTAGAAGTTATCCAAGCTGGTACTGGATAAAAGAGGTATGTTCCAGGATCGAGCGGGAGAAGCAGAAGTTCCAATCTGAGGTGTATGAACTCCTGGCTCAGGTGGAGACGGCCAATAAAGAGAAGGTAAATCTTTTTTCCTATTTT
The DNA here is from genome assembly GCA_030710605.1 of Cordylochernes scorpioides. Lineage (NCBI taxonomy): Eukaryota > Metazoa > Arthropoda > Arachnida > Pseudoscorpiones > Chernetidae > Cordylochernes > Cordylochernes scorpioides. Next base: position 47,811,256 of record CP092885.1, on the reverse strand, counting down.
TCACCTATTCTTCAACATCATCAACATCACAGCGTGAATTCACACTTTCAATGTACATTCTCATTTATTGATAGATTCCTACAATATTTATATTGAGCATTTACACTCAAGAACAAAACGTAAGGAAGTTGTACCTTTTACCATATATATCGGGATTCAGACAATAACTCTGAAAGATACACTCATGGACAAAACTTAAGGAAGTTGTACCTTTTAGCATGTATATCGGGATTCAGACAATTACTCTTAAAGATACACTCATGGACAAAACTTAAGGAGGTTTTACCTTTTAGCATGTACGAGGGGCATCCAATAAATAAGTTTCCCTATTTTGTAACAAATAAACAACTTTATTTACAATTATGCAGTTATTTTATTTTCATTATACAACTCGTAGACTACTTCTCTACATAATCACCATTTCTGTCCAAACATTTTTGGTACCGTTGTAGCGATTTTTTGATTCCACTGTTGTACCAAGCCGTGTCCTGTCTTCGTAGCCAGTGGTTCGCCTCCGCCTGTTTTCAATTCAAATTCAAAACATCTGACATGATTGTTCCAATCGAAGAGCATCCAATTTCGATTCCAGGAGGCAGTCGAATCATTATTTCGTCAATGGTGACGCGGCGATTTGCTTCCACCACATTCCGAACAGCAGCCACGGCTGCATTGTCCGTAGCAGTAACGGGCCTGTCGCTTCGCTCGTCATCATGCACGTTTTGCCGTCCTTCCAAGAACCATGAACGCCATCGGCGAACCATTTGGATGCTCATACATCCTTCACCATACACTGACACTAAATTGCGATGAATATTGACCGCAGTTTCATTTTTCGCTGTGAAAAAACGAATTACAGAACGGAGTTCGCAAGTGGACACGTTCACCAGTGGTAGCTCCATGGAAACTGAAGCGCTACGGACTTGCGCGTACGAGTAGAGTGATTTTGAAAGGTCACCAGCATCCAACGCATCCTAGTGACCATTTCTTACCTACTAACTAATTTTTACAACGTTCGTTCACCGAAAAAAAAAACAGGGAAACTTATTTATTGGATGCCCCTCGTATATCGGGATTCAGACAATAACTCTGAAAGATACACTCAAGGACAAAACTTAAGGAAGTTGTACCTTTCAGCATGTATATCGGGATTCAGACAATAACTCTGAAAGATACACTCAAGGACAAAACTTAAGGAAGTTGTACCTTTTAGCGTGTATATTGGGATTCAGACAATAACTCTGAAAGATACACTCAAGGACAAAACTTAAGGAAGTTGTAACTTTTAGCATGTATATTGGGACAATAATTCTGAAATATATTTAATACACAGTGACCCTTATTGAAGACACATGAGATAACCAAGTGTGAACAAAATTGCCTCTGTCTTCTTCTTCTTCAAAAAAAGTCTATTCTTACTCCAATCACGTAGCTATTGATTAGCAAACTCAGCAACATAGCCGTAGCCAATTGTTATGTCACTCTATCTAGTCTGACTCTCTGTTGGGATAAATTTAGCAATCACAGACTCAATAGACAATAGCGGACTTGGCAATATCGGCTGTTTCAGTTGGAAGTCTACAATCTATTCCTTCTTTTTTATAATTAAAAAAACGTAAAATCTTTGATATGCACCTATATATAATCCCATATTTACAATCCATGTGCGATAAATTGATAGAGAGAAGAGTAGACGCAGGCGCCGCTTGGAGACGCTGCATGAAAATAAACTGACCAATGAGAATTGCACACCTCAAACGTCAGTCTTCCTTTGTTTATACTTTAGACTGCCTTTGTTTTTACTGCTGTGTGCGGGTGTTATTATATCCTCAATATATATAGTTATAATTAAACATTTATTTACAGTTAAACCTGTATATAGCGCCCCATCTGAATAGCGCATTCCTCTCTATAGCGCCCGATTTTAAACATTAAAATGTAAACATTTTACATTAAAAGTGACCTGTCTATAGCACCCTATTTTGGTGAGTCCCAAGAGGGGGAGCTATAGACAGGTTTAACTGTTTTTATATATATAGTAGAACATCCACATGAGAGGACACTCCAGCTAGAGGACATCTCTCTACAAAGAATAGTTTTCATTGTCAAAATTGCCATTTTTCTATGTAAAAACTCTCTGGTAAGATGACACCTCTTCATAAAGGACACCTTTGCTCTTTAATTAGGTATCCTTTACAGGGAGGTTTTACTGCAGGCATGTCAAACTCGCGGCCCGCGGGCCTCATGCGGCCCACAACGAATAAATTTGCGGCCCACCAGACAATATCAGGGAGAAAATATTAACTTTACTTTCTTTTTTCTTATTAGTATTTTTTTTAAATAAACCTACATAAATGTTACTATAAAATTTAATTACTTGTTTTCTTTTTTTGCGGCCCACATAATCTTATTACTTTTTTATTTGGCCCGTGTTAGGATTTGAGTTTGACATGCTTGTTTTACTGTATATATTAAATACTCTGTCACACAATAGAAGCATTGTAGATGTACTGTAGATGCTATAATAGACGATCTAACTAACCATCGATGTTTGTAGATGACGGCCGTAAAGACGGTAGAGAAGCTGGAGTTCACGGTCCACGAACTCAACATCCGTATTGAAGAGATGACCCGCACTGTGAACGAAGTGACCTCCCAGCGTGCTCGCCTCAGCTCGGAGAACGCTGAACTGTCCAAGGAAGTACAGGAGTACAAGGTGCAGCTGGACAATGTCAACTATGTCAAGACCCAACTGGCTACTCAGCTGGAAGATGCTCGTCGTAGACTGGAGGATGAGGAACGGGTAAGTCTCACCACAATCTACACTAGGGATTGTGCTGAAGAATTGGTTCAAACACATTACCACCTCTTTGGCCAATCATTATTACATGAATCCCTTAGTGTATCTCACCAAACTGGAACTAAAATCATCAACAATCAATTTTTTGACAATGTATTTCTTTTTTTATCTCTTCAGACCATGGTAGTAAGGTCTATAAAAGTAAAAAGAAACATATTGCCAAAATATTAATTTATAATACAATATAATGCGGCTTATGATTGAAGAGATCAAAATTTGAAAATTACACCGCAAATGTTTCTTTTGAACGAAAAATCGAAATTTATTTTAAGGAGAAATAACGATTATTTCTAACCTTAGGGATGAAGTATAATAGGATGAATTGTGAAGAGTAATGATAAACGGAAAAATAAATTACCATCCCTGGACACTTTATTTTTCCGTTTATTATTACTCTTCACAATTCATACTTCATCCCTAAGATTAGAAATAATCGTTATTTCTCCTTAAAATAAATTTCGATTTTTCGTTCAAAAGAAAAATATTAATTATTTCAGATTTTATCGATAGAGGACAATTAGGTTTATAAACTGAATCTACTCTAAAATGACAAGGGTCATAGCCCGTAGCCATTATCTTCCTATGACCATCCCAAATTTACCAAAGATGATACTAAGGTATCTTCACCGACCTGATTCTGTGAGATTACAAAGATGGTCAATAGATGGTGATTTTTTCATCTATTTTAACGGAAGAGATGTCCTTTCTTTCATAAGATTTTACTCTACCCTTACTTATATTGCTAAAATTTGTTTTTTTAAATGCACATAGGATAATTTTTCATTCTTTTCTTATAATTGATAACTGAATCTCTCTTCATTATATGATCAACTTTTGAAGGACCATCAAAATTGATCTGATTGAAGAAGGATAGAACTGAATTTCAGTGGTTAATAGAATTAATAAGATTCTACTGGGATTGTTTAATTTTTTCCGTAACTGAATCAAATTTTATAAAAGGGCGAAAGAAAGAATGAACTTTTGTAATGGTAGAGCCGAATCATACCTGCAGAACGTTATACTTCAGTGTTATCTATAAGTATCAGTGTTGATCCTGGTGTTGTATGTCCACAGAGACGCTCCACTCTGGAGCAGCAAGTCCATACTCTGGAGATGGAGGTGGAGTCCTACAAAGTCCAGTTGGAGGAAGAGTCCGAAGCTCGCCTTGATCTGGAACGCCAGCTCACCAAGGCCAACGGTGATGCTGCTGCCTGGAAGTCTAAGTACGAAGCCGAACTCCAGGCTCACATCGATGAGGTTGAAGAACTCAGGTTCGTACTAACAAAACATTTCTCACACATCCAGAAGTCTAACAAGAATGGTACCATCACAGGAGGAAGATGCAGCAGAAGATCGCCGAGTACGAGGAGCAGCTAGAATCCCTGCTTACCAAGTGCTCCAACCTGGAGAAGCAGAAGTCGCGTCTCCAGAGCGAGGTGGAGGTACTCATCATGGATCTGGAGAAGGCAACCGCCCACGCCCAGAGCCTGGAGAAGCGTTGCGCTCAGCTGGAGAAGATGAACTTGGATCTGAAGAGCAAGATCGACGAGCTGATGGCCCTCCTGGAGTCCACTCAGCGCGAGCTCCGTGCCAAACAGGCTGAGCTCCAGAAACTGGCCCACGAGTACGAGAAACTGAGAGACCAGAGAGATGCCCTGCTGAGAGAGAACAAGAAGCTGAACGGTGAGTCCTTAATCCTGATCGATCCAGAATGTTCTAAAACCATCCTTAGCAGATTTCATATAAATAAAGATCCCGCCAAAATAGACGATAAAGACTAAGAACCATCCATTGACCGTCGCCGAAAACAAGAGGATTCGAGTCGGTGACAAAGTCATAACACCAGCTTTGGAAAACTAAGAAGCGTCCAACTGGAGATCATGGTTTCGGACTATCGCCCTCGTCAATCTAGGATTGCTAAGTTCATAAGGTGTCTAATGAAATCTTCAGAATTTTCCAAAGAGGTGTTTAGCTGGAATATATTTATAGATCAATATCCCCCGAAATAAATCCCAAGTAAATTTTTCAATAATCTTTAGGCAAAGATAGAGGTTGTCGAGGCGGCACATTCATATTTTCATATCAACCGGAAAATATATTTCAACAAAGCTTTCGAAAAAATTGTTTTTTTTCCTTATCAAAAATAAATAATAAATGTATTTGAACAGAATTCAATATTGTGTATCTGTTTTTAAAGCTTTGTCATAAATATTTTTAAATTTTAATATGACGATGATAAAATACTTTTTCGGAATTTTGAGAAAAATAGAATCACTTTTTATCTGGCCTAAAGAGCTTATTGAAATGGTTCCCTCTCTAATTAAAATCCTTAAACTCTAATTAGATGTTGTGGAATTTCTGGTTAATTTCCATATTCTGCAGTTTTTGAAATTCTTATTGTTCTTCTTGAACGTTAATCTTTTTTTACAAATCTCCGATTCAAGTAGCATTGTACCGTTTCTTCCATTCCATGAGAGAGAGAGATCTGGCTTTCTTTCCTTATATCAGTTGTGATTTCTAGTTTTTATTTACCATTTTTATAATTGACTTCCCTCTGGCGTTACCTAACTGTGGAAATCAACTTTTGGAACGCTATATTACACTTTCCTTACCTTGGAACTGTAATACGATTCCAAATACAAACCCTTATAAACAATTGAACATTTGCTAACTTGCACAGAAATTGCTGGGCATTGTAAACAGACTCTCAAAACACTGTCTTGGCCAACTTTATGAACTGGGTATTTCTGCAACTCTTTGTTGCCATCTTTGTAGGTTCATTCAGTAATTTTTCTTTTTTGAAGATGAAAAACCTTACTGTGACTGAAATGCCATTTACACATTTCTAAGCTACACTTTGGTAGAAGTGTTGCTTATCATCAAACAGCTTGAGGAGCATGAACTCATGGAATTTGTGTAATCTTTGCACAGGAGCATAAGAAACATAATTGACTTAGCCTATATATACACTCATGGACAAAACTTAAGAATATGGAAAGTATTTTCTATCACCGGTCGTCTATTTTTTTAAGGAGACAAAGACAATTTTGTTCACACTTGATTATCTCGTGTGTCTTCCATTTATACACTTGTATTTTGGCCATAGATTTGGCTACTTTTCAATCTAAACACCTTTAGCGGATTGTGAATGTTCTATTAGATCCCTTGTGGATCTAATGGAATAAAGTCTGCCCTGGGGTGAAGAGGGCCATTAGCCCGAAATCGTGGTCTTTAGGTGGACACTTCACAGTTTGCTAAAGCTGGTGTTGTTTGCTTTGTTACCGACCCGAGGCCACAAGTTTGCAGCGACGGTCAATAGATGGTGTCTAATTCTGACGTTAATTTTGATGAGAGAAGCGACCTTTGTTTTTATAGGTCACTGTATATCGAATAGCTTTCAGAGTTATTGTCTGAATCCCGATATACATGCTAAAAGGTACAACTTCCTTAACTTTTGTCCATGAGTGTATCTTTCAGAGTTATTGTCTGAATCCCGATATACATGCTAAAAGGTACAACTTCCTTAAGTTTTGTCCATGAGTGTATCTTTCAGAGTTATTGTCTGAATCCCGATATACATGCTAAAAGGTACAACTTCCTTAAGTTTTGTCCATGAGTGTATCTTTCAGAGTTATTGTCTGAATCCCGATATACATGCTAAAAGGTACAACTTCCTTAACTTTTGTTCATGAGTGTATCTTTCAGAGTTATTGTCTGAATCCCGATATACATGCTAAAAGGTACAACTTCCTTAAGTTTTGTCCATGAGTGTATCTTTCAGAGTTATTGTCTGAATCCCGATATACATGCTAAAATGTACAACTTCCTTAAGTTTTGTCCATGAGTGAATCTTTCAGAGTTATTGTCTGAATCCCGATATACATGCTAAAAGGTACAACTTCCTTAAGTTTTGTCCATGAGTGTATCTTTCAGAGTTATTGTCTGAATCCCGATATACATGCTAAAAGGTACAACTTCCTTAACTTTTGTCCATGAGTGTATCTTTCAGAGTTATTGTCTGAATCCCGATATACATGCTAAAATGTACAACTTCCTTAAGTTTTGTCCATTAGTGTATATACTAAAGTGCAGAACACCAAGAATATCTTAGATATTCATTGAGTCCTTAGTAAAATGGGCAACAATCCAATCTAACCAAGAGAATCAATTCCACAGAGAAGGCAAGTCGTCCTTGGCAGCTGCAGGAAATGGCAAATACCAAAATAGCTCAAGGCGCTAGGTAAATAAGCGATGTTCTTGAGTTTAGCTTAGTTGGCCCGTTCATCTTGGTACACATCCTGCTGAATTGTCTTCTGAAATATTAGAATTTGTACTCCATTTGTACTCCAGCGTTTGTACTCCATGTTAGGAGCAGCTGCACATGGCGTCTGTTCCTCATGTCAGAGGCGGTCATTTCTTTTGGAGCTAAGTCGGCCTGCCACTGAGTAGTGCTCCCAGTCTTAATGACAAAGGCAGACGCATTCTACTTTACCCAGTCATGATGGTTGTCAAACAGACACCATCAAGGGGGGTCACCAACTTGATACCCTAATATGATTGAGTGCAGATAAGAAAGAAGAAAGAATTTGTAAACATTCTAGCTTCCTTTTATAGCATCGTGATCTTCAGTCTGCCTTCATATATCTGAGGACTCTTGGTCTTCTTCGTTGATGGTCTTGAGCAGAATGTCATCGTGTCATCTTTATACTTGATGTGGTTAAAATGGATTCAGTTGATAGAGATTCCATCATGATTGTGCCGATAGACTTATTGAAAATATTTTTCAGATACAAATTGAAGAAGTATATATGATGTTAAGGTAAACATTCTAAGATTCTTCTTTCAATTCTTAAGATAACAAACCCATCGGCAAGGACTATTATAATAAAAAATCTCCGGTCTGACAGGGAAAGATATGTCTCAGGAGGGCAAGCAATTCACATCATTTAAAAATGTATTGTTTACTTATTTCATAGGATGAGATATCTGAGACAATAGTTTTTGTTCTTTCAACAGCTTGGTAATGATTATTCCTTGATGGCTACAAAAACTGAGTTTGCATTAAAAGACGATATATCTTTATTATGAAAAATAGACACTTCGGCCAGTTGGAGTTTTTTATTTTCTCAACGTTTCGACAAAAATCGACAAAAATCTTTTGTCTTCGTCAGGAGAAGTAAATAAAGCATTTGGCAAGGCGTTAAAAATGAGAGAACAATTTTTAACGCCTTGCCAAATGCTTTATTTTTATTTACTTCTCCTGACGAAGACAAAAGATTTTTGTCGAAACGTTGAGAAAATAAAAAATTCCAACTGGCCGAAGTGTCTATTTTTTCATATAAATATGAATGCCGGCCAGACAGCCCTCTATCTTTACGACGATATATCTTGGTAGAATTCTGAACATGGGATGTATGCAGACGACCTGAACGACACCAAGGCTCAACTGTCCGACGCCCAGCGCAGGATCCACGAGCTGGACCTGGAGGTGAAGCGTCTGGAGAACGAGCGCGAGGAGCTGCTTGCCGCCTACAAGGAGTCCGAGGCCATGCGCCGCCAGGAAGAAGCCAAGGCCCAGCGTCTGGCTGCCGAGATCGCCCAGCTGCGTCACGACTACGAGCGACGTCTCCAACAGAAGGAGGAGGAGCTAGAATCCGTCAGGTGACACATCAACACGATGACACATATAGCATCCTCCTTCCTCCACCTTCAATCTCTTCCTCTACTGAGGGTGGGCCACATTGTCTCTCCATATCTCCCTCCTTCAATGCCTTCCTCTACTGAGGGTGGGCCACATGGTCTCTCCATATCTCCCTCCTTCAATGCCTTCCTCTACTGAGGGTGGGCCACATGGTCTCTCCATATCTCCCTCCTTCAATACCTTCCTCTACTGAGGGTGGGCCACATGGTCTCTCCATATCTCCCTCCTTCAATGACTTCCTCTACTGAGGGTGGGCCACATGGTCTCTCCATATCTCCCTCCTTCAATGTCTTCCTCTACTGAGGGTGGGCCACATGGTCTCTCCATATCTCCCTCCTTCAATGACTTCCTCTACTGAGGGTGGGCCACATGGTCTCTCCATATCTCCCTCTTTCAATGCCTTCCTCTACTGAGGGTGGTGGGCCACGTGGTCTCTCCATACTTCCTCCGCCATCCTCTTCATCTCCTCGTGTCGTCCAGTCCATTGTTTTAGATCGTCTGTGTATCCCTGTCGTCTCCTTCCCCTCGATCTCTTCCCCCGGAGCTTTCCCTCCAAAACTGTCAGTAATTATGAAAAAGGCATCTCCTTATCGTGCAACTGAAAGTTGCTGATGGCTTGGGCCATCTATCGGAATAAATATCAACTATTCTCGTTGATTTCTAATTATTCCAGAATTGGCCAATTACCCATTCTTGATTAATCAAGAAAAGCTAACCACGTACGCGTTTAGGGCTCGAGGGGAATAATTACAATCCCCTATCCTCATCACGAAGGAGGTTCAGAGGATTACCCGGTCCTTTCGGACAAGAGTAGACACATTGTTTTTTCACACTGTCAATAATGTCTCTCCTGCTAATCCGCGCATCACATGTCCAGGAAATGTCAGTTTTCGTTGTTTTATGAACTACCCTATAACATATACGGGGTATAAACAATATCATTATTAAGACATCTCCTAATCGTACAACTAAAATTGGCTTGATGGTTTCCTCCATCTGTCCGAATAAATACCAACTAATCTTTGATTCTTAATTATTCGAAAATTTACCAAATAACCATTCTTAATCAAGAAAAGCTAACCACGTACCCATTTCGGGCTGTTGGCCCTCATCAGTGTGGTATAAGCTGTACCTCAACGACCAAAAAAAAAAAACTAGTCTCTGAAGTTATCTTAATTAATCAAGAAAGGGTATTTGACCAATTCTAGAATAACTATAAACCAACGATTAGTTGACATTTATTACAACAGATGGCGCAAATCATCCACACCTTTTAGTTGCACTGTAAGAAGATGATTTTTTTCTTAACACTTTCGACCCGAGGGACGTGAAATCGTGTCCATGCCGACGTTTTAGATGTACATTGGGTTACCTGACATCCCCCCAACCCACTGATATATAGACAAGAAGGTATGGGACAAGATCCTGGTGGACGCGACTTCGGTATTTAATATTATATTGTCGAGGAGATAAATAAAGCATGGGCAAGTTTGGGGATAATTAATTTATTATAAGGGGTATTTATAGGGAGAGAGAGAGAAAGTACAACTTACCCTCAGTTAAAACTAATCCTCAATGAACGGCGTTAGCCACCCCGTCCCGTTATCCTTATTTACAGATCAGCTTCCCAGAAGCCCCCACACCTGTGGTTCCCCCCCATCCCTCGGGTAGAAAGTGTTAATTTATCCACCTGATCCCAGTACAATTTCTCACTTTTTTGCTATTTTTTCACAATATTATTATTGCTTGAAGTCAATAAGTTATATAGAAGTCGATGGATGACTGGTTAAAACCCTATATTCCCTACAGCCATGAACATGGATCGAATCCTGCGTTGGACACTTTAATATATGAATAACCTTTGTGTAAATTTCAGTTTCTAAATAATAATTTAAATTTACTTTTGACATGGAATTTATTATAATTATTAAATTCAATTGCCATCTATCGATATAATTTGTAACAATAAAATTTACTGGAAATATGTTTTAAAAAGAGTCGGTGGACGAGTGGGTAACACCCTAGATTCCCGACAGCCATGAACTGGGATTGAATCCCTCGTTAACATTTTGTTTGTCAAGTAAGAAGTTTCAGAAGATGAGTTTCTTTTAATTGTAAAACATTACAAGCTTTCGGGCAATGCCCTTCTACAGGTAAAATAAAAATAAAAACAAAAATTAAAGGTAAATTAAGGCAACTAAGCGATTTTTATTTTACCTGTAGAAGGGCATTGCCCGAAAGCTTGTAATGTTTTACAATTAAAAGAAACTCATCTTCTGAAACTTCTTACTTGACATATCTTACTGGAAGAGTCTTTAACATTTTGTTTAATATGTGAATTCACATATTATTCATTGTTGTAAATATCATAAACTAGGTTGCTCTTTTTGAGTGGTACCTAGTAAAGTTAATTTGGAACCAAGGATCAATCAGTTCTATAGTGTCTTCCTCAATCAGACATTCCTTCAAGATAATCCCTTCAAAGCCATAGTTTTTTCAATAGGATAAGAGATTATCTTGGTTTCTTTCTAATTGTACCACAAATGTAGTATGAGGATGATTAAATACAATTTGGATTATAGATTACAATACAAGAAAATAAGACCAAATCCAAATAATTTATTAGACAATTGACAATTAAAAATGGTTTATTGACATATAGTCAATGGTCAAGAGAAAGTTTACTAGTTTAAATAGTAGAGAAAATATATATACACCAGACGAGGCCTTCTCCGTAGGGACGTCTGGATCCTATCAGGAGCTTAGAATCGTCTTGAGTTCAGACAGGCTCTAATAATTTATTAGTGTGTGACGTTTCGGCAACAGCATTTTCACCATCATCAGACAAAAGAATAAATCTTTTTTTATTCATTTATTCTTTTGTCTGATAATGGTGACAATGCTGTTGCCAAAACTTCACACACTAATAAATTATTTAGATTAGGTCTTATTTTCTTGTATTGTAGTATGAGGACTTAAACTAATGCCATCAACGCATCCTTCATTCGATCTTTTCAGCATTCTATCCTGTATTATCAAATAGTCTTTCGAATTCAGTTCTTAGTACTTCAATGAGGCATCTGTTCTCTTCCACTAGTTCTGACACCTTTTGATTGTTGGGGAAAAAATATCTATTCTTTGAAGAGAAAAAAGGCTGATAATTACAAAGATCCTTAATTACTTAAAGGTACAGTAGAACCTCTCTGTAAAAGATATCTAATTGTAGTGCTAAAGTGTCCTTTAGGGAGAGTTATCCTCTTACCGGAGAGTTGCTAAATAGTAAAAAATGGTAATTTTGCAAATGAAAACTGTCCTTTGTAAAAAGGTGTCCGCTAAAGGGAGGTTCCATTGTATTTATGAACAATAAGGAACGACAAGAGATTGAAGAAATTAAACTAGATAAAATTATATACTCACATCAGCAGCTCATGTCTATCAGTGGTCTGCCTTATCCAAGAACCGCTAGCCAACACAACAATCTAACAAAGCTGCAATATATAGACACAGGGATGAAAATTTGCATAACAATACTATAACAATATGCAAATTATAACAGAGTATTTTAATGGTAGCAGCCTTACAGAAAATTATCATGGACCCAGAGCAGCAGCTTTACACACCCAAGATAGTGGACATTGCGACTGCTGTGATAGAGATGCATGGAGACATCTGAGGCTCATATTTGGACACAACAACAACAACATAAATGGCTTCGTGGACCTAGAGAAGCAGCTTTAGACACCTAAGATAGATAACATTGCTGTGATAGAGATTCATGGGGACATCTGAGGCTATTCATTGGACACAACAACATAAAGTGGCTACATGGACCCAGAGCAGTAGCTTTACACACCCAAGATAGAGGACATTGCGACTGCTGTGATAGAGATGTATGGAAACACCTGAGGCTCTTCATTGAACACAACAAAAGAATATTACATCGCTGAAATATTCTAGAATTGTCACTTTTAACAGTAACCTATACAGTTCACGGTATTTTGACAAATTATACTCCACACTAATGTATTCTGAGGTCGTTTGCACATCTGTAGATCTGAGGTATGTTTAGCATTTGCTTATTCCATTCTTAAATAGATTCACACAAGATCCTTGGAGTTGGTTAATGGTCTATCGGTATATTCTATCGATTTTCAATAACAAGTACTTAGGTTCGAATCCCACATTTGACACTTTTTTTTCTAAAAATTATAAAGAAGAATATATATATTGCCACGTGGATAATTAAGGAATACCAACTTCGGATTGAAACAACATTTTATTTCAGGCAAGAACAAAACAATGAATGGCAAACAAAAGATAAGCCACGAGAGAAATTTACAGAGTAGCAAAATATAAAAATGACTACTCTGTTATAATAAAAATAATAAAATTAATAAATACTTTATTACACTATAGTAATATTAAATATTATTTATTCTTAAAATTCAACTTTTTTAATATCCCTCTTCATTTATCTTATATTTATAATATAAGTCTATATTTCAACATTTTAATTTCATCTTGAAAAAAAAACGAGCTAAGTTATTTTAGGAAAAAGAAAGAAAAGCCAAACTGTAAAGAATTCTTTATTAACATATCTGACGAGCTTTCTCATATTTTTCATATTTCTACAATCTTATCAAAATTCAATTTATATAAGATTATTCGAATAATAGCTACAGTTTAAGAAATATCGTTTGAAATTATGCCGCCTCGATAAAGATATCATTCAAATAATTTATTTTGAAGTATAATATTTGGTCTGTAGGGAGATAAAATAATCGAAAGCATGCCAGATATTTTTGTTTTTTATCTTTAAAATGTATGTCGTTTGGTTCTTTAAATACCTTTAATAAGAATGTTTATATAAAAGTTGAATATATATATAGCAGAAGACCCCAATACGTTATTTTTGTGATTTATCATCAGGAGGGGGGGTAGTATTATAATCATTTTATTTGTGATCGAACCCCCCACTGTACCTATTACATTCCAAACACGACGCCAGACATCTCTTCCGTCTTGATCTCGTTGTACCATCTCGACGACCGTTAAAAACCAGTAAGTTCCTTTAATTGATCCACGAAGCGTGTCGCCTCCAGGTAAGGATAGTAACAGCTACTAATTATGACTAAATACATATTTATATTTAAAAAATAATTTAAAAAGTGAAATTGTACTGAGATTAGATAGATAAATTAATAAAAAGGCATCTGCACCTGATTGTGCAAACTAGAATATGCTGATAGCTTGCAACCTCTATCTAAATAAATATCAAATAATCGTTTGATTAAAAAAAAAAGAATCATACGCATCAAAAATAGTTGATATTTCTCATAATAGATGGCGTGGTAATGCATTATATTAATCGTTTAAATATTTAAAACTTTCTCTAGTTGGACAATCGAACAAATTTTTATCTTGACAAGAAATGATATTTCTTAAAAGAACAAATAAAATGTATAATCTGCAAAATAAATACCATATTTATCTCATATTAAAAAAAGGTATAAATTTTATTTTGAAAATAAAATTTTAAAATATCTTTCTTTGCATTTCAGTATTTTTCTCGATTTCTAAAGAAGCCATACAAATTTTTAGATGACGATTGAAATCAATTGATTTAAAATCTTCTGGACATTAATTAAAAAAGTTTCCTGAGATGAGTTTAATTTTATTTTAAAACCATCTCAAGATTTCGGGCATCCCTTCCCTTCTACAGGGGAACATATAGAATGAATAAAACACCGCCTGATGCCAATCTATTATAAATCTATACACACACATATATACATTAGAATATATTTGCATATTGTTTTATTTAGAATATAATCATTTATTTTTATTTATTTATTTCAATTCAAAACGCTATGTCCCCCTAGGGATATTTGCGCTAAATGTACATACAAATATAACAAAGAAAATATTCAACATGGAAAGATACATACAGAAAGTAACTTAGAAAGATTCAAAAATATTATTTACATATAGAGATATTCTTTGAATTTTATTTACAGTTACATCATTATATTCAAAAAATATATACATATATACACACATATACACGCATACACCCATAATCATTATACAGTTAAACTTTCCTATAGCGCCACCTCTTGGGACTCAATAAAATAGGGTGCTATAAAGAGGGGGTGCTATAGGCAGGTCACTTTTATTGTAATTCGCATCGTACTACGTATTTAAAATCGGGCGATATAGAGAGGAAGGCGTTATTTAGAGGGTGCGCTATAGACAGGTATAACTGTATCAGTTCTCCTGTAGGAGAGCATAGATACCCGAAAGTTTAAGACGGTTTTAACATAAAAAGAAACTCATCTTAAGAAACGTTTTAATTGTTTAATAAATGATGATTGTAATGTAGTTAACAATACGTAAAAAAGATAGCAATTGAACCTCGGTGGGATCTACTAGAAGGAACGTGAAGTACATGAAGTTCTGGGACATCCAATGGAGTCCAGAGGTCCATGAAACTTGAGACAAGAGAGTTATAAATAGAGAGTTGACCTGAGTCCAAGATAACTGGGCCATCAGAAGGACGCTCTAGCTGGATTAGTAGTTGCTGTGGAGAAAGGTAAGATTACCTTTAGTCTGTTCTTTGTTAACAAAATAGAACAATTCTTTTGATATATTCAATAATGAATACTTATCCTTGGCTCAATATGGTTATAAGGTTTGAATTCGAGAAGATTGGCGAACTGCCTCATCGAACTATTGGCGTTTAGAATAGTCAATATTATATCTTCAAATATACGCTTTTATTATTTACTCTTCTCTCTATATAAAGTCAAATATATTTATAACTAAATAGTATTGTTTTATTATTTATTAATTAATATTTAATTCTCTCTTTAATACATATACTCATGGACTAAACTTAAGTAAATTATACCTTTTAGCATGTATATCGGGATTCAGATAATAACTCTGTAAGATACACTCATGGACTAAACTTAAGGAAGTTGTACCTTTTAGCATGTATATCGGTATTCAGACAATAACTCTGAAAGATACACTCATGGACAAACTTAAGGAAGTTGTACCTTTTAGCATGTATATCGGGATTCAGACAATAACTCTGAAAGATATTTGATACACAGTGACCTTTATTGAAGACACACGAGATACCCAAGTGTGAACAAAATTTCCTCTGTCTTCTTCTTTTCCCAAAAAAAAAAAATCAGATGACCGTCTAAATATCAAAGACTTTCCACTTCCTTAAGTTTAGCCCATGAGTGTAATTAGTAAAGAGTTATATAATTAAATATTAATTAATAAACAATACTATAATGACTCTATAACGAACCTATTTAAAGCCACAATTTAGTTATAGAGAGCTTTCATTGTATATATAAAGCTCTTTATATCCTATTCACAATTTCTTACTAGAAATTCCAAAGATCTCTATCAATGGCTATTTCTATTATCCCATGTATTGCTCTATTAACCTGATATATCTCTGATAGTTTAAGAAAAAAGATATTGCTGATGTATATATATTAGATATAAATAGATTAAAGATATTATGCTTTAAAACTAATTAATCCTTTATAGGTTTTATGAAAAGAAATACAATTTATTTCTATCAAAAAAGCATGATTTTTTATATTAGAAATATCTAAACATTTTAAAACCAATTTCTACTGCTCATTGATAAAAATAATGGAGGATCTAGTTCATCAGTAGTGAACCCTCCCAGCGGTTTTACCAGTTTCAATCTTCTACTATTTTTGCCATTGCAGTAAGGACAGTATTAAATTGCTTTTTTTAAATAAACATACGTGATATACAGTTAAACCTGTCTATAGCGCCCCCTCCAAATAGCGCCTCATTCTCTATAGCGCCCGATTTTAAATACGTAGTACGATGCGATTTACATTAAAAGTGACCTGTCTATAGCACCCCCGTTCTATAGCACCCTATTTTGGTGAGTCCCAAGAAGGGACGCTATAGACAGTTTTAACTGTATATAGATTACATCTCTAATAACAGATAGCACACATCATATTTAGTTTTAATATTCCCTTAAGCCTTACACTTATACATGTAAAACAACATTTGAAATACTATCCCGCATGTGTTTCTTTTCAACGAAAAATCAAAATTTATTTCAAGGGGAGAAATAATGATTATTTCTAACCTTTTGGATCCATTTCTCCTTGAAATAAATTTTGATTTTTCGTTGAAAAGAAACACATGCGGGATAGTATTTCAAATGTTGTTTTACAATCATAAGACGCATTATATTATATTGACTTATACATGTATTATGTATAAAAGAAACATTCGTGCTTTTAAATCCTTTCATTTTATATGTATAGATGGCGCGTTATTGCTTTGTGTTAACTTATACATGTGTTATACATTCTAGTATAAAAAATATTCCAATATTAAAGACTATATAATGGTTACTAGGTGATTCATTGTACAAATTTATATTTATTTGATCAATTATAGCTAATAGTAGTAATATTTCCTTCCGATAAGAAAATTTTTCGGTGTAACTTTCAATTTATTGGTCCATTTCTACTTACTAGTGGATATAGAATTCCTTCATATAAAAAGACTATATAATGGTTACTAGGGTATTCATTGTACAAATTTATATTTATTTGATCAATTCTAGTTAATAGTGGTCATATTTCCTTCCAATAAGAAAACTATATAATGGTCCCTAGGTTATTTTTCGGTTTAACTTTCAATTTATTGGTTCATTTCTACTTACTAGTGGATAGAAAATTCCTTCATATAAAAAGACTATATAATGGTTACTAGGGTATTTATTGTACAAATATCGCTTTATTTGATCAATTCTAGTTAATAGTAGGCATATTTCCTTCCGATAATAAAATTATATAATGGTTGCTAGGTTATTTTTCGGTGTAACTTTCAATTTATTGGTCCATTTCTTCTTACTTGTGGATAGAATTCCTTCCAGAAAGAAGACTAAATAATGGTCACTAGGGAATTTATGGTGTAACTTCCAATTCATTTGACCATTTCTACTCTTACTTGTGGATAGAAAATATTCCGATAAGAATATATAATAATTGCTAAAGGAAATGTATGGTATAACTTTTAATTTATTTGACTATTTCTACTTACTAGTGGATAGAATTCCTTCAGATAAGAAGACTAAATAATGGTTACTAGGGAATTTATGGTGTAACTTCCAATTCATTTAACCATTTTTACTCTTACTTGTAGATAGAAAATATCCCGATAAGAATATATAATGATTGCTAAAGGAAATGTATGGTATAACTTTTGATTTATTTGACTATTTCTACTTCCTAGTGGATAGAATTCCATCCGATAAGAATACTATATAATGGTTACTAGACAAATATTCTCAAATTTGATCTGTAGCTTCAATGGATTAGTTGAATTCCATGAAGTCTTTCTTGCTCTTATAGACTCATCAATATTATTATTCCTTGTTATAAAGAGAAATTATTGAATAGACATCACGGTGCTAATTAAAGGCCTTGATGGGTGTGTGGGTTAGATAGGCCATTTGTGATGTTACAAAAGAGATTGTCTAGAGAACTAATCTCTCATCAGATGGATCGCTCATTCCGCTCAAACTTGTATCTCAGAGGATACCTTTCTCTAACGGACATTTTGGCTCGGCAACTAGGTGTTGTCTATCATAGAGAAGTTCTACTGTATGAGTTAACATCAAATAAGACGTGTTTGCTAACCCATTCCGTGATGGTTGATGCAGGAAGCAGATGCAGATGGAGATCGATCACCTGAACCAGCGCCTGGCCGAAGCCGAAGCCAAGCTCAAGTCGGAGATTGCCCGTCTAAAGAAGAAGTACCAGGCTCAGATCACGGAGCTCGAGATGTCTCTCGATGCCGCCAACAAGCATAACCTCGACCTCCAGAAGACCATCAAGATTCAGGCTCTAAAGATCACCGTACGTAACTGATGTAGATAACAGATGTAGATCCTCCAACATGCTGTGTTGTGGTATTCCAGGAGCTGCAGGCCCACTACGACGAGCTCCACCGTCAGCTTCAACAGACCATTGACCAGCTGGGAGTGTCCCAACGTCGCTGCCAGGTCCTGACCGTCGAGCTGGACGACATGCGCACTGTCCTGGACCAGGCTCAACGTGCCAAGCGGGCCGCAGAGGTGATGTACGAGGAGGCCAACACCAAGGTGAACGAGCTCACCACCATCAACGTCAACCTCGTGGCTGCCAAGACCAAGCTGGAAGGAGACTACGCTCAAATTTGCTCAGACCTGGACGAGACCCAGAAAGAACTCAGAGTAAGCTTATAACTTTCCTAGAACTCAGCAAACGATATAACCCCCAACAATTTTAACATTTAAATTAGACCTTTATCAAAGATTACCCTCGTTTGATTTCAAATTTCTCACAAGCTGTGTTGTCCTTCTGTCCATCTGTTGAGAGAATTAAAGGACAAGCATTTTCGAAAGCTTGTGAAATTAGAAATCAAATAAAAGATACTCTTATATGTATCTTTTAATGCCATTACCTTTCTTGCTCAAGTAATAGCCATGATACAATAGAACCTCCCATGAGCGACCCATATAATGAGAGATTAGTTCTATAGACGACCTCTTTGTGATATCACAAATGGCCTATCTAACCCATACACCCATCAAGACCTTTAATTAACACCGTGATGTCTATTCAAGGATTTCTCTTTTTATAACAAGGAATAATAATATTGAATAAAAGTCAGTGGACGAGTGTGGGTAACACCCTCGATTCCCGACATCCATGAACCGGGATCGAATCCCGCGTTAACATTTTGTTTAATATGTGAATAACCTTCATATATTATTCATTGTTGCAATTATCATAAACTAGGTTGCTCTTGTTGAGCGGTACCTAATAAAATGATTTTGGAACAAGAGATAATATTGATAAGTTGAGAAGAACAAGAAAGACTTCATGGAATTCAACTAATCCCTTGAGTGACTCTTTTCCCGAATACTTTTATGGAAGTTGATGCATTTAAAACATTGAAACTTTCGTCCATATAACTCGATAGTAAGGAATACAGCGAGAAACATCGATGCGCCCAATCCTATAGAAAAAAAAGGGGTTATATTTCTTTCTTGAGTGACGTACATTCAAATGTCTTTTTGCATATTTCTCAATATATCTTCTGTCCTTAGCTTTTTATATGGTTTTCTCAAGAAAAACGTGAAAAAAATCTTAGCTGCGCGAAGAGATGTTCAGCCTATCAGTGAGAGATCACTGAATGATTTATCTAAGCCAACCTCCGAAAAAAGACTACCTCCAAAAGAGACCAGGAGTTCTAATGTATTTTGGTTGGTTCACGGTAGTTACTATTGTATGTCGTCCTCCAAACCTAGAGATCTAACCGTGAGGATGTTTCCAGCTGGCCGACGAGCGCGCCAACCGTGCCATCATCGAGCTGAAGACGACCAAGGACATCCTGATCGAGGAACAGGAGCGTATTGTGAAGATCGAATCCATCAAGAAGTCCCTGGAGATCGAAGTGCACAACCTCCAGATCCGCATCGAAGAGGTGGAGGCCAATGCTTTGGCTGGAGGCAAGCGTGTGATTGCCAAGCTGGAATCCAGGGTAAGATTCGACCTTCTATTCTGTTCTGTGTGAACGACGTGGCTGGTGACAGATCCGCGATGTGGAGATCGAGCTGGAAGAGGAGAAACGTCGCCACGTCGAGACTGTCAAGGTCCTGCGGAAGAAGGAGCACCGCGTGCGGGAATTGCTGATCCAGACCGAGGAGGATCACAAGAACATCCAGCTCCTGAACGACTCCTGCGAAAAACTCAGCGAGAAGGTCAAGATGTACCGCCGCCAGCTGGCTGAGCAGGTAACAACTCTCTTCCTCACATTAGATTCTTCTATTAACGACTCTTCAACCAAACCTTTCTAAGAAGACTATTTCCATAGAATCCCAGGTTACTTACTAGCATAGAACGTATTAAAATAGATATGAACAAAAAATACAGTAAAACCTCCAAGAGAGGACACTCCCGCTAGAGAACACCTCTCTACAAAGGACAGTTTTCATTATGATACATTAGCACACCATCTGTTATCAAAATTCGAAACTATTATAGAGACGCGTATGATTCTTTTTAAAAATAAACAATTTCTACTGTCGTTATTGCAATGGAAAAATTAATGGGAGGGCCTGACTCATCAGTGGTGAAACCTCCCAACGGTTTCGCCAGTTTAATCAACAGTTTTCATTGCCAAAATTACCATTTTTACTATTTAGTAACTCTGGTAAAAGGACACCTCTCCCTAAAGGAAACTTTAGCTCTGCATTTAAGTGTCCTTTACAGGGATGTTCCACTGTACATATAAAATACTACAATATAAAAATTGCGGGAGGAAGATATTCAAGTACCAAAAGAGGCATCTTTCCCTTTAATTGTGAATCAGAACGATGACACTACAATCACCCTAGTAAAAAACGTTACTATTGTTGATGTAGAATGAACCACAGTTTTGACAATGATATCCATAGTCAGAAACAATGGTATACAGGTTGTTGGCTTTTTGATTGAATTTGTCAAAACGGGCGTAGTGGTTCCACACACACACATTCTACATCATTAGTAAAGTTTTTTACTATGGAGATGCTAGTGCCATCGTTCTGTTGCAAAATAAAAAGGAGAGGTGACTTTTTTAGTATATAAAAGACTATTTTCATATTTTTTTTTTGTTTAAAGATTTCCATAGATCATAGTAAATCGCTGTTTTGAGTCAAAGAGTCACCTCTTCTTTTTATTATGCTTCAGAACGATGGCATTGTGAATCACCCTAGTAAAAAACGTTACTAGTGAAGATGTAAATGAACCACAGTTTTGACAATGAGATCCATAGTCAGAAACCATGGTATACAGGTTGTTGGCTTTTTGTTTGAATTTGTCAAAACGGGCGTAGTGGTTCCACACATTCTACATCACTAGTAAGGTTTTCACTAGAGTGATGCTATTGCCATCGTTCTGATGCACAATAAAAAGAAAAGGTACCTCTTTTAGTATATAAAAGACTATTTTCATATATTTTTGGTTTAAAGCTTTCTATAGATCATAGTAAATCGCTGTTTTGAGTCAAAGAGTCACCTCTTCTTTTTATTATGCTTCAGAATGATGGCATTGTGAATCACCCTAGTAAAAACCGTTACTAGTGATGATGTAAAATGAGCAACAGTTTTGACAATGAAATCCATAGCCTGAAACCATGGTATACAGGTTGTTGGCTTTTTGTTTGAATTTGTCAAAACTGATATAGTGGCTCATTCTACACTAGTAAAGCTTTTTACTATGGTGATTGTAGTGTCATCATTCCTGATGCACAATAAAAGGGAGTGAGGTGACTCTCTTTTCATATTTTTGGTTAAGATTAAAGCTTTCCATAGATAATAGTAAATCGTTGTTTAGAGCCAGTTGATTACTGATCACTTGATGTATTGTAAAACGGCATTTTAAAATTATCTCGCAAGTGTTTCTTTTCAACGAAAAATCAAAAATTATTTTAAGGAGAAATAACGATTATTTCTAACCTTAGGGATGAGGTATGAAAGGATGGATTGTGAAGAGTAATGATAAACGGAAAAATAAATTCCTATCCCTGGAAACTTATTTTTCCGTTTATCATTACTCTTCACAATTCATCCTTTCATACCTCATCCCTAAGGTTAGAAATATTTTTTTTGATTTTTCGTTGAAAAGAAACACTTGCGGGATAATTTTAAAATGTCGTTTTACAATCACAAGCCGCATTATATTGTATTATAAATTACTTTATGTATTATTGCTGCTTTGATGAGTTAGATAGTAAACTGTGTGATGTATGTACAGGAGGGCATGACTCAGCAGAACCTGACCCGCGTACGGCGGTTCCAACGCGAGCTGGAGACAGCTGAGGACCGTGCTGATGCTGCTGAGTCCAATCTCTCCATGATCCGTGCCAAGCATCGCAGCTGGGTAACCACAAGCCAAGTACCAGGCGGCGTGCGCTCCGTCTTCGTCACCGAGGAACAGACCCAATTCTAATCGTCCAATATGCAAAGGGGGGGAGGGGACAACTTGATTCGCATAGCAAGTGCCCAAATAAATTTTTAAACACGATGTCTTTTCTAATATTATTGTTATTGTGCTTTTGAAATGAATCATCATTTTGGAACATTTTTTCTCTCAATGCTTTTGTAAAATACTTGTGGGGAATTTTGTACCGCGTTCCTATGACCAATTACTTTTACAGAATCTAAAAATGTTCATTGTTACCTAAAATTTTTGGTGCTAAATTGTATATCACCATCCAACTTCTGTTTGCAGAAGGTCGCTGACTGTCTTAAATAAACTATTTAAAGTATGTGTTCATACTCGTGTTTCTAAACCCTAAAATACTCACAAACTTATTCTAAGCTTAAAAAAGCATATGATCAATGAATATAGAGTATAAACATTGTAGAAATTAACACAAAGCAATAACGCGTCATCTATACATATAAAATGAAAGGATTTAAAAGCACGAATTTTTCTTTTATACATAATACAAACTTCTACTGCCCTTACTGCGATGAAAAAATATATTGGGAGGGCTTGGCTCATCAGTGGTGAACCCTCCCAGCGGTTTCGCCAATTTAATCCACCAGACCGCTTCTCAGAGCTCTAATACTATATTGGACGATTCTGCTTATATACGCAGCACTGCAGGGTAGAATCTCAGAAATGGTTTTCAAGAAAACTATGGACATAGCTTATAGGATAGTAGAATTACATTCAACAGAGCAATGCAGTTTCACCTCTCTCCACTTCCCTTTATTTAGATTGTAAAATAATTGCAAAGGATTTAAAACGATATATCAAAGCGTTATCTCATCATCAGGCCAATTGTTTCGCAAATTCCTACAATATATATATATTAAGAAAAAGGCATCTCCTTATCGTGCAACTGAAAGTTGCTGATGGCTTGCGCCATCTTTCGGAATAAATATCAACTATTCTCGTTGATTTTTAATTATTCCAGAATTGGCCAAATACCCATTCTTGATTAATCAAGAAAAGCTAACCACGGACGCGTTTCGGGCTGTTGGCCCTCATCAGCGTGGTGCAAGCTGTACCTCAACGACCAAAAAAAAATGGTCATTAAGGCATATTGAAAAATCATGAAACGGGTATTTAAGGCCAGAATTGCGTGAGGACGCTACACAATGTGAAAAAATAGTACAAATGTAACATTGTACTGGGATATGGTGCATAAATAAAGTGCATTTTTCAATATGCCTTAATGACCTTTTTTTTTGGTCGTTGAGGTACAGCTTGCACCACGCTGATGAGGGCCAACAGCCCGAAACGCGTCCGTGGTTAGCTTTTCTTGATTAATCAAGAATGGGTATTTGGCCAATTCTGGAATAATTAAAAATCAACGAGAATAGTTGATATTTATTCCGAAAGATGGCGCAAGCCATCAGCAACTTTCAGTTGCACGATAAGGAGATGCCTTTTTCTTAATTTATGCACCTTATCCCAGTACAATGCTACATTTGTACTATTTTTTCATATATATATAGAGAGATGTAGGAGGTATTTACATATTGAAAAAAGTTTAACAAAATTTTCTGAAATACTTTAAATATATATATCCTAAAACTTATTTCCGTTATAAGTAAATAAATTTTAGGATATATATATTTAAAGCATTTGGGAGAATTTTGTTAAACTTTTTTCAATATGTAAATATTTCCTACACCTCTATATATAACACAATATAATGCGGCTTATGCTTGTAGAACGACATTTGAAAATTATCCCGCATGTGTTTCTTTTGAACGAAAAATCGAAATTTATTTAAAGAAGTAATGAAGATTATTTCCAACCTTAGGGATGAAGTATGAAAGGATGAATTGTGAAGTGTAATGATAAACTGAAAAATAAAATTCCCATCCCTGAACACTTTTATTTTTCCGTTTATCATTACTCTTTAATATTCATCTTTTCATACTTCATCCCTAAGGTTGGAAATCATCGTTATTTCTCCTTTAAATAAATTTCGATTTTTCGTTCAAAAGAAACAAATGCGGGATAATTTTCAAATGTCGTTCTACCTCTATATATATTGTAGGAATTTGCGAAACAATTGGCCTGATAATGAGCTAACGCTTGAAAGCTTTCCATTTTTTACTGAATAAAGAAACTTCCCTTCATATACATATGATTAAAGCAAAATTCTATTTTTCTTCAATATTGTTGCACCGTCCTGGGAGGGTTGGCTTCATGCCAATATTCGATTGGTCCATAGCAAGATTATAAGTACAAAAGTCGACCTACTTTTCACGTTGTGTAGATATGTGGTGCACTTACAATAAAAACAATCGCCAACTTCTACCCACCATGATTATTATGGCCTGTACCACGTGTAATATAAATAATAATAATAAAAAGATTATAAGTCATACCACAGAATGAGTAATTATCGAACAAATTTAACAAGGAAAGTATTTCCAAATTTTGCCAGATCTCAAAAACAAACTGAGAGATATGGTAGTAACATATAGGTAACCCAGACATATCCATAGATCACCAACTACCCTGGCTGTTCTGTAGTTTAAGAGTCTGTCTTGGTAGCCTTAGTGAACCAGTTCACCATGTGTTTCCAGGCCGGTTTGTTTCTTGGTAGATTCAATAGGGCAGTGTCATTGAATGAGGACAGTCCAAGAAGTGTAGATGTCTGGAATCACTGTAGTAGAAATGCTGGGCAGTTGAAGAGCACATGCTCTACGGTCTGTTTTGGTAGCCTTAGTGAACCAGTTCACCAAATGTTTCCAGGCCGGTTTGTGTTTCTTGGTAGATTCAATAGGGCATTGAATGAGGGCAGTCCAATAAGTGTAGCCATTTTGAATCGCTGTCGCTGGAATTCTGGGCAGCTGAAGAGGACATGCTCAACGGTTTGATCCTCCTCTTGGCAATGTGGACAGGATGGATCAGGGACTTGTTTAATTCTGGCCATGTCGTTTTAAACATATCCATGTCCTGATAATAGGATCACATGGTTGATGTTCCTAGTTGTATTTTTCTTAGGTTCTTTTTACGATGGCCGGGAGTGGGTGAGAATTTTCTCAGGTGTCAAGTTGATTGGTCATAGGACTGAATATATATCAGTCCATGGGACTTCCCTATGAGAGCTGTGACCCACAGCTTGAAAATTCTGTGACTACTGAGCAACCTCCTGCTTCAATGGTTCCCAAATTTTTCACAAGTCCAATTCCACTTGTGAATGCATGTAACCAAATGGGTATCTAGCATCTTGAAAGTGCAAAAATCAAACTACTTTCCAGATGTGTAGACATGTGGCATACTTAGAGTAACCGCGGCAGTCATTAACTATCCACTATGATTATCTTGACCTGTACTATGCATGCACTCTTGGGGGAGAATACATATATATATATATATATATATATATATATATATATATATATATATATATTTAGAAGCACAGGGCGCCTCTCCCGTCAAAATAAATGTCAAAAAACTGACGCCATCTATTGACCGTCGCCGCAACTAGCGGCCTCGGGTCGGTGACAAAGCCACAACACCAGCTTTGGCAAACTGAGAATATATATTTTATATTTCAAGTAGAGTAAATCCCCTTCTATAGCGAACCCCAATGGGACTGAACCTTTGGTTCACTGTATTATATAAAAAGGGAATTATTTCAGGTTCATTATGAGGGAATTTTCGCTATATCCCAGGTTTGTTTTATCAGGGTTTTACTGTATATATACATGGTACAATCAATAATGGCTAGCATTTTGTGACTACTGAAGTACACCACGTGTCTACATATGTAGACTTGCACTGGCGACTATTTAAATCCATTTATTGAAGAGGATGTTAGTGCAATTATTGAAGGAAGAAGAGAGGAAGACTTCAATTGATCTGGCTGGAAAAGGCCAAGAAGACTACCAAGAGATCACTAGATGATATCATTCTATATGGTCCCCTCAGCAGAGCTGATTGCTACAGGGCAGATAGAATGACCTTCAGATATGAAGGCCAGCTGCGAAAGAAGCAGCATAACTCTGTCAAATCAGCAGTCACGAATCAACAGCAGCATTGTTATATAGAGGAGAAAGACCTCTTTAAAAATTTTGAGTTCAACTGACCCAGTTGATAGACCTCAGCAAGGGTCCCCTCTCCAGAGATACGGAGGAGCTGTGTCTGTACTCATGTTAGAGTCGGCAGCAAAGGCATCTACTTCCATATTAGGAACGGCCTCAAATTACAGGCAAAGTCAGACTTTCACCAAAGTGTGCCTGGATCATGATGCCATGATCAATGAAAGCTGCACCCCTACACCCCATTTTATTGGAAATCGTGTAATCTTTACACAAGAGGATAAGAAACAACAACAACACTCTATATGGTCAACAACAGATCAAATTGGATAATATTTGTCCATATGGTCAGTGTAAGTAGACTTGATGGCCACTAATAAAGAGAATTCAGAACTTAGAGGGACGATGGGAACATTCAGGCCATTTACAAGTTGGCTCCTCTCAAATAAAATTATTATTTTCCATCTCAGTGGGAGTTGTCTCCAGATGTCTCCATGCATCTCTATCACAGCAATGCCCTCTATCTTGGGTGTGTAAAGCTGCTGTTCTGGGTCCATGTCAATTTTCTGTAAGGCTACGGCCATTGCTGGGCATGAGAATATGTGGATAGGTGTTAGTTTCACACCAGGACAATTATTACATGTCCTGTAGTTTCTTGTGCCATCTGGATGTATTGTCATTCCTTTGTAGTGTTTCGTTCTGAGTCTTGTTATTGTTTTTTTGTAATTCTTCTCTCTGAGTTTATTTCACATATACATATAAAATATCAAAATACCAAATACATCAATACAGTAGAACCCCCATGATAGGTCACTCCCATTTGAAGACCCCTCTACAAAAATACAATTTTACTATTAAGCAACTCACTGGTAAGAAGACACCGCACTATAAAGGACACTTTGGCTCTGCAATTAGGTTTACAGGGAGGGGAGTTCTACTGTATTTAACAATCTCTTAGGTAAGAGAGGACACCTAAAGGACACTTTGGCTCTGCAACTAGGTTTACAGGGAGGGGAGTTCTACTGTATTTAACAATCTCTTAGGTAAGAGAGGACACCTAAAGGACACTTTGGCTCTGCAACTAGGTTTACAGGGAGGGGAGTTCTACTGAATTTAACAATCTCTTAGGTAAGAGAGGACACCTAAAGGACACTTGGGCTCTGCAACTAGATTTACAGGGAGGGGAGTTCTACTGTATTTAATAATCTCTTAGGTAAGAGAGGACACCTAAAGGACACTTGGGCTCTGCAACTAGATTTACAGGGAGGGGAGTTCTACTGTATTTAACAATCTCTTAGGTAAGAGAGGATACCTAAAGGACACTTTGGCTCTGCAACTAGGTGTTGTCTTTTACAGAAGAGGTATTTCTACTGTATCATATATATTGGAACTTTGTTATAATAGCTTCTTTTATAACATAAGCTTGGTTAGAACACCATAATTTCCAATTGTTGTAACCATGGTTCTAACAACAACCCTGTGTTATAACAACATTAAAATCTTAGTCCCAAGTGACGTTATTATAGAAAGTGTCAACTGAATACATTATGCTTATGTAAGATAAGGTCACAATGCTAGATCTGATCTCATGGAATGGGGGTGTAGGGGTGCAGCTTTCCTGATCATGGCACCATGATCCAGGCACATTTTGGTGAAAGTCTGATTTTACCTGTAATTTGAGGCCATTCCTAGCATGGAAGCAGACACCTTTGCTGTCAACTCTAACGTGAATACAGACACAGTATCTCTGAAGAGGAACCCACACAGCTCCTCCATATCCCTGGAGAGGGCCTTGTTATAAGGTCTATCAACTGGGTCATTTGTACTCAGGGTTTTTAAAGAGATCTTTCTCCTCTAGAGGAACATGAACTCATGGAAATCGTGTAATCTTTACACAAGGGGATAAGAAACAACAGCAACATGCTACATCTGTCATCTTATAAAACTACAGACTATTGCATTATATAAAGTTTTATTGTGAAATAATTGCAAAGGATTTAAACGATATATATCAACCGAAATAATTTCAAAAAGTTTCTTTATCCGGGGGTCGGTGGAAGGCTGGTTAAACCGTTTGGTTTACGACCACTACGACCCGGGTTCGATCCCCGCATTGGACACTTTTTTCTGTTTAAAAAAAAATGCTCCAATGGCCCCCGATTCTTGCAAAAGTCCAACCCCACCAGCGAGTGCAAGTAACCAAACGGGGCTCTGGCACATTTGTAAGTGCAAAGTCGAACTGCTTTCACATGTGTAGACATGTGGTGCGCTTACAGTAAAGAGCAGTCGCTAACTACCCACCATGATTATCATGGCCTGTACCACGTGTACTAGGGATAAGCAAAAAAAAAAAAACTTTATCCAATAAAAATTGCAAACTTTCAAGTGTTAGCTCATCATCAGGCCAATTTTCTATTAAAGGTAAATGAGTTTATTTTCAGAGAGAGAGAGAGAGAATTTTTAAAACTTTTTCAAGTGTAAATATGTAAAAATACCTACACTACACCTCTATATATATATTGTAGGAATTTGCGAAACAATTGGCTTTATGATGAGCTAACACTTGAAAGCCTGCCGTTTTTACTGAATAAAGATACCTTTTGTAATTATTTCTATTGATATGTATCATTTTTTTTTTTTTTTTTGCTTATCCCTAGTACACGTGGTACAGGCCATGATAATCATGGTGGGTAGTTAGCGACTGCTTTTTACTGTAAGCGCACCACATGTCTACACATGTGTAAAGCAGTTCGACTTTGCACTTACAAATGTGCCAGAGCCCCGTTTGGTTACTTGCACTCGCTGGTGAGGTTGGACTTTTGCAAGAATTGGGGGCCATTGGAGCTTTTTTTTTTTTTTTAAACAGAAAAAGTGTCCAATGCGGGGATCGAACCCGGGTCGTAGTGGTCGTAAACCAAACGGTTTAACCAGCCTTCCACCGACCCCCTCTTTATCCAATAAAAATTGCAAACTTTCAAGTGTTAGCTCATCATCAGGCCAATTTTCCATTATAAGTAAATGAGTTTATTCTCAGAGAGAGAGAGAGAGAATTTTTAAAACTTTTTTCAAGTGTAAATAAGTGAAAATACCTACACTACACCTCTATATATATATTGTAGGAATTTGCGAAACAATTGGCTTTATGATGAGCTAACACTTGAAAGCCTGCCGTTTTTACTGAATAAAGAAACCTTTTGTAATTATTTCTATTGATATGTATCATATAAAGTTTTGCAAATGTTTTTCAAAAGAAATGGGAGACAACAAAAGTATAAAATACTTTATTCATTCATCATATCAAAAAAATCCATCATATATAACAACAAGGTGTGTATAGAATTAGTTGTCAATTATTTGTGTATTAAAGTAGTTTCAATTTAAATTGGTAGATGGCGCTATACATCAAGTTAATGGGGCCATTCACACAAGTAAGGCTTGGTGGGCGGAGCCTTGAGGCAGTTGTTCAGTTGGTTACAGCCAGGTGGCGCCCAGTTCTGACACACGGTCAATCTCTTTCAACTGATATATACAAAAATAAAGAAAAAAAGACCTAATCCAAATAATTTATTAGTGTGTGACGTTTCGGCAACAACATTGTCACCATCATCAAACAAAAGAGTAACTGCCTTTGCCGGTCCCAACCCCGGATGAAAAAAGGAGGAGAGGGAGCAGTAACAAGCTCACTAAAAAACCTGGGCTCAGCTGGTCCGGCTGATAGTACCCTGTAAGGGCTACTAATCCAGAGATACAGGATGAGCAGCGTTTGTACTCCATGTTAGGAGCGGTTGTACATGGCTTATGTTCCTCATGTCAGAGGCAGCCATTTTTTTTGGAGCTAAGTCGGCCTGCCACTGAGTAGTGCTCCCAGTCTTAATGACAACGCATTCTACTTCACCCAGTGTGGAGATAAGAAAGAAGAAGAAGAAGACAAAAGAATAAATGAGAAAAAAATAGTACAGCAAGTTCTTAAATAGTACTGTTAATAAGTGTTTAAACAAGATAACAGATAAGGAAAAATAATTTTTTTAAGTCAACTTGAAATATTCTTCTTAGAATTAAAAGTGGATTTTTTAAAATATAATTAAAGGCATATCTGTAAATATCATTTATATTTCCCCTTTCTTCCATTCTATTAATTGAAGCACATGTCTTTTGGATGAAAAAGGCTTCTTTGAACTGTCTTTTGTAGTAATTTTTTTTCATAATCCAGTGTTCTTGGGTTTTCTAAATTGAATTTATTGTGTCCTGTGTCCCTTTTGTGTTCTACAAGAGCAGAATTCTATCCCAATAATATAATTGGCATTATATATACAATCTATAAAATAATCCACGGGGGTCGGTGGAAGGATTGGCTAAACCGTTGGTTTTTGACCGCTGCGACCCGGGTTCGATTCCTGCATTGGGCACTTTTTTTATGTTAAAAAAAAAAAATGCTCCAATGGCCCTCGATTCTTGCAAAAGTCCAACCCCACCAGCGATTGCAAGTAACCAAACGGGGCTCTGGCACATTTGTAAGTGCAAAGTCGAACTGCTTTTCACATGTGTAGACATGTGGTGCACTTACAGTAAAAGCAGTCGCTAACTACCAACCATGATTATCATGGCCTGTACCACGTGTACTAGGGATAAGCAAAAAAAAAAAAAAATAATAATAAAATAATCCTTTGCTGGCAATTTCAGATAACAAAATAAACGTCTATGGATGAGTATCTTTTATTAAACATTTTTTCAAGCTTTCGGGATAACACCCTTCTACAGAAAAAATTTATACAAAATGAAACTTGTCATAGCATAATAAAAAGAAAATAAGATCTAATCGGTAACAACATTGTCACCATCATTAGACAAAAGAATAAATGACTAGAAGAATTAATTAAGAAAAAGACATCTCCTTTTATCGTGCAAGTGAAAGTTTCTGATGGCTTGCGCCATCTATCGGAATAAAAATCAACTATTCTTGTTGATTTTTAATTATTTCATAATTGGTCAAATACCCATTCTTTATTAATCAAGAAAAGCTAACCACGTAAGAGTTTCGGGCTGTTGGCCCTCATCAGCGTGGTGCAAGCTGTACCTCAAAGGTTTTCCTATCCCAGTACAATAATTTTTTTTTTAAACTCCAACTTTGCCGGTCCTAAGCCCGGATGAAAAAAGAGGAGGGGGAGCAGTAACAAGCTCACTAAAAAACCTGGGTTCAGCTGGCCTGGCTGATAGTACCCTGTAAGGGCTCCTAATCCAGGGATACAGGATGAGCAGCGTTTGTACTCCATGTTAGGAGCAGCTGCACATGGCGTCTGTTCCTCATGTCAGAGGCGGCCATTTCTTTTGGAGCTAAGTCGGCCTGCCACTGAGTAGTGCTTCCAGTCTTAATGACAAAGGCAGACGCATACTACTTCACCCAATCATTATGGTTGTCAAATCTCAAGCTTTACAAGCCTGACACCCTAATATGATTGAGTGGAGATAAGAAAGAAGAAGAAGCCTATTTTTTCACATAGAAGAATAAATGCTGTTGCCGAAACGTCACACACTAATAAATTATTTGGATTAGGTCTTATTTTCTTGTATTATAATCTATAATCCAAATTGTGCTTTATTATTGTCATAGCATAGTTAAGTTTCATTTTGTATCAATTTTCCCTGTAGAAGGGCGTTATCCTGAAAGCTTGAAAAACGTTTGATAAAAGATACTCATTTTTAGATGTTTACTTTTATTATCTGATATATACAATATTTTATTTTTTTGATTGTATTACCTTATAATCTAAACAAGGTAATAAGACCAAATCCAAATAAATAAATAGTGTTTGACGTTTTGGTAACAGCGTTGTTACCATCTTCAGACAAAAGTACTGAATGAGAAATTTTACCACAGCATGTTTTAAATAACTACTGTTATCAAGTGTGTAAACAAGATAACAGATAAGAAGAAGATATTTATCTGAGAAACACAGAATATTATTGAAAAATAGATAAATATCATCTTCTTATCTGTTATCTTTTTTACACATTGGATAACAGTAACTATTTAAAACATGCTGTGGTAAAATTTCTCATTCAGTACTTTTGTCTGAAGATGGTAACAATGTTGTTACCGAAACATCACACACTATTTATTAGGATTTGGTCTTATTAACTTGTGCTTATAATCTATAATCCAAATTGTGCCTTATTCATATGTGTCAAAATAATTTGAATTTTATCATAACAAATGGTGCATTAATGCATCATGATAATGCAGAGTAGAGTCTAAGTGAAGTAAACCAGAGATGAAAAAGACATCTCTCTATAAAGGACAATTTTTATTACCAAAATTACAATTTTTAACCAATTAAATGCACTCCAGTAAGAGGACAACTCCCTCTAAAGGATACCTCTCTATAAAGGACAATTTTTATTACCAAAATTACAATTTTTAACCAATTAAATGTACTCCGATAAGAGGACAACTCCCTCTAAAGAACATCTCTCTATAAAGGACAATTTTTAACCAATTAAATGCACTCCAGTAAGAGGACAACTCCCTCTAAAGGATACCTCTCTATAAAGGACAATTTTTATTACCAAAATTACAATTTTTAACCAATTAAATGTACTCCGATAAGAGGACAACTCCCTCTAAAGAACATCTCTCTATAAAGGACAATTTTTAACCAATTAAATGCACTCCAGTAAGAGGACAACTCCCTCTAAAGGATACCTCTCTATAAAGGACAATTTTTATTACCAAAATTACAATTTTTAACCAATTAAATGTACTCCGATAAGAGGACAACTCCCTCTAAAGAACATCTCTCTATAAAGGACAATTTTTAACCAATTAAATGCACTCCAGTAAGAGGACAACTCCCTCTAAAGGATACCTCTCTATAAAGGACAATTTTTATTACCAAAATTACAATTTTTAACCAATTAAATGTACTCCGATAAGAGGACAACTCCCTCTAAAGAACATCTCTCTATAAAGGACAATTTTTAACCAATTAAATGCACTCCAGTAAGAGGACAACTCCCTCTAAAGGATACCTCTCTATAAAGGACAATTTTTATTACCAAAATTACAATTTTTAACCAATTAAATGCATTCTGGTAAGAGGACCACTCCCTCTAAAGGATACCTCTCTATAAAGGACAATTTTTATTACCAAAATTACAATTTTTAACCTATTAAATGCACTCCGGTAAGAGGACAACTCCCTCTAAAGGATACCTCTCTATAAAGGACAATTTTTATTACCAAAATTACAATTTTTAACCAATTAAATGCACTCCGGTAAGAGGACAACTCCCTCTAAAGGATACCTCTCTATAAAGGACAATTTTTATTACCAAAATTACAATTTTTAACCTATTAAATGCACTCCGGTAAGAGGACAACTCCCTCTAAAGGATACCTCTCTATAAAGGACAATTTTTATTACCAAAATTACAATTTTTTTAACCAATTAAATACACTCCAGTAAGAGGACAACTCCCTCTAAAGGATACCTCTCTATAAAGGACAATTTTTAACCAATTAAATGCACTCCAGTAAGAGAACAACTCCCTCTAAAGGATACCCCTCTATAAAGGACAATTTTTAACCAATTAAATGCACTCCGGTAAGAGAACAACTCCCTCTAAAGGATACCCCTCTATAAAGGACAATTTTTAACCAATTAAATGCACTCCAGTAAGAGAACAACTCCCTCTAAAGGATACCCCTCTATAAAGGACAATTTTTAACCAATTAAATGCACTCCGGTAAGAGGACAACTCCCTCTAAAGGACACCTCTCTATAAAGGAAAATTTGTAACCAATTAAATGCACTCCGGTAAGAGGACAACTCCCTCTAAAGGACACCTCTCTATAAAGGACAATTTTTAACCAATTAAATGCACTCCAGTAAGAGGACAACTCCCTCTAAAGGACACCTCTCTATAAAGGAAAATTTGTAACCAATTAAATGCACTACGGTAAGAGGACAACTCCCTCTAAAGGACACCTCTCTATAAAGAAAAATTTGTAACCAATTAAATGCACTACGGTAAGAGGACAACTCCCTCTAAAGGACACCTCTCTATAAAGGAAAATTTGTAACCAATTAAATGCACTACGGTAAGAGGACAACTCCCTCTAAAGGACACCTCTCTATAAAGGAAAATTTGTAACCAATTAAATGCACTACGGTAAGAGGACAACTCCCTCTAAAGGACACCTCTCTATAAAGGAAAATTTGTAACCAATTAAATGCACTACGGTAAGAGGACAACTCCCTCTAAAGGACACCTCTCTATAAAGGAAAATTTGTAACCAATTAAATGCACTACGGTAAGAGGACAACTCCCTCTAAAGGACACCTCTCTATAAAGAAAAATTTGTAACCAATTAAATGCACTACGGTAAGAGGACAACTCCCTCTAAAGGACACCTCTCTATAAAGGAAAATTTGTAACCAATTAAATGCACTACGGTAAGAGGACAACTGTCTGTAAAGGAAGCTTTAGATCTGCAACTAGGTGTTGTTCTTTACAGAGAGGTTCTATGTTTTCTTTGTAGATGGTGAAATATGTGGTGTCGCTGGAGACCCAGTGGTGATCAATCTCTGCAGCGGTGACGGCATGTGTATATATTGACTGTTTCTATATTTTCTATATTTATTTCCTGATTTGTGTGGATTTTGCACACTTTGACCTTGTATTGACAAGATGTCCATAAAAGTATGTTGGATTGTCTCTAAAAAGAAAACTTTAGCTCTGCAATTAGATATTGTCTTTTACAGAGAGGTAGTTCTACTGTCATCTCTGACTAATTGATAGTATTTTATTTAACCACAGAGACCAACATGTTGGACAGTATTTGGATAGGAATTGTAATTGCTAGCCTAGAGAGGGCCATGAGTTCTCAAGAGAATTGAATATCAACAATATAGATAAAAATTCAGAGTCAACTCACCATTACAGCATCGTCGCAAATGTCAAGCAGTGGTTGAGCTGGCTTCAAGTTTTCCCGATGTTTGTTGTATTCTGCCCAGATGTCCTTCATGGCACTAGAGTATTCATCATTGGAAGATCTACATACATCAGCCACCATCTCCTTGACACATTTCTTGAATTTAAAAGATAGAGAGGGGGGTCGAAGGAAGGATAGTCTAAACTGTTGGTTTTCGACCGCTACAACCCGGGTTTGATTTCCGCATTGGGCACTTTTTTATGTTTAAAAAAAAAAAAGCCTCAATGGCCCCCGATTCTTGCAAAAGTCCAACCCCACCAGCGAGTGCAAGTAACCAAACGGGGCTCTGGCACATTTGTAAGTGCAAAGTCGAATTGCTTTTCACATGTGTAGACATGTGGTGCACTTACAGTAAAAAATCAGTCGCTAACTACCCACCATGATTTTCATGGCCTGTAACACGTGTACTAGGGATAAGCAAAAAAATAATAATAAGATGGAGAATCATAAAGATCCCACCTATTATTATCCCTAGTACACGTGGTACAGGCCATGATAAACATGGTGGGTAGAAGATGGTGACTGCTTTTACTGTAAGTGCATCACATGTCTACACATGTGAAAAGCTGCTTGACTTTTCTCTTGCAAGTGAGCCAAAGACCCATTTGGTTACTTGAACTAGCTGGTGGGGTTGTACTTTTGAAAGAATCAGGGTCCATTGGAGCATTTTTTTTTTTTTTTAATTAGAAAAAAAGTTCCCAATGAGGGATTTGATCCCGGGGCGTAGCGGTTGGAAACTAACAGTTTACACCATCTTTCCACCAACCCCCTAGACCCATTCATTAAACAAGCTAATGTTGTTGTTTTTCTTTTATCCCCTTGTGCAAAGATTACATGAATTCCATGAGCCCATGATAAGCAGCGCACTCTCCCAAAGGTCCTGTTTAGTGCATCTAATGCAAGCCAAAAGGTACCAAGCTACATTTTGAACAAGCTAATGTTCTAGTACAGTAGAACCTCCATGAGAGGACGCTCACGCTTGAGAACACCTCTCTATAAAGGACAATTTTAATTTGAAAATTATCAACACAAGGTAATAAGACCAAATCTAAATAATTAAATAGTGCGGGACGTTTCGGTAACAACTTTGTTATCATCTTCAGACAAAAGTGCTGAATGTACTTTGTATTTCAGCACTTTCATGTGAAGATGGTAACAACGCTGTTACCGAAACAGCACACACTATTTATTTATTTGTATTTGGTCTTATTACCTTGTGTTTATAATCTAATAATCCTAATTGTGCCTTATCTCATTGCAAAATTACCATTTTTACTATTTAGCAACTCTCCGGTAAGAGGAACACCTTTCCCTAAAGGATACTTTGGCTCTGAAATTAGGTGTATTTTACAGGGAGGTTCTGCTGTACTTAATAAATCCCTATGTCCAGAGTGAAACCAAGTGTTGGATGACAGAACTAACTTACGAGATGGGGAAATTTTCTCCAGGATCCCTGCCCAGATGGAACAAGAGAGGCTGGGCTGTCAGGTTCTGCTGATGGTGGGTCTCGATGCCATTGCCAGAGCGACCAGGGCAGAAGTCTATACCCTGTCATCATACCATCAGTGTGTTGTTGTTCTTTCTTATCACCTTGTGTAAATCCCTATATATATAAAAGTCAGTGTATGTATGTATGTATGTATGTTTGTTGGCTATACACGTCCACAATACGTAACTAATCTGACTGAAAT
Organism: Cordylochernes scorpioides; assembly: GCA_030710605.1. Classification (NCBI taxonomy): domain Eukaryota; kingdom Metazoa; phylum Arthropoda; class Arachnida; order Pseudoscorpiones; family Chernetidae; genus Cordylochernes; species Cordylochernes scorpioides. Next base: position 47,773,888 of record CP092885.1, on the reverse strand, counting down.
TTTAACAGTATATAGAGTAGAATCTGGAAAAACTTATAGTGAATATTTCAGGTCTCTTTCCTGAATATTCTTTGAGTTATTTGCGCAAATTTGCCCTTTCACTCACGAGCAGCGCCTCTAGCGGTGAAGATGGGAGGTAATATCAGCTGACCTAATGTACATGTAAAGTTAGGAGCGGGACTTTTCACCAGAGTGACATCCACGGCGCTAATTTATAATTGTAACAAAAAGTATTTGAATAAAAACATTTAATCGGGTAAAACCTGGGCGTTGCCTGGGTCATTTGGCTAGTATTACATAAATTCCATGAGTTCATGCTCCTCAAGCTATGTCGCTGGAGACCCGCTGGCGATTCTCCACCAAACTCTGCAGAGGTGGCAGAGGCGCCATATTCATTATACATAGTATGATGCATATATAAAAATTATCTTTTTTAAATAGTGCAGACTGTGTACTTTTGCATGTATTGATAAGATGTCAATAAAATTATTTTAATTCTCAATTGTCAAGCTATTTTATTATAACAGCAGTCTCTCCTAAAGATCTTGTTTAGTGTATCTAATGCAAGACAAAATGTGTTATGGAGCTGGAGGTGCCAATCTACATTTTGGGCAAGTGGGATAGATTTTATTATTATTTTCTATGTTCAATGGCTTTGAGATGGCCTGTTCTAAATCTTGTTAGGGTTGTTTGGTGCTGTCTGTTTCTTAGGTTCAGAGCTTTTCTTGGGTCCACTGTAGCATCAATGTGCCGGCTTATGGACCGAAAGGTTTGGGAGGCCATCTGCTTCTAGGATGTACCATCAATGTAGCTTAGACATACCTGAATTATATGGAGGCTTAAATTTAAAACTATAAAGTCTTCTTCTTTCCTATTCACATTCGATCATATTAAAAAAACAAAGAAAAAAAACAATGGTTGCCTGTAAAGTCGGTTTTACGGGCGAAGATTTTACGTGACAACGGTAGAATATTTATTGATATGAATATAATTAAATTGCACAATAGGAACAAGGAATTGAATGAAATAAGAATTGCACAAATTTTAACTATAGAAATATATTTTGTTTACTAAAACATTGTACATGTAAACTTAAACTTAACTAATTCCTATTTGAGTGATTTTGTTGAGGATAGGACGATGATAGGAGAAATATGAAATGAAAGGAAGTGTTTCTGCTGTAATGTGTCTTGCGAAAGTCAAGTCGATAGTTGTTCCTTTTAACGTAGTTGACTTAGAAACGTTTGATACGCAATCAAGATTATACGTATTTTTCATGAAATTAAGAAACGAGTTGTCAGGCTTTACGTTTTTGTTAAAATCACCACACAGAAGAATCGGTATATTAGAATCAACTTGCACGAACGGTGGCACGTAGTGGCTGTTGTGAATGTACGGACCGAGTCCTTGCCATAGTAACATTCCAATATCCTGCATACTAGCTCCTGGATGAATATATACAGCACCGAGTATAAACTTGAAGCTAGTATTAGCGGCGAAGCAAGTAACTTCAGTCATGCACATGTCACCCTTGGTTTTAATGACACGAGTTACGTCTGTAATCGCAACTTGGAACACTTCCGCCGTAGATGTCGATGATAATTTACGATAGATCGCCACTCCACCAGCCGCGTTGGTATTTGAAAATCAAAACACTTATTCAGATCGAAGGTTCAAATTTTTGCTAAATAAATTTGAAATTAAATAAAATTTGTAATTGTAAATGATGAAGTTGAAAATTAAAACATTTACTTAAATTAGATGTTAAAATTCTTGCTCAACACAGTTTAAATAAAGTTTTCTTATATCTGCCACTTTTTCTTAATATTTGTAATTTTAAAGAATCAATTCGAAAATCAAAACATTTATTCAGATCGAAGGTTCAAATTTTTGCTAAATAAATTTGAAACTATTTAAAATTTGTAAAATAATAATTAATTAATTAATTAATTTTAAACTAATAATTTACTTAACACTATCAACATTTATCAATAGTATGACATAACCTATAAACTCAGTTTCTCAACTTTTGTGTCAATCTAACAATTAATCAATCAATCATAGTTTACGATAATGAAATATCAGTGTACAATTATTTACCTTTATTGTTGTAGTTGTTGTAAATGACGAATCTAAGCACTCCACATTTTCACTACAGACACAGCTGACGATACTTTAACCACACGTGTGAACTTGTATTATGACGCTTTCTTGTTTTTCCAACGCCAAGAACGTTCGAGAAAGACAAAAACAGAGACAAGCATGCGCCGATTCAATGCGCCTAATTCTCTAGCGCTGCGCGCGCAGCACTCTCGTTCGGTGACTCATCGTAACGTTACCGGGCGTTACACTTTTTCATAAGTGACTCCCAGCCGCAACCTAATTTAAGACGTTGTCACGTCAATATCAAGCTTATAGACAATTAAACAATTAAAATAATTTTATTAACATCTTGTCAACACATGCAAAGTGTACAGTCTGCACTATTTAAAAGAAAATAATATGCATTATATAAACTATGTACAATGAATATGGCACCTCTGCCAGCGCTGCAGAGTTTGGTGGAGAATCGCCAGTGGGTCTCCAGCGACACCACGCATGTAGAGCTTAAGACTTTTGATGGTGTCTACTGGGAATGAGTAGAGCTCATCAATAAACCAGCCAATCTTACAAAGCTCAAGAGAAAGTTCCCCACAAAATGAAAAAGAAAACATGAATTATTACCATAAGTTCAGAAACCTCATGAACTCTTTGATCTCTTCTATGGAGGCTATTGGTGTTAGCATCCTTCAGGTCAAGTTCAACTTTTGATGACTCTATGGACAAATTTTCTTCAATATATTATACTAGCCGAATGACCCAGGCAACGCCCGTGTTTTACACGATTGAATGTTTTTATTCAAATACTATTTGTTACAATTATAAATTGGCGCCTTATATAAATGCATATATTAGTAGAGTATATAGTATTATATTGAATCAATAATCCCTTCACTAAACTTTAATAACGGACTACTCAATGAGGGAAGAGTATCTTTCCTCATCGAGTAGTCCGTTATTATAGTATTATATCTACATTTATGTAGATGTGACATATATATCCCTAATGATAATAGTACTTACATATGTACATAAGTATGTGTATATATATACACCTTAATAGTACAAAAGCTACATACCTATACTTTCGATATTTGCGGACCTATAATGAGGTATTGTTAACAATAGATTATTTAAGGAGCGACCCGCTCCAACACAATAGTTACAAAAACCAAAAAGCGAGTGGGGGGGCATGATGGGGGGGGGGCAAAGGTGGCGTGATCGTAGCCAACCAATAGGAGAGCGCCATTCCAAAAAAAAAAGCAAACGGTGACAGAGATGAAGAATTATTAAGAACGCATGACGCTCGTAACTGTATATAGAATATTGTATCTCTTAGTGAACATCACTCTTAGCTCATCTATTGATCTTCTGGTAGCATTTCAGAGGTACTTCATAGTTGATGATGCTCATAGGAAGAATAACTTCTTAGGTCCATTGAAGTCTTATTAAAACCACCAACCTCCTAATCAGGATTTAACACAATAGAGATAGGTAGCTGTTGACAGAGCTGTATTTCCATCTGTTGTACCTTGTTGAATTCCTCCCAGGAGTTGCTCCATGTCCAGAAGTGGGCTTTGTACAGGCCGTAGCGCAGTGCCATCAGTTCATTGCCCCGGTAGTAGAACACCGGCCTGGGATGGCATCACACAGTTACCACACTTCTGCGATGGATTGAATTATGATGTAAGGTGGAGGATAAGTGATTTTGTTGTGTTGTTAGTGTCCTTCAATTTGACTTTTAGTGACTACTAGGCGAATGACCCGGCTTCGCCCGAGAAATCCCTTGGGTGCAATTTCCTTCATACTAAAAGTATATCAATAATAAATATTAGAAGTGCCATAGAATAGCAATACAGAAGTAACACATAAACTACAGGAAAAAAGTGTGTGTAATGGCAAAAATTGTATTATATTAGTGTTTAGGTATTTGATTTAATTAATATAGTTGATATAATAATATATATTTATATTATATATAATATAAATGAGTTTTAAAAATTGTAAAAAAAAAAATGCATCGGCCGGGAATCGAACCCGGGCCGCCCGCGTGGCAGGCGAGCATTCTACCACTGAACCACCGATGCTTTAAAAAAATGCCTATATTTAGGTATTCATTCCATTCCGGATTAGTCCGCGTAAAAAAAGTTCTTCAAATGAAAAAAAGAAATAGCCAAAAATACTAATCAAAATGCAGCCGAAAATTTTCCTCGGGTTTATAAAAAGCGACATGCAAAATTTGGTACCAATTGGTTCAGTAGTTTTTGAGTTTATCGCGAAACAGACAGACAGACATTGACTTTTATATATATAGAGATATGGACAAATAATCTTCTTCTTCTTTCTCGACTCAATCATATTAGGCTATCAAGCTTGTAGAGCTTGTTGATGGTGTCTGCTGGGGGATGAGTAGAGCTCATCAATAGATGAGTCAATACAGACAATAATGTGTTTTGGGGTTGCAGGTTGACACTTAGTACATAGTGGGAAAACCTTGCAACCATTCTGGAAAGTCATTGTCCATAGATGAACAAAGTTGGTGTTTGAGAGTGATCATTGACGGTTAATATCTAGAGAATGATAAAGCACAATTTGAATTATAGATTATAATACAAGAAAATAAGATCTAATCCAAATAATTTAATAGTGTGTGACAATGCTGTTGCCATCACACACTATTAAATTATTTGGATTAGGTCTTCTGCTTCCTTATCTCTACTCAATCATATTAGGGTCTGGGTCAAGTAGAATGTGTCTGCCTTTGTCATTAAGACTGGGAGCACTACTCAGTGGCAGGCCAACTTAGCTCCAAAAGAAATTGCCGCCTCTGACATGAGAAACAGACACCATGTGCAGCCGCTCCTAACATGGAGTACAAACGCTGCTCATCCTGTGTCCCTGGATTAGGAGCCCTTACAGGGTACTATCAGCCGGGCCAGCTGAGCCCAGGTTTTTTAGCGAGCTTGTTACTGCTCCCCCTCCTCCTTTTTCATTCGGGCTTGGAACTGGCAAAGGTGGAGTTGGTTTGAGAGTGATGATTGACAGTTAATATGTAGAGAATGGAAGGAGACCTGTCATGGGAGGTGCCGTTGATAAGAGATGAGGAGATGTCCTCCCCATCCAACACCTGATTGTCTGGAGGAGAGATGGAGGCCATCTTGAGGACTGTGGGAAGAAGGTCCATGACAGTGGACACTTGCTGGACTACCTACCAAACACATGGAGGGGACTTGTCAGATTGGTGGAGTGAGAGGCAACATCAGTCCATCCCCATGGTACAGGACATGATAATCATGGTGGGTCGTTAGCGACTATTCTATTGCAAGTGCTCCGCATGTCTATACATGTAAAGAGCAGTTGATCTTTTAAACTTATAAGCGTGCCAGAATCCCATTTGGTTACTTGCAGTTACTGCAGTTATCACATCTCTACACATGTGAAAAGCAGTTTAACTTTGCACTTACAAATGTGCCAGAGCTTCATTTGGTTACTTGAACTCACTAGTGGGGTTGGACTTTTGTAAGAATCGGGGACCATTGGAGCATTTTTTTTTTTTTTAATCAGAAAAAGTGCCCAATTAGGGAATCGAACCTGGGTCGTAGCTGTCGAAAACCAATGGTTTAGACCAGGGATGGCGAACCTTTTTATATTAGAAGGCCAATTTTCATTTTACCATTTTTGAGAAGGCCGCATCCATATATAAATATATGTACGATTTAATTAAAGGGATTTATATACAAAATTAAAATACATAATTTTCTTTGCAATTAAATAGTTCATAGTGGTATAGTTATGTACTTCATTTTTAGCACGACACTTGAATTACTTTTAGAAATTTAAAAAAATACTTACATTTACTATATTATATAATATATGACATTCGTATTAGATATTTTCAATAAAATAATGAAAGTAATTGAAAACTGCGAAACAAAAATTATAATTTTGAATTTATGAAAAGGCCATATCTTGGGCAAGAAAAGGCCGCACGTTCGCCACCCCTGGTTTAGACCATCCTCCCACTGACCCCCAGTTTGATTATAGTTTGATGGATACATATATCCACTAAGAGATGGTTTTCTACAGACTACAGGTAGAGCGGGGGTCGGTGGAAGGCTGGTTAAACCGTTGGTTTTCAACCACTACGACCCGGGATCGTATCCCACATTGAGCACTTTTTCTAATTAAAAAAAAATGCTCCAATGAGCTTCGATTCTTGCAAAAGTCCAACCCCACCAGCGAATGCAAGTAACCAAATGAGGCTCTGGCACTTGTAAGTGCAAGTCGAACTGCTTTTCATATGTGTACACTTACAGTAAAAGCAGTCGCTATAATTACCCACCATGATTATCATGGCCTGTACCATGTGTAAAAGGGATAATAAAATAAGAAGCATGAAGATGGAACTCTGGAGACATTAAGGCAGTTCTTATCCTTGAGTTTTCCTCTCTTGTTTCCCTATTTGAAATATATCGTTATAAACACAAGGTAATAAGACCAAATCCAAATAAATAGTGTGTGACATTTTGGAAACAATGCTGTTATCGAAACGTTACATACTATTTATTTGGATTTGGTCTTATTACCTTGTGTTTATAATCCAAATTGTGCCTTATTATATCTTTGTATCATTAGATAGTAAAAAGATATATATTAGATTGAGAATAAAAGATTTATTTGCCAATATTTCGGTTGGCTGAACACCAAACCTTTATCAAGGCATTACATTTTTGTATAAACTATACAATATACAAAAATGTAATGCCTCGATAAAGGTTTGGCGTTCAGCCAACCAAAATATTGGCAAATAAATATTTTATTGAATCCAATATATATCTTTTTATTATTTAATGATTTAAGTATGGATTGCTCTATTTTCAAAATATCTTTGTATATTATCCTCCATTTTGCCCGGGTTTGATTCCCGGCGTGGGGATTTTTTTTTTTTTTTACAGTTCATATCTCGCCGGTGCCTCCAAAAAACGGTGGAACCTCTTTTTTGTTAGCAGCCCCATAAAATAAAGATATTTCCTTCCTTCCTCCCCCAGTTTGATACATATATTTCACAAAGAGATGGCATCTACAGACTTACAGTAGAGCAGCTCAGACATCTCTGGAGACACCCTACTTCAAAATGACTTATCCTCTACTTCCCTACCAAGGATTCAAGAAAGACCACAAGTACTTTTTCTGATGATTGCAACAACACTATTACCAAAACATCGCACACTATTTATTTTTATTTGGATTTGATCTTATAACCTTATAAAGTAGAACCTCCATGAGAGGACACTCATGCTAGTGGACACCTCTCTACAAAGAACAGTTTTCATTTGCAAAATTACCATTTTTTCTATTTAGCAACTCTCCAGTAAGAGGACACCTCTTTCTAAAGGACACTTTGGCTCTGCAATTAGGTGTCCTTTACAGAGAGGTTCTACTGTATTTCTAATCTATAATCCAAATTATGGTTGTTGTTGTTTCTTATCCCCTTGTGCAAAGACTACATAAATTCCATAAGTGATCTTATGGAATGAGGCGTAGGGATGCAACTTTCGATAATTCAAATTTTACCTTATATCAGGTTAAATGAGGCATTCAAACACCAAAGTAGGTAAGAGGACACCTCTCTCTAAAGGACACTTTGGCACTGCAATTAGGTGTTATCTTTTACAGGGGAGGTTCTACTGTATTTTTAATCTATAATCCAATTATAGTTGTTGTTGATTCCTATCCCCTTGTGCAAAGAGAACACGAATTCCATAAGTCTTCTTCTTCTTTCTTATCTCCATTCAATCATATTAAGATATCAAGTTGTGACCTTTGATGGTGTCTGTTTGACAAACATCATGACTGGATGAAGTAGAATGCGTCTGCCTTTGTCATTAAGACTGGGAGCACTACTCAGTGGGAGGCCGACGTAGCTCCAAAAGAAATGGCCGCCTCTTGACATGAGGAACAGACGCCATGTGAAGCTGCTCCTAACATGGAGTACAAACGCTGCTCATCCTGTATCCCTGGATTAGGAGACCTTACAGGGTACTATCAGCCAGGCCAGCTGAGCCCAGGTTTTTTTAGTGAGTTTGTTACTGCTCCCCCTCCTCTTTTTTCATCCAAGCTTGGGACCGGCAATAGAATGAGGTGTAGAGGTGCAGCTTTCGATAATCTAAAATTGTACCTTATATCAGGTTAAATGAGGCATTCAAACACCAAAGTAGGTTGTTATAAAGTGATCAGCACCTGCCCAGGTTTGATGGTCCCTGGCCACCAGGCAATAGCAGGCACCCGCAGGCCGCCTTCAAACGTGGTCTGCTTGCCACACAGGAAGGGACTATTACTTCCGGCTGGAAGATCCAACAGTTGTCAACAAGAGCAAGAAATGGATTGGAACAACTGTCTTACCCATGATTTGACTGACCAAAGCCGCCCCATTGTCTGAAGTAAAGAAAACAAAGGTATTCTTGTCAATTTTCAGATCCTTCAGGAGTTTCAGAATCTTTCCTACTGAGGCATCCAGTTCTCTTACGGCATCTCCGTACCTGAAACATCATCCGGTAACTTAAGCATCGCACCGACTTAATATAGAAGGGTTTAGGTCTCAACAAATATCTTTAATATTATCCCTAGTACACGTTGTACAGGCCATGATAATCATGGTGGGTAGTTAGCGACTACTTTATATGATATCCATTTTAATCCATTATGATTAAGAGGAGATAAGAAATAAGATTTTGACACCTTTATATGATTGAGAGGAGATAAGAAAGAAGATTTTGATACCTTTATATGATTGAGAGGAGATAAGAAAGAAGACTTTGATACCTTTATATGATTGAGAGGAGATAAGAAAGAAGACTTTGATACCTTTATATGATTGAGAGGAGATAAGAAAAAGATTTTGATACCTTTAATATGATTGAGAGGATATAAGAACGAAGACTTTGATACCTTTAATATGATTGAGAGAAGATAAGAAATAAGATTTTTAACACCTTTAATATGATTGAGAGGAGATAAGAAATAAGATTTTTAACACCTTTAATATGATTGAGAGGAGATAAGAAAGAAGATTTTTAACACCTTTAATATGATTGAGAAAAGATAAGAAATAAGATTTTGATACCTTTATATGATTGAGGAGATAGGAAAAACGATTTTTTGATATCTTTATATGATTGAGAGGAGATAAAAGAAATATGATTTTGACACCTTTATATGATTGAGAAAAGAAATAGAGAGAGATTCTAGGTTCCTGAAGCACAAAAAAAGATAAGAAAGAAGATTTTAGTTCTTTTATATGATGGAGGAAATAGGGAAAAAGATTTTTTGACATCTTCATATTGTCAGGAGGACAGAGTATTCCCTCTTATCTGGACTGAACGGACAGGTCGGGGTAAACAGTGGTGCCACGTGGAAGGTAGAAAACTCAGTTCTCCCCTCTTGTTCTAACTGCTGGGTCGATTTGGCTCATGTACAAGTAACTTTCTCAATCTCCTCCAACTCCACCTTTGCCGGTCCCAAGCCCGGATGAAAAAGGAGGAGGGGGAGCAGTAACAATCTCACTAAAAAACCTGGGCTCAGCTGGCCCGGCTGATAGTACCCTGTAAGGGCTCCTGATCCAGGGATACAGGATGAGCAGCGTTTGTATTCCATGTTAGGAGCAGCTGCACATGGCGTCTGTTCCTCATGTCAGAGGTGGCCATTTCTTTTGGAGCTAAGTCGGCCTGCCACTGAGTAGTGCTCCCAGTCTTAATGACAAAGGCAGACGCATTCTACTTCACCCAGTGTGGAAATAAGAAAGAAGACAAAGAAGACAGAAGACTTTTATTTTATATTTAAAATCTCTCATAAAACTAATTAAATAAATATTTAAAGTAATTCTGAAGCCTATTTGATTATTTTTCTTTGCGACAATATGATTGAGAGGAGATATGAAAGAAGATAATATTGATAGCATAAATGACATACATTCTAAGAGTCCGACTAATGCAGAATCCTACCTGCCTCTCCGACTGTGGTCCAAGAAGTCCTTGGAAGCAAAGACAGGGGCATGTGTGGAGTCCGGAGCCCAGTAGAGGAAGAAAGGCTGGTTATTCTTGGACTGGTTATTGATGAAGTTCAGGGCTTCCTGCAGCACAGGCTGTCAGTAACCTATGTGCTCAGTAACCTATAAGTCATGAAGCATACTGTGAGCTAGGCAGGCCATACCATCTACAAGAATCTGTGAGACAGATACTAAAAAAAAAGGTTGATAAAACCAGCACAAATATTTCACCATTTAACTTTAATACAGTTAACTTTTATTAAAAAAAAACAAACGATAGCAATGCGTCTCTTTATACATAAAATTTTTAATATGCTAGCTTTCGGATCTTATCGATCCTTCAACAGGCCAAGCTGTAAATTGAGAGAAAGAATATATATATAAATGTAAAATATTATTTATATACACCAACGAAGATAGAGAATAAAATATAAAATAAAATAAATATAAACACATTTCACGAGTTCACGTTTTCTCGTGGCCAGGCTGCTGTTGTTTCATCTCTGTCCAAAGCTCAGTTTGTTTTCTTTCATAGTCAATTGGTCCTTTTATTCTAATGGCTGGGCTGTTTTTTGAATGAGTGGTACTGAGATGGCAGTTCTATACGCCTGTTGATACTGTTTAAATCTTGAGAGACGAAGGATTCTATTAATAATCTTTGATATTTGGATTTGATGTTGTGGTAATGACAGGTACTCCGGAACCCCATCACCAAATCTAATATTAAGAAACGTCCCGACCAGCAACCATATGCCATTTACTCCATAGGTTGCCAAGATTGCAACGCTAAATATGTGGGTGAGACTGGCCGTTTCATTTACAACAGAATTTCCGAGCACAACCGAAATATAATAAACAAAGATCCCAAATCTTTGATCTTTCAGCATACCTCTAAAACCGGCCATGCCTTTAACCTTTCCGACCCAACCTGTCATTACCACAACATCAAATCCAAATATCAAAGATTATTAATAGAATCCTTCGTCTCTCAAGATTTAAACAGTATCAACAGGCGTATAGAACTGCCATCTCAGTACCACTCATTCAAAAAACAGCCCAGCCATTGGAATAAAAGGACCAATTGACTATGAAAGAAAACAAACTGAGCTTTGGACAGAGATGAAACAACAGCAGCCTGGCCACGAGAAAACGTGAACTCGTGAAATGTGTTTATATTTATTTTATTTTATATTTTATTCTCTATCTTCGTTGGTGTATATAAATAATATTTTACATTTATATATATATTCTTTCTCTCAATTTACAGCTTGGCCTGTTGAAGGATCGATAAGATCCGAAAGCTAGCATATTAAAAATTTTATGTATAAAGAGACGCATTGCTATCGTTTGTTTTTATTTAATAATTTATAGCAATTCTTTTGTCTATTTACAATGGAAAGTTAACTTTTAGTAAATTAAATTTAATTGCCATCTATTGGTAAAATTTTACACAAATAAATTTACTGGCAATGCACTTCTTTTAAATATCATCAAATATTATCTCTACAGACCTATCCTATTCAATAACTAATATCATTGCAGCAAGGTCTGTAGAGATAATATTTAATGATATTTAAAAGAAGCGCATTGCCAGTAAATTTATTTATGTAAAATTTTAAAAGTTAACTTTTATCAAAATTCGAAACTATTTTAAACGAGTATTTTCGAATTTTGATAACAGATGGCGCGCTAGTGCATCATATTATAACAGTTAACTTTGTTGTTGTTGTTTCTTATCCCCTTGTGTAAAGATTACACGAATTCCATGAGTTCATGCTCCTCGAGCTGGAATGGGATGTAGGGGTGCAGCTTTCGTTGATCATGGCACCATGATCCAGGCACACTAGTTGACTTTGTGAATGCAAAGTCGAACTGTTTTTCACATATGCAAGCATGTGATGCACTTACAGTAAAGGTAGTCGCCTACTTCTACCCACCATGACACAAATATGATAAGGCACAATTTGGATTATTCTATATACAGTTATGAGCATCATCATCTCTGTCACCGTTTGCTTTTTTTTTTTGGAATGGCGCTCTCCTATTGGTTGGCTACGATCACGTGGCTACGATGGCGCCGCCACTACGCGAGACACTTTGTTTTTGACTTTGCCCCCCCCACTCGCTTTTTGGCTTTTGTAACTATTGTGTTGGAGCGGGTCGCTCCTTAAATAAATGCATATATTAGTTAATAACTAAATGGAATCCTCTCTTTCTTTTTCCCAGTAAGAGACGCCTACGGAAGTCAACAGTACATAGACAGATAAAGCACATAGGCTATAGTTATTAACTAATATATGTCATAATTTGTATAGTTAATGACAAGAGATAATTTATTTTCGTCAAAATAAGTATGTAAATATGTTACGCTTGTGTTAAAATGTAAATATGTAAATTCATCCATGTATAAAAGCTGGACAAAAAATAAAGGTGGCAGACATCGCGGGTGCGCTGTTCGCTAGGCATAACGGCTGCGCCTCTTCATTTAGCTACGACATATATGCATTTATTTAAGGCGCCAATTTATAATTGTAACAAATAGTATTTGAATCAAAACATTCAATCGGGTAAAACACGGGCGTTGCCCGGGTCATTCAGCTAGTATATTATAATCACAAGGTAATAAGACAAAATTCAAATAAAATAAACACACTATTGATATATTTGGATTTGGTCTAATTATATTTTGTTTAAGCAAAAATACCTGACCATTTAACTTTAATACAGGAGGGAGGGCAGTAACAATCTCACTAAAAAACCTGGGTTCAGTTGGCCCGGCTGATAGTACCCTGTTAGGGCTCCTAATCCAGGATGAGCAGCGTTTGTACTCCATGTTAGGAGTGGCTGCATATGGCGTCTATTCTTCATGTCAGAGGCGGTCATTTCTTTTGGAGCTAAGTCGGCCTGCCACTGAGTAGTGCTCCCAGTCTTAATAACAAAGGCAGGTGCATTCTACATCACCCAGTGTGGAGATAAGAAAGAAGAAGAAGACTTTAATACAGATTAACCTATTTAATTACACTGAATTTAATTCAACACTTACTTTAATTCGACAGTTTTTCAAATCCCAACCAGCAAATTTAAGTTAAACAACTTTAATTCTACCGAAAATTCTGATCCTTTTTCTGATCCCCGAATTATAGTCGATTAAATTAAGTAGTTATGAAAAAAGGCATCTCCTTATCGTGCAACTGAAGGTTGCTGATGGCTTGCGCCATCTATCAGAATAAATATCAACTATTCTAGTTGATTTTTAATTATTCCAGAATTGGCCAAATACCCATTCTTGATTAATCAAGAAAAGCTAACCACAGACGCGTTTCGGGCTGTTGGCCCTCATCAGCGTGGTGCAAGCTGTACCTCAACGACCAAAAAATTGGTCATTCAAGGCATCCTGAAAAATCATGAAACGGGTAGTTAAGGCCAGAATTGCGTGAGACCGCGAAGGTTGGGATTTAAAACCCAGTATAAAGAGTACTTTATAATAGCAGTGATAAAGCACAATTTGGATTATAGATTATAAACACAAGGTAATAAGACCAAATCCAAATAAATAAATAGTAGGTGACGTTTTGGTAACAACGCTGTTACCGAAATGTCGCACACTATTTATTTATTTGGATTTGGTCTTATTACCTTGTGTTTATAATAGCAGGTTGAATTAAAGAGGTTTTATGCTGTATAATAATAAATACTACAAGAATATAAGACCTAATAAAAAAAAAATAGTTTTCCTTATTTATTCTTTTGTCTGATGATGGTAACAATGCTATTACTGGAATGTCACACACTATTAATTTATTTGGTTGGTTCTTATTTTCTTGTAGTATAATCCAAATTGTCTTACTGATAATAGAAGTGCCATACAACACTTGAGTCACACAGGGGAACACAGGGGAGACAAAGTAAGCAGGAACATAATTGCTTATCTCCAAAAACTCTCAAAAACCTCAAATATTCACCTTCAATGGATACCCTCACATGTTGGCATTGAAGGCAATGAAGCTGCTAGCGAAAAAAGGCACAAATGAACCCTTGCCAAAGAAAAATAAACTTACTTTTAAAGAAATAGATACAGTAGCCAAAATAAACAAGAACTGGAGGATCCCACCTAAGCACAGTTGGTGCAGTGAAGTGAACCCAGGAGGAGCTCTAAACATCAGAAATAGACAGCATCAAACGACACTTACAAGATTTAGAACAGGCCATCTCAAGCCATTGAAGATAGAAAATAATAGCAAAATCTACCCCACTTGCCCAAAATATAGCTTGGCACCTGCAGCTCCAGAACACATTTTGGCTTTCATTAGATGCACTAAACAGGACCTTTGGGAGAGGCCGCTGCTTATCATAAAACAGCTCGAGGAGCATGAACTCATGGAATTCGTGTAATCTTTACACAAGGGGATAAGAAACAACAATAAAATCCAAGTTGTGCTCTATCATGTATTATAAATACTAATTAAATTTAAAAATATATTGATTTTGTTTAGTTCAACAATCTCCACATTCTAATTATTATCCAAATGTACAACCACTGAATTCTGAGAGAGCTATAAGACTACTGTAGGTACATACATAATGGGATTTCAGAGCACTACTCTAGAGTCAAATTGCATATACAGTAAAACCTCACTGATATGAACCAAGAATATATAATCCTTTGGCAGAGCTGGTTGCTACAGGGCGCGTCCCCAGGTGGCAGATAGGAGAACAACCTTCAGATATAAAGACCAGCTACGAAACAAGCAGAAAAACTCTAAAGAATAAGCAGTCGCGGACCAACAGCAGCATTGTTAGAAAGATGAGAAAGACCTCTTTTAAAATCCTGACTTCAACTGACCCGGTTGATAGACCTCAGCAAGGGCACCGTTTCCAGGGATACGGAGGAGCTGCATCTGTACTCATGTTAGAGTCGGCAGCAAAGGTTTCCATGTAAGGAACGGCCTCAAATTACAAGCAAAGTCAGACTTTCACCAAAGTGTGCCTGATTCATGGTGCCATGATCAACGAAAGCTACACCCCTATACCCCATTCTATTGTAATTTGTGTAATCTTTACACACAAGAGGATAAGAAACAACAACAAGAATAAACACAAGGTAATAAGACCAAATCCAAATAAATAAATAGTGTGTGATGTTTCAGTAACAGCGTTGTTACCATCTTCAGACAAAAGTACTGAAAAAAGTTACCGAAACGTCACACACTATTTATTTATTTGGATTTGGTCTTATTACCTTGTGTTTATAATCTATAATCCAAATTGTGCCTTATCAGCAACAAGAATATATAATTAACTCTTTCTCTTATAACAAACACACCTAAAGTAATCATTATTTCTGATGTAACAATATAGTGAAAATATGATCCGGTTCAAAATCACTTTATTAGGTACCGCTCAACAAGAGCAACCTAGTTTATGATAATTGAAACAGTGAGTAATATGTGAAGGTTATTCATATATTAAACAAAATGTTAACGCAGGATTCAATCCCGGTTCATGACTGTCGGGAATCGAGGGTGTTACTCACTCGTACACCGACTTTTTTATGAAAATATGATGCATTAGCATGCCATCTGTTTTAATAAATTTAAAAAATAATAATAAAAAAATAATAATAATTTTTGACGTTTCTTTTAAGCAATATTCTACTGCCCTAACTGCAATGATAAGTTTTCACATTCACTGATAAGCCATGCCCCCTCCCATTATTTTAGTCTTGCAGTTAGGGCAGTATAATCTTATTTTATTTTAAAAAGAAACATACGCATCACAATAATTCAAATTTCAATACAAGAAAATAAGACCTAATCCAAATAATTTATTAGTGTTTGATGTTTCGGTAACAGCATTGTCACCATCATCAGACAAAAGAATAAAAAACCTTTTTTTTTTTTATGATGATGGTGACAATGCTGTTGACGAAACGTCACACACTAATAAATTATTAGGATTAAGTCTTGGCACCATGATCTTAGGCACACTTTGGTGAATGTCTGACTTTACTTGTAATTTGAGGCTGTTCCTAAAATGGAAGCAAAGCCTTTGCTGCCAACTCTAACATGAGTACAGACACAGCTCCTCCGTATCTCTGGAGAGGAACCTTTGCTGAGGTCTATCAACCGGGTCAGTTGAACTCAAGATTTTTAAAGAGGTCTTTTCTTGTATTATAATCTATAATCCAAATTGTGCTTTATCATAGTTAAAATTTCTTATAGTGAACCAGTGCTAGAGCAAAAGATGGCTATAATGAACTGAAATTTCTGTCCCATTGGGAGTTTGCTATAACAAGGTTTTGATGTTCTATAGAGGACTAACCTCTATTACATTAACCAAAGCAATCCATGTGTGCTGTTGAGCACATCATATTTGAGATGCCATTGTTCAGAAAACAGAAGATCTAGACTGGGAAGTCATTAAACATCTCTGGAGGCAACACTAACTACCAGTACAGTAAAACTTCCATAAGTGGGCACTCCAGCTAGAAGATAGCTCTCACAAAGGAAAGTCTTCATCTCCAAAATTACCATTTTTACTTATTAGTAACTTCTCCTTTTCCAGTCCCAAGCACGGATGAAAAAAAAGGAGGAGAGGGAGCAGTAACAAGCTATCAAAAAACCTGGTTTCAGCTGGCCTGGCTGATAGGACCTTGTAAGGGCTCCTAATCCAGGGATACAGGATGAGCAGCGTTTGTATTCCATGTTAGAAGCGGCTGCACATGGCATCTGTTCCTCATATCAGAGGTGGTCATTTCTTTTGGAGCTAAGATGGCCTGCCACTGAGTAGTGCTTCCAGTCTTAATGACAAAGGCAGACGCATTCTACTTCACCCAATCATGATGGTTGTTAACAGACACCATCAACAAGCTTTACAAGCTTGATACCCTAATATAATTGAGTGGAGATAAGAAAGAAGAAGAAGACTTATTAGTAACTTTCTGGTAGGAAGACACTTCTCTCCTTGAAGGACACTTTTACTCTGCAACTAGGTGTTGTCCTCTACAGAGAGGTAGTTCTACTGTACTGACACAAGAGTTGGAGGTGAAAGACAATGGAAGATTCCCTGACTAGAATATTGTAAACATGACAAATCAGTTTTGAGGGTTTCGACACTGAGATGTTGAAAGCATCAGGAAACATGCCATAATTTCCTTTCCCTGGTACAGTTCTTCTTCTTCTTTCTTATCTCCACTCAATCATATTAAGGTATCAAGCTTGTAAAGCTTTAGATTTGACAACCATTATGACTGGGTGAAGTAGAATGCCTCTGCCTTTGTCATTAAGACTGGGAGCACTACTCAGTGGCAGGCCGACTTAGCTCCAAAAGAAATGGCCGCCTCTGACATGAGAAACAGACGCCATGTGCAGCTGCTCCTAACATGGAGTACAAACGCTGCTCATCCTGTATCCCTGGATTAGGAGCCCTTATAGGGTACTATCAGCCGAGCCAGCTGAGCCCAGGTTTTTTAGCAAGCTTGTTACTACTCCCCCTTCTCCTTCTCCTTTTTCATCCGGGCTTGGAACCAGCAAAGGCGGAGTTCCTGGTACAGTTCAACTTCTTCAATTCAACACCCCAAGGAAGAGATCAGAATTTTCTGTTTAATTAAGAGTGTGGGTTAAGAGATGACTATACAAGTATTAACTTGTTAAAATAATATTTTTATTTAAAAATATAATGTTAACATTAATATATGAATTGATACTATTGATCCTTGATTAAATTGAAGAGAATAATTTGGTTAAAATAGAGTAAGCACATTGAGTGTCAGTTGAAATGAAGGAATTGTATTAAAAGAGATGTTGTATTGTATCTTTTTTTTAAAACTACAATAATATATTCTCATATTTTCTTTTTATTTCGTTAAGAAGAAAAACTCATTGTGTGAGAAAGAATTTTTATAGTTTTTAAACGTTTTTCGCAATTTTTATCATGAAATTGTAACTCTTATTTATTAAGAGAAAAAGGAAATCAGAAATAGACAGCATCAAACAACACTAACAAGATTTAGAACAGGCCATCTCAAGCCATTGAAGATAGAAAATAACAACAAAATCTACCCCACTTGCCCAAAATGTAGCTTGGCACCTACAGCTCCAGAACACATTTTGGCTTGCATTAGATGTACTAAACAGGACCTTTGGGAGAGGCCGCTGTTCATCAAAAAACAGCTCGAGGAGCATGAACTCATGAAATTGGTGTAATCTTTACACAAGGGGATAAGAAACAACAACAACAAGAGAAAAATACAACTCCATGGATTGACCAGTGACAATAAAGGTTCACACAGTGGATTGACCAGTGACAAGAAAGGTTCACACAGTGGATTGAACAGTGACAAGAAAGGTTCACACAGTGGATTGACCAGTGACAAGAAAGGTTCACACATTGGATTGACCAGTGACAAGAAAGGTTCACACAGCGGATTGACCAGTGACAAGAAAGGTTCACACAGTGGATTGACCGGTGACAAGAAAGGTTGGATTGACCAGTGACAAAAAAGGTTCACACAGTGGATTGACCAGTGACAAGAAATGTTCACACAGTGGATTGACCAGTGACAATAAAGGTTCACACAGTGGATTGACCAGTGACAAGAAAGGTTCACACAGTGGATTGACCAGTGACAAGAAAGGTTCACACAGTGGATTGACCAGTGTCAAGAAAGGTTGGATTGACCAGTGACAAAAAAGGTTCACACAGAGGATTGACCGGTGACAAGAAAGGTTGGATTGACCAGTGACAAAAAAGGTTCACACAGTGGATTGACCAGTGACAAGAAAGGTTGGATTGACCAGTGACAAAAAAGGTTCACACAAAGGATCGACCAGTGACAAGAAAGGTTCACACAGTGGATTGACCGGTGATAAGAAAGGTTCACACAGTGGATTGACCAGTGACAAGAAAGATTCACACAGTGGATTGACCAGTGACAAGAAAGGTTCACACAGTGGATTGACCGGTGACAAGAAAGGTTCACACAGTGGATTGACCGGTGATAAGAAAAGTTCACACAGTGGATTGACCAGTGACAAGAAAGGCACACAGTGGATTGACCAGTGACAAAAAAGGTTCACACAGTGGATTGACCAGTGACAAGAAAGGTTCACACAGTGGATTGACCAGTGACAAGAAAAGTTCACACAGTGGATTGACCAGTGACAAGAAAGGTTCACTCAGTGGATTGACCAGTGACAAGAAAGGTTCACACAGTGGATTGACCAGTGACAAGAAAGATTCACACAGTGGATTGACCAGTGACAAGAAAGATTCACACAGTGGAATGACCAGTGACAAGAAAGGTTCACACAGTGGATTGACCAATGACAAGAAAGGTTCACTCAGTGGATTGACCAGTGACAAGAAAGGTTCACACAGTGGATTGACCAGTGACAAGAAAGATTCACACAGTGGAATGACCAGTGACAAGAAAGGTTCACACAGTGGATTGACCAGTGACAAGAAAGGTTCACACAGTGGATTGACCGGTGATAAGAAAAGTTCACACAGTGGATTGACCAGTGACAAGAAAGGTTCACACAGTGGAATGACCAGTGACAAGAAAGGTTCACACAGTGGATTGACCAGTGATAAGAAAGATTCACACAGTGGATTGACCAGTGACAAGAAAGATTGGATTGACCAGTGACAAGAAAGGTTCACACAGTGGATTGACCAGGGACATGAAAGGTTGGATTGACCAGTGACAAGAAAGGTTCACACAGTGGATTGACCAGGGACAAGAAAGGTTCACACAGTGGATTGACCAGTGACAAGAAAGGTTCACACAGTGGATTGACCAGTGACAAGAAAGGTTGGATTGACCAGTGACAAGAAAGGTTCACACAGTGGATTGACCAGGGACAAGAAAGGTTCACACAGTGGATTGACCGGTGACAAGAAAGATTCACACAGTGGATTGACCAGTGACAAGAAAGGTTGGATTGACCAGTGACAAGAAAGGTTCACACAGTGGATGGACCGGTGACAAGAAAGATTCACACAGTGGATTGACCAGTGACAAGAAAGGTTCACACAGTGGATTGACCAGTGACAAGAAAGGTTCACACAGTGGATTGACCAGTGACAAGAAAGGTTCACTCAGTGGATTGACCAGTGACAAGAAAGGTTCACTCAGTGGATTGACCAGTGACAAGAAAGGTTCACACAGTGGATTGACCAGTGACAAGAAAGATTCACACAGTGGATTGACCAGTGACAAGAAAGGTTCACACAGTGGATTGACTGGTGACAAGAAAGATTCACACAGTGGATTGACCAGTGACAAGAAAGGTTCACACAGTGGATTGACCAGTGAGAATAAAGGTTCACACAGTGGATGGACCTGTGACAAGAAAGGTTCACACGGTAGATTGACAAGTGACAATAAAGGTTAAAACAGTGGATTGACCAGTGACAATAAAGGTTCACACAGTGGATGGACCAGTGACAAGAAAGGTTGGATTGACCAGTGACAAGAAAGATTCACACAGTGGATTGACCGGTGACAGAAAGATTCACACAGTGGATTGACCAGTGACAAGAAAGGTTGGATTGACCAGTGACAAGAAAGGTTCACACAGTGGATTGACCAGTGACAAGAAAGGTTCACACAGTGGATTGACCAGTGACAAGAAAGGTTCACACAGTGGATTGACCAGTGACAAGAAAGGTTCACACAGTGGATTGACCAGTGACAAGAAAGGTTCACACAGTGGATTGACCAGTGACAAGAAAGGTTCACACAGCGGATTGACCAGTGACAAGATAGGTTCACACAGTGGATTGACCAGTGACAAGAAAGGTTCACACAGTGGATTGACCAGTGACAAGAAAGGTTCACACAGTGGATTGACCAGTGACAAGAAAGGTTCACACAGTGGATTGACCAGTGACAGGAAAGGTTCACACAGTGGATTGACAAAAGATGTGTTGCCATAATGGTTAGACCAGAAATTATGACGAACACAAAAGGATGGAGACACTGGAAGGAGAACACAATGGATTGACAAAAGATGCTGACAGAGGAGATTGTACTCACCTTTTCATAAAGGGCAGTCATGGGAGAGAGGCCAGTAGAGATGTTGATGGGGAACTGTTCAAAATATCTGGACATACAGATCAGTGTGCCATCTGTTATCAAAATTTTGAAACCATTATAGACGCGTATGATTCTTTTTTAAAAATAAAACAATTTCTACTGCCCTTACTGCAATGGAAAAATTAATGGGAGGGCCTGGATCATTAGTGGTGAACCCTCCCAGCGGTTTCGCCAGTTTAATCTACCATACAGCTGTTATATTGCATTTTTGGAACTTTCTTTTATAGTGATACTGATGCTTGACTCTTGGAATGGGTATTTTAGATTAACTATGGACATAAGCTTTGAGGACAGCAGATTTACATACAATTATAAATACACCTATCCCCGATTTACACGGTAGATACGTTCCTGAGAAAAACGTGTAAATCGGGGGATAGGTGTACACAGAAATAAAAATAAAATGCATTGACAGGTTAAAATATGTAGTCAGCACATAAGCTCGGGATTCCTCGTGAGATGTGTACACAGCGCATGTGTTCAATCACAGTAGCATTTAGTATATATTCAATAAAAAAAAAAAACTTATTTGGAAAACTGTGTAAAAAAAGCTCCCTTTTAAATCGGGGGATAGGTGTATATAATATGCTTCGAGCAATCACTCTTCGGCAAACATTAATTTGTGTCTTTTAATTGGAACAATTATATTATGGTGCATTAGCGTACCATCTGTTATCAAAATTCGAAACTATTATAGACGTGTATGATTCTTTTTTAAGAAAAAAATAATTTCCACTGTCCTTACTGCATATTATATATTTATAATTATATGTAAATCTGCTGTCCTCAAAGCTTATGTCCATAGTTTATCTAAAATACCCATTCCAAGAGTCTAGCATCAGTATCACTATAAAAGGAAGTTCCAAAAATGCAATATAACAGCGGTATGGTAGATTTAACTGGCGAAAGCGCTGGGGAGGGTTCACCACTGATGAGCCAGGCCCTCCCTTTAATTTTTCCATTGTAGTAAGGGCAGTAGAAATTATTTTATTTTTTAAAAAGAATCTTACGCGTCTATAATAGTTTCGAATTTTGATACAGCTCAGCGACTCACACACAGTATCAGATTAAACCTCTTTGTAAGGAACACCTAAATTCCACTTTAGGAAGAGGTGTCTTCTTACAAGAGAGTTGCTAAATAGTAAAAATGGAAATTTTGGCAATGAAAACTGTCCTTTATAGAGAGGTATCCTCTCATGGCAGTTCTACTGTACCATGTAACACCTGATAGCACTTCAAGGTGCTACCTATCTGAAAAAAAATCTAATTTTTAATAGAGCCAACTAGGTTTATTGAATAGGTTTATTGTGATCCATTATATTGAACCTGTCTTGGAATACAACCTGTCTTGAGAGTGTAATTTTTCTTGAAACTAAATAGAAACTCCCAAGACAGGTTATGCTGTAAATACCTTAATTAGTTTCTAGATATAAACAGTATCTGGGTTATTCGCCCATTGATTGGGTTTTTTTCTGTTTCCCAGCTTCATCAAAAAGATGCCAAGTACAGTTCATTTGTTTCACTCTCACTGCTTCTGTGTCTGCTACATTTTTTTTTTTTTTGCTTATCCCTAGTACACATGGTACAAACTCCGCCTTTGCCGGTCCCAAGCCCGGATGAAAAAGGAGGAGGGGGAGCAGTAACAAGCTCGGTAAAAAACCTGGGCTCAGCTGGCCCAGCTAATATTACCCTGTAAGTGCTCCTAATCCAGAGATACAGGATGAGCAGAGTTTGTACTCCATGTTAGGCGCAGCTGCACATGGCGTCTGTTCCTCATGTCAGAGGCGGCCATTTCTTTTGGAGCTAAGTCGGCCTGCCACTGAGTAGTGCTCCCAGTCTTAATGACAAAGGCAGCTGCATTCTACTTCACCTAGTGTGGAGATAAGAAAGAAGAAGACACATGGTACAGGCCATGATAATCATGTGAGTAAAGTAGGCGACGGCTTTTACTGTAAGTGTACTACATGTCTGCACATGTGAAAAGCAGGTCGACTTTTCACTTACAAATGTGCCAGAGCCCCGTTTGGTTACTTGCACTCGCTGGTGGGGTTGGACTTTTGCAAGAATCGGGGACCAATGGAGCATTTTTTTTTTTAAACAGAAAAAAGTGTCTAATGCGGGAATCGAACCCGGGTCGTAGTGGTCGAAACCAGATGGTTTAACCAGCCTTCCACCGACCCCCTCACACATTGTATAATTATTTACATAAAATGACAATAAGCCTGCCCCAAGAGAGAATGTGTAGAAAATTATATTATATTTGAGTCGCTAAAATTAACTCGAGCTCTTTTTCTACATCATATTCATTATTGATACCAACATTTTCTCATAGGTTTTATATGACGTATTTAGTAATATCAAAAAAATCCTTATTATATCAATCAAGATATTAGGCTTCAGATATCAAGTGCTGTTAACACTATTTATTATCTCTTTTTACATTAAAGAAGCTTGAGTTAGATAGGATACTCTACTGTAGGACTCTAGGGAAATGCAGTTAAACTGTCTATAGCTCCCCCTCTTGGGACTCACCAAAATAGGATGCTATAGAGAGAGGTACTATAGACAAGTCACTTTTAATGTAAATCTTATGTCCACTATCTTGGGTGAGTGAAGTTCTGGGTCCATATCAATTTTCTGCAAGGCTGCGGCCATTGCTGGACATGAGAATATGTGAGTAGGTGTTAGTTCCACACCAGGACAGTTTTTGCATGTTCTATAGGTTCTTGTGCCATCTGGATGTATTGTCATTACTTTATAATGTTTTGTTCTTAGTCTTGTTTTTGTAATTCTTCTCTCAGAGTTTATTTCGCATATTTGATCTTTCCTTTTGTTGAATTATCTTGTATTTTGCCAAAGCATCAGTGTCAAATACATTTGTTCTTTCTGGAACTGAATTCCATGTGTGATGAATCTATTGTTTTCAGTTTGAGCCTCCCAAGTACAATAGCATGCATACAGCCAATAGCAGCAGAGGGAAGATCGAGGGAACTTACCTACCCTGCATCAAAGAATCCTTGTAGACAGGAATGTTGGGAGTTTCAATGTTGTCGTAGGGTCCAAAATGGCAGTTGGGGGATCCAAACCATTCGTGGAAACCATGCAACAGAGGAAGGTACTTGGGTTGGTGGCCAAGGTGCCTGTAGAAACACACATCCCCCATAACTTAACCTTATCCAATAGTAATCAGATGGGCCTGAAAATAAATAGTATTTTCGCGTAAAGTGGGTCTATGACCAGGCTTCTGCTTCGCCTAGACTCCCTAAACGATAACTTCTTCTGATCCCTGAAGAAGTTCGCTGACCTTTCTCTATATGGCGGAAAGTCCTTCTACTCCTAAAGGGTAGGCTGACTGAAACCTGATGCTCAATTTAACACCAAAGACAACTCAACACTAACTGGCTCACACACACTTCATTTTGAATCAAGTACACTATTTAAAGTAAGAGAGAGAGAGAGAGAGACATACGAGGGTGAGTAGAAAAGTAAGGTCTTCTACGAGATAATTTCCGAACGCGCGTTGCTCGGTGAAATCCGACAACACCGCTGCCTTCTTTGGTTCCCCCTCTACCGTCTAGAACCTTCCCGGTGATCTTGGGACGCTCAGTCGCTGTCTGGCAGCCGTTCGCGATGGAGCTTCCCCTTAGCTCTCCCGCCAAGTGCGAGTTGCACTCAGTTATACGCTTTTTAAATGCGAAAAATAATTCTCCGGTCGAAATTCACTGTCAGTTAGTGGAAGTGTATGGTGAGAAGTGCATGGACATCAAAAATGTGCGGAAATGGTGCCGGGAGTTTAACGAGGGGCGGATAAACGACCACGATGAACAGCGGTCTGGGCGGCCAAGTTTGCCGGAATCAACCGTGGCTCGAATCGACGAAATGGTGCGCGCAAACCGGCGGATAACCCTTGAAGAGATTGAGGATGGCCTGAATGAAGATTGCAGCCACTTCTCCGTGCACAAGATTGTGTCTGAGACCCTCGGCTACAGAAAGGTGTCCGCCAGGTGGGTCGACAAGTGGCTCAAAGAGGCGGCGGGAGAGTGGTACAACACCGGAATTACAAAGTTGGTTGACAGGATGAAAAAAGTGATTGAGCATCAAGGCGACTATGTAGAAAAATAGCAAAGTGTCCAACCTCTCCAATGATGTATATAAAGTTGTGATTAAATGTGTTTTTCTATGAAAAAAAATAGGAGACCTTACTTTTCTACTCACCCTCGTATTTACATATATTAGATAATAATAAAAAGGCATATATTGGATTGAATTAAAGATTTATTTGCCAATTTTTTTGTTAGCTCAACGCCAACCTTTATCAAAGCATTACATTTTTGTATAAACCTTCAATATTGTATGAAATTGTAATAAAGTATGGATTGCTTCATTTTTAGAACAATTTACATATACAGTTAAACCTGTCTATAGCGCCCCCTCTTGGGATTCACCAAAATAGGGTGTTATAGAGAGGGGATGCTATAGGCAGGTCACTTTTAATGTAAATCACATTGTACTATGTATTTAAAATTGGGCGCTATAGAGAGGGAGGCGCTATTTAGAGGGGGCGCTATAGACAGGTTTAACTGTATTTCTATGTTTAATCAATATACAGTTAAACCTGCCTATAGCATCCCCTCTAAATAATGCCTTCCTCTCTATAGCGCCTGATTTTAAATACGTAGTACGATGTGATTTACATTAAAAGTGACCTGTCTATAGCACCCTATTTTAGTGAGTCCCAAAAGGGGGCGCTATAGACAGGTTTAACTGTATATCGTTTAAACAAAGAAATAAATTTACATAATTGTTTTCTATATTACAACATATTTACATAACTGTTTTCCGACAAGTATGATCGTTTAATCTTATTTGAAGTGACAATTGCAATAGACACACAGTTCCAGCTTGCTCCTATTAAGCCAAGTAGTTTACGAGTGATTACTTTCTCCATCCACTGTCATTGTCAGAATGAGGGACAGTTATATTTTAAATATGACCTAATCATGTTTTTGGGGGGGAGGGGAGTCAGTGGAAGGCTGGTATAAACCATTGGTTTACAACCGCTACGACCTGGGTTCGATTCCCGCATTGGACACTTTTTTCTGATTAAAAAAAAAAAATGCTCCAATGTCCCCCTATTCTTGCAAAAGTTCAACCCCACCAGCGAGTGCAAGTAACCAAACAGGGCTCTGGTATATTTTTTTGTAGGTGCAAAGTCGAACTGCTTTTCACGTGTGTAGACATGTGGTGCACTTACAGTAAAAGTAGGTCCCTTCTTCAACCCTCCATGATTATCATGGCCTGTACCACGTGTACTAGGGATAAGCAAAAAAAAAATGTTTTTGGGGGTTTGGGGAGGAGGAGAGGTACAAACCATTGATTTTAAACAGTCATGACCCAGGATCCAATCCGGTACGTTGGGCACACTTTTTTCTTAAAAAATATAATGCTTTGATGGGCTCCCTTGTAAGTATCAAAGTCCAACTATTTTCTACATTGGTAGAGACATGTGGTACATTTACAATAAAAGCAGTCACTAACCACCTACCATGATTATCACGATGTACTTCGATAAGTAGAAGACCTTTTCATGATAAGAAAGAAGAACATAAATATAAAAAACAACATGCAAGGTGCAACACACGGAATTTTGAATGTTGTTGTCATGTCCAATGAAGAGACTCGGATGTCTCCATACATCTCTATCACAGCAGTTTCAATGTCCTATATCTTAGGTGTGTAAAGCTGCTGCTCTGGGTCCATGTCAATTTTCTGTTGTTGTCGTGTCCAATGAAGAGCCTCAGATGTATCTATACATCTCTATCACAGCAGTTTCAATGTCCACTATCTTGGGTGTGTAAAGCTGCTGTTCTGGGTCCATCTAAATTTTCTGCAAGGCTGCGGCCATTGCTGGGCATGAGAATATGTGGGTAGGGGTTAGTTCCACACCAGGACAGTTGTTGCATGTCCTGTAGGTTCTTGTGTTATCTGGATATATTTTTATTCCTTTATAGTATTTCGTTACGAGTCTTATTGTATTATAAAACTATTTTAGTGGCGTATTATTCTTTTTAAAATAAGACAATTTCTACTGTCCTTACTGCGATGAAAAAATTAAAGGGAGGGCCTGGTTCATCAGTGGTGAACCCTCCCAGCGGTTTCGCCAGAGTCTTATTGTTTTTATATTCTTCTCTCAAAGAGAGTTTATTTCCCATATTTGATCTTTGAATTTAAATAAACCAAAAAGATTTAAAAATAATGAACCCCTGGCTATAGTGAATCAAATTCTCATTGAGGTTCGATTAAGAGAGGTTTAACTGTAGTTCAGGACTATTCTAAAAGAAAGAAGGAAGCCATTGCTCACCATTTGCCTACAATCTTGTTGCGGTAACCTTTGTCGCTGAGTAACTCTGGCAGAAGGATTTCTTGACGGGAAATACCTCCCATAATGTTCTGGGGCGTGTAGGCTGCAAACAGATATGTAAATGTTTTTCACATTAGAAGAAAATAAAAGGTCAGGTGTTGATATTAAAAATAAAAGAGGGATATCCTGACCAGGAGCACATGTGCTTTACAGAAAGCAGAGTGCCATCTGGTGGAACAGAAATCAACTAAACAACAGCAACAACAAAAAGCCTTTATTTAGGGTCACTGGCCCTATACAGGATTCACCAGAGGTATGCATAAGAACAAAGCAGTGAGACAAAGGAAACAACGATATAGACAGAAGAAAAAGAAAAAAAAAAAACAAGAAAGAGAAAGAGGGAAGCAAGAAAAACAACACAAAAATAGTAACAGTAAGAAAGTGAGGAGTGAGTGTCACTTGGCCTTCTTCTGAGATATGGACTTGTGGAAACCATAAAACGCCGTAGCAATATACTTATTCTGCGTCATATTGTCAATTATTGATGGAAGTGAAGCACAGAGTTGCCCAAAATCAACTAAACATTGATTTAGCCTGTTCACTGATATTTGGCCAATCCAATTTTTTGATAAATCAAGAAAAGCCATCCACGAACAGGCTAAATCAATGTTTAGTTGATTTCTGTTCCACCAGATGGGGCTCTGCCTTCTGTAAAGCAAATGTGCTCCTGGTCAGGATATGCTTTCTTTATTTTTATGATGTGTAAATATTAAAATCAAAAAATGCATATCCTGACCATGAGCACATGAGGTTTTTAGATGGCAGAGCGCCATCTAGTGGAACAGAAATCAACTAAACGTTGATTCAGCCTATTCCCTGATATTTGGCTAACCCATTTTCTTGATAAATCAAGAAAAGCCATCCGCGAATGAGTTTCAGGCTGTTGGCCCTTTTCAGCATGGTGCAGGCTGTACCGCTGTGACCAAAAATGACCAAATGACATATGTTAATATGATGGGAGAGGCGACCTTTGTCTTTGTTGATCAAATGCTTCCCGGCAAGATTTCCATCTATATTTTAGCCATAGATTTGGCCCAGCCACTTTGCTAGCTAAACACCTCTTTGGCAGATTGTGAGGATTCCATTGGATCCCTTATGGATCTCATGGAATAAAGACCGCCCTAGGCTGACAAGGGCCATTAGCCCGAAACCATGGTCTCTAGGTGGACACTTCTCAGTTTACCAAAGCTGATGTTGTGGTTTTGTCACCAACTCGAGGCTGCTAGTTTGCAATGACAGTCAATAGATGGCATCTAGCTTCGGTGTCTATTTTGACAGTAGAGGTGATCTTTGTCTTTGAAGATCAATATCCTCCCTGGCAAAATTTCCATCTACAGTAGAACCTCCATGAGAGGACACTCATGCTAGAGGACACCTTTCTATAAAGGAGAGTTTACATAGTCAAAATTACCATTTATGCTAAATAGCAACTCTCCTTTAAGAGGACACCTCTTTGTAAAGGACACTTTGGCTTTGCAACTAGGTGTTCTTTACAGGGAAGTTCTACTGTATATATATACAAGATTACACATTAATAAAAGATATGTAAATCATTTTAGGAGAATATTTATAATCTTCTTACTGTTCTTTCAGCAATGAAATATACACTCATGGACAAAACTTAAGGAAGTGGAATGTCTTGGATATCACTGAGCATCTATTATATTTTCAAAGGGGACAAAATACAAGGTAATAAGACCAAACTCAACTCCGCCTTTGCCGGTCCCAAGCCCGGATGAAAAAGGAGGAGGGGGAGCAGTAACAAGCTCGCTAAAAAACCTGGGCTCAGCTGGCCCGGCTGATAGTACCCTGTAAGGGCTCCTAATCCAGGGATACAGGATGAGCAGCGTTTGTACTCCATGTTAGGAGCGGCTGCACATGGCATCTGTTCCTCATGTCAGAGGCGGCCATTTATTTTGGAGCTAAGTCGGCCTGCCACTGAGTAGTGCTCCCAGTCTTAATGACAGAGGCAGACGCATTCTACTTCACCCAGTGTGGAGATATGAAAGAAGAGTAGAAGACTGAGCATCTATTATATTTTTAAAGGAGACAAAATACAAGGTAATAAGACCAAAACCAAATAAATGAATAGTGTATGATGCATTATGATAATGGTTACCATTACCATACCAGGAATACAGGATGAGCAGTGTTTGTACTCCATGTTAGGAGTGGCTGCACATGGCGTCTGTTCCTCATGTCTGAGATGGCCATTTCTTTTGGAGCTAAGTCGGCCTGCTACTTAGTAGTGTTCCCAATCTTAATGACAAAGGCAGACGCATTCTACTTCACCAAGTGTGGAGATAAGAAAGAAGAGAAGAAGACTGAGCATCTATTATATTTTTAAAGGAAACAAAATTCAAGGTAATAAGAACCAAAACCAAATAAATGAATAGTGTTTGACGTATTATGATAATGGATTACCATTGCGAGCATGGGCGTTGATGGTGTAGAAGCCATTACGGATGGGCAGTCGGCCAGTGAGGAGGGCCGCTCTGGCTGCATGCAGCAGCAGAGTGAGGGGGGGACACAGGGGGAGTGAGAGGGTCACCCACATGGAGAGCACAGGGGGTTGGCTGTGTAGAAGTCCGTCAGCTGGGCTCCCTCCGCTGCCATCTGGTCCAGGTGTGGAGTCTCCTTGTTGGGCTCTCCAAACACCCCCAGGTCTCCCCAACCCATCTGTCATAGCATCCCTTTGATGGCATCTTCAAATACAGTACAGTCTCCAGATAGATGGTCTTGAAACATGGCTAAACCTGCAAGTCTATATTGTCAGCAACACTCTCAGAATCTGAGCTTGTCTTTTTCTTTCTTATCCCCACTCAATCATATTAGGGTATCAAGCTTGTAAAGCTTGAGACTTGGCTGGGTGAAGTAGAATGCGTCTGCCTTTGTCATTAAGACTGGGAGCACTACTCAGTGGCAGGCCGACTTAGCTCTAAAAAGAAATAGCCGCCTCTGACATGAGGAACAGACGTCATGTGCAGCCGCTCCTAACATGGAGTACAAACGCTGCTCATCCTGTATCCCTTGATTAAGAGCCCTTACAGGGTACTATCAGCCGGGCCAGCTAAACCCAGGTTTTTTAGTGAGCTTGTTATTGCTCCCCCTCCTCCTTTTTCATCCGGGCTTGGGGCCGGCAAAGGCGGAGTTATATACATTAATAAAGAGCCATAAATACCCATTATTTCATGTTTGCGGGTTTCAATGAAAACAGTCAGCAACGCTCTCGGCACTGTTGTCAGCAACACTCTCAGAATCTGAGCTTATGAAATATTAGAAGAAATAGACATTAAGCATGGTTATTAGTTAGTGGGCAGCTTACAATATTGTAGCGTATAAATCAAGCCTTGAAATATCCTAAGGTGTAAAAGTATTTATTGATGACGTCACAGCGACGAGTCGACAATTATTAACAGGTCAGCCCCAAAACTATTTACAGCTAGAGAATCTTAAGCAAGCAAGCAAAGAAATATTTTAAAGATGATTTCACAAATACAGATTAATATATATTTTTATAATCTGTTGAATATATTTTCATTGAATAATATTAAATTAAATAATAAAATATTTATTCGCTACATAGCCTCCTCCTATAAAGAGCATCGACCCGATGCTCAGAAGGAGACTTACATCCTCAGTCTCAAGGCTCGAGAACGGGTGATAGGGCCTGAGATCTCTTCGCGGGTCTGTGGTTGTTGTGTTTGTTAAGTGGGGATGTCTTCTTCCTGGAAGTTTGTCGAGTCATCTTCTGAGTCTTCTTCTAGCTGGTCCTCCTGGTCCTCTGGGTTTAAATAAGGTTTCATCCTACAAATGTGAACTAAATCTTTTGTTTTACGACGACCTTGCTGGTTTCCGAATGTTTCAACTTCATAGGTCACATCAGATATTTTTCGGGTTACTTTGTATGGGCCGAAGTAACGTCTCATTAGTTTTTCCTTCTATTTTAATGTCTATGTAATTTTCTTTTAATTCTAATGTAGTCGATAAGGGAGGATTTATAAATTTTGCGGCCTTACCTCCAAAATAGGACGCATCTTCTAGTTTTCCTGACGGGAACGGCGAGGCGACTGGCTGGGTCTTCTATCAGGAGACGAATATTGTCCTTTTCGGCCAGTGTAAGGAGAGGGGCTTCGGTAGCGGCGTCTATTTTCTCTTGGCAGGTCGTCGTTGGGCTCTTGGCTGCTCCGAGAATTATAGAATGTTCTAGGCTCTTGCCTATCTCTATGTTTGCAATACCAATTTTGTCCTTCTTCATATTCTCTCCTCCTGTCACGGCAGTAGCGCACGACGTGGCCAGGGCGTCCGCAGTGGAAACAGATTGGCTTACCTTCCGTTGTTCGCCATTCGTTGGTATCGCGTCTTCCTCCTTGTTTTGGGTACCGAGGTTCAGGGTGCGGTCTTATCGTTTGGGCCACATATCTATTATTATAAAACTCTCGGGGTCTTTCCTTCTGTGGGGAACTTCTCCTAGGCTTTGGGATTGGCGCCAGGGTTCTTCCAATCTCCTCCTTTACCATATCTTCGATGGTAGAAATTTTTGGTTCCTCTCGAGTAGAGCCTAATGCCCGCTGTACCTCCTCACGAACAATTTGCCTGATCATAGATGACAGATCTGCCCTGTCATCATGATCACTGAGAGACGCCACATTTGGTAGGTGCTCGTACCTGGTTGGGGTAACTCGCCTACAACGGAGCGCTTCGACACGGCGACATTCTGTAATGAATTGCTTGGTGCTCTGTACATCCCTCGGTAGGAGTGCTTGATAAAGCTCCTCAGCTATCCCCTTCATGAGGTGGGAGATTGTATCTTCCTCGCTCATTTGAGGATCAACCTCTTTGCACAAGCACAGGACATCCTGGATGTAACATTCAGTACTTTCACCTTTTAATTGTGCCCGTGTTTTAAGTTTCTTCTCCGCTTGCAATTTTGAATTTTCTCTTTTTCCGAACACATTCTCTAATTGAGATGTGAATTCCTTCCAAGTCTGTATGCTTTCTTCGTTGTTCTCAAACCATTTGAGAGCAGTTCCAGACAGATAAAAATAAACTTTAGTAAGACAAAGGGTTTCGTCCCAATGGTTGTACCTTGCCACACGTGCATACACTTTTAACCATTTTTGAAGATCTTCACCATTCTCCCCGGAGAAAATGGAAGGGTTCCTTGGCAGATGTTGAACAACGTAGTTGCTTACCTGAGTACCTTCCTTCTTTACATTCAAAGAAGTTTCTACTGGTTCAACAGAATCAATTTTTCTTTTATTTCTTAATGGGTATCGGTCCAGTCTCTCCACCAGTTGTAGCGTAGAAATCAAGCCTTGAAATATCCTAAGGTTTTTACACCTTAGGATATTTCAAGGCTTGATTTCTACGCTTTGTTTATTGATGACGTCACAGCGACGAGTCGACAATTATTAACAGGTCAGCCCCAAAACTATTTACAGCTAGAGAATCTTAAGCAAGCAAGCAAAGAAATATTTCAAAGATGATTTCACAAATACAGATTAATATATATTTTTATAATCTGTTGAATATATTTTCATTGAATAATATTAAATTAAATAATAAAATATTTATTCGCTACAATATTGTCATTATTTTATGTTTGCAGATTTCGAGGAAAACAGTCAACAACATCAGCAACGCTCTTAGAATCTGAGCTTGTGTAATATTGAAAGATATCGCCATTAAGAAGCTGTTAGTGAAGAGCTCTTACTATATTGTCATTATTTAATTTTGAGGGTTTCAATGAAAACAGTCATCAAAGCTCTCAGCAACATTGTCAGCAATGCTCTCAGAATCTGAGCTTGTGAAATAGTGGAATAAATAGACATCAAGCATGGTTGCTAGTTTGTAGGCAGCTTACAACATTGCCATTATTTTATGTTTGCAGGTTTCGATTAAAACTCGTTGAATCTCCCGTGAGAGACCATGTCTAAAACCAGTCTCTCCTGGAGGGTGTCTCTCATCAGAAACTCTGTCATGTCAGGTCACAACATGTGAGGAAGTCGTTCAAAACTGGCACAGATTCTCTGATAAAAGACCACCTTTAGGTGAGACCAAGAAGGATCTCTTATTGATCAAATAAAGGCATCAGGATGGGGGTTCTTGAGTCTTTTGGTGGTGTCTACAGGCGTAGAGTTCATCGATGGATTAACTGATGCAGTCTATGATTAGAGATTGCAGGTTAGAAGTTACATTTGATAATAGAGTGGGAAAAGCTTGCAACCATTCTAAATGGTTATTGACAACCAGAAATAAGTCTGAAAATCAAGAACTATTGTAGCGGCACGAGAATACCAAGATAAGTCCGCCACCTTCTTATAACAATTAAGTGTCCTGCTGTAAAAATATCAGAGATAAATTTCGTAAAATTATTTATTAGGCTCACTACTTGATCGCCCTAATATTTTAAAGAAGTAAAGTTAAAACAATTAATAACAGTCAAAGTTGAAGGAACCAAACAAGGACAGCGGCAATCCCAGCTGTCGTCTCAAAACGCGTAGAGCTCCGACTTCTTGTGGACACACACACCTGATGCTGTCCTAGTTTTTTATAGGAAACGTGCTGTAGCCAATTCTAATCTGTGGAAGCCGATTTACATAGATCTTTTTCGTAAAGCCTAGTTTGCATAGTCTTCTTTCTTTTACTCTTGTAAAATTTGCCTAGGCTTTCCAACAACTATAATCCTTTTAGGAGGTCAGATTTGATGCTTGTTCCCTCTGCTCTGTACCAGTAGTGTATTTTTTGCACTAATATTCTTATTTTTAAAATATATTATTCTATATAAAAGATTTATTTTTCTACAATTACAGTAAAACTTCTCTGTAAAGGACAACATTAGTTACATAGCCAAAGTGGATAGCCTTTGAAGAGAGGTTCCCTTTTACCAGAGAGTAGTTAATGAGTAAAAATTATAATTTTGGGGATGAAGAGTGTTCTTTGTAGAGAAATGTCCTCTAGTGAGAGCGTCCTTATAAGGACATTCTACTGTATCAGATGTAGAAGTTTACAGTGTTGATTTTTTTTTCAAAAATACATTGTAAAGCCTCTTCAATTCAACATCCCAAGGAAGAGAATTTCCCGCTAGCTACTGATGGGGACATCCCAGTGTTACTTCCCTCCCTGACCTTTTGGGTAAGGTGCTGCTTATCATCAAACAGCTCGAGGAACATGCACTCATGGAATTCTTATAATAATTGCACAAGGGGATAAGAAACAACAACACAAGGAAGAGATTCACCTTATTAAATTATAGTCAGTTAAATTATGGCAAGGGTAATAAGGTACAATTTGGAATATCTATATATATAAAAATGAATGTTTGTATGTTTGTTGGTCTGTTGGTCTGTTTGTATGCACGGTATACAAATTCGCAGTAGTTCACTAATTCAAACCAAAATTTCCATACATAGGTAAAAAATAACGGGGATGACGATAGGCTATTTTAAAAAATATATATAAATCAATTATTAAAACTATATATTCAAATTATTTAACTTAGCTCACGAGCAGCGCCCTCTAGAACGCGTGGTCTGACGGCGGGGGGGCGCCCATTGGCTGCCGGCGAGCATGTGACTTCCCTGCCCCCGGCCCCTCCCCCCCGCCGGCCGATTGGCCAGTTCAAGTCGGTCCTGGCGTTGGTGACACAGCTGTGCCAAGTGCCAAAAAAGCCTCGCGGGTGACCTCCGGGAACTACGTCCATCTTCCATATGTAAAATACATTTAATCGTGTAAACCCGGGCGTTGCCCGGGTTATTAGTCTAGTAGATTATAAACATAATGTAATAAGATCAAATAAATTGACACACCATTTATTTATTTGTATTTGGTCTTATTACCTTATGTTTATGGTAAGGTTAATTTGTTGGTGGGATTTGTGAGTGTATTTAGTTAGAGTTAGGTTGAAGAGGTCAGTTACTGTAAGTCTGTATCAGCTAGGTTACCTCTATCTTTAAGATAGGATTTATCAGTCTTGTGTCAACATCCCTTCTGTTCTTTGATTCAATCTTCTCAATCTTGCTATTCAGTCTCTCGGATTCTTATTTCTTGAGTCACAGAATGGTTCATCAATGGTAATAATAAGTTACAATTTAGATTATAGATTTTAAAAAAGATAAGGGAGAGAGACCAAATCCAAATAAATAATTAGTATATGACATTTCTGTGACAGCATTGTCACCATCATCAGACAAAAAGACTGAGCGACACTTGTGTCTAATGATGGAAACAACACTGTTACAGAAACATCACATACTATTTATTTATTTGGTCTTATTACCTGTTGTGTCTCCTCCCAGTATTAGTCACACACGCAGCCAATATCTACTGGTCAATTTCTCTTTAATTGCACCGTTAATGTCGTATATATACAAATATATATTTACATATTGATAATAAAAAACATGCAAAATACATACAGATGTTTAACAATTTACATACACAACATTACCTTTTATCATTGGTGATAATTCAATGATTATTTGGAGATATGTGGCTAAATAACTCATTATACTTAAAGCCTAATTTTTTCTGGAATAAAATTGATCTATAGAGTAGGACCTTCCTTTAACGGACACCCCGCTAGAGGACACCTCTCTACAAAGGACAGTTTTTATTTGCAAAATTACCATTTTTACAATTTAGCAACTCTCTGGTAAGAGGACTTCTCTCCCTAAAGGACACTTTGGCTTTGCAATTAGGTGTCCTATACAGGGTGGTTCTACTGTACAAAGTAAAACTAAGCACTGTCTATTGGCTGTATCCAAAAAGTTTTTTTTTTTTAATCATCCCTAGTACACGTCGTACAGGCCATGGTAATCATGGTGGGTAGTTGGCGACTGCTTTTACTGTAAGTGCACCCACATGTCTACACATGTGAAAAGCAGTTTGACTTTGCACTTACAAATGTGCCAGAGCCCCATTTGGTTACTTGCACTCGCTGGTGGGATTGGACTTTTGCAAGAGTTGAGGGCCCTTAAAACATTTTTTTTTAAATCAGAAAAAAAGTGCCCAATGCGGGAATCGAACCGGGGTCGTAGCGATAGAAAACCAACTGGTTTAGACTACTCATCCACCGACCCCCCATGGGGTAATCATGGTGGGTAGAAGTTAGCGATTTCTTTTACTGTAAGTGCACCACATGTTTGGTTACGTGCATTCACTTGTGGGGTTTGACTTTTTGCACGATTCGAGGGCCATTGAAGCATTTTTTTTTTTTTATTAGAAAAAATACCCAATGCAGGATTCAATCATGGGTTGTAGCACTTGAAAATCAACGGTTTAAACCACCTTTCCACCGACCCTCTATTACAATAATTAAAATATGGAAATTTCTGATCTTTTATAAAGAGCTTACTCAGGGAGCAAAAAATGAAAATACTGAAACTAGAGATCTTATTGAAATACTGTAGAACTTATCTGTAAAGTGAAAAAAATAGTACAAATGTGATATTGTACGGGGATAAGGTGCATAAATTATGAAAAAGGTATCTCCTTATCGTGCAACTGAAAGTTTCTGATCAACAAGAATAGTTGATATTTATTCTGATAGATGGCGCAAGCCATCAGCAACTTTCATTTGCACGATAAGGAGATGCCTTTTCATAAATTATCTGTAACGGTCAATATCTAGCTGCAGAGCAAAAATGTCCTTTGTAGAGAGGTGTCCTCTAGTGAGTGTCATCTTACGGAATTCCACTGTATTATGTGTAAGCTCAACTCCGCCTTAGCCGGTCCCAAGCCCGGATGAAAAAGGAGGAGGGGGAGCAGTAACAAGCTCGCTAAAAAACCTGGGTTCAGCTGGCCTGGCTGATAGTACCCTGTAAGGGCTCCTAATCTAGGAATACAGGATAAGCAGCGTTTGTACTCCATGTTAGGAGCGGCTGCATATGGCGTCTGTTCCTCATGTCAGAGGCGGCCATTTCTTTTGGAGCTAAGTCGGCCTGCCACTGAGTAGTGCTCCCAGTCTTAATGACAAAGGCAGATGCATTCTACTTCACCCAGTCATGATGGTTGTCAAATACCATCAAGGGTCACAACTAGATACTCTAATGATTGAGTGGAGATAAGAAAGAAGAAGAAGAATATGTGTAAGCTCTAAACTAGAATCTTTCTGAGTTCTAAGCCATGATCATTTCTGTGGACCACTAGTGACAATATGCTGTCAAGTGTATCAATACAGGTTAAGTCTGGTTAGTTAGTTTCAGATATGTCAAGTTAGGTTTAGAGATAAAATAGAGGTAACTTGGGTTCCTGGAGCATAAATCATCAACTACCCGGGTTGTACAGCTATAGTCTAGAAGTCTAGTTATGGGGAGGACAGATTGCTGAGGTGAACCAGGTAGTTCCAGGCTGGCACAGGGAGTCAGGAAATAGGGACAGGCTGAAGTCTTGTACTCCAAGCAGTCAAATTAGGTTTATTTAGTTTAGCTTAAGTTATTATTGATTGGATTTGTTAAAGCACAATTTGGATTATAGATTATAACCTAATCCAAATAATTTTACAAGAAAATAAGACCTAATCCAAATAATTTGGATTTATTCTTCTTTTTTTTTATTCTTTTGTCTGATGATGGTGACAATACTGTTACCGAAACATCACACACTAATAAATTATTTGGATTAGGTCTTATTTTCTTGTATTATAGCTTGGATTTGTTTAGGTTAGGTTGTTTTAAAAATGTCACTAATTTTTGCTTATACCACAAGTAGACCAAGTGTGGGATAATAGAATGTAAAAGTGCTTTTATGGTCTGCAGAGAAATGAGTATTTCACCTAAGCAATTATTTATGAAAAAAGTAATCTTATTAACACTTTTTAATACTTAAAACAGATCATTTTCCTTTAAAACTTGATATTTCTGTTGTTTGATTATGATTTTAGCACCAGAATGGTTGGAGTAGTCTTGATCGTTTTATCTGTCCAATGCAGCTAGCGATGCAGCTTACGTAAACTATATACTGACCATACTTCAATGATATAAGTAGTGGGAAGGCTGGTGCGCTAATTCATCAGATTTAATTCTATCTACTGTACTTACATCATCCATAAGCATTATTATTATATTTGGCTTTTGTTTTGCTCCGATAACATGATAGTTGATGGAAAAAAGAAGTAAATAAAAATATCTGACTTTGTCATTCATTGCACTTAGCAATGCTAATCAAATGTAAAATAATATAGAGAGAGATAGAAAACTAAAACTTAACATCTAAAAACTATACTATCCTTTGCTTAAATGTTTATAAATTTGGCAGTGTTGCGATTTATTTTATTTCTTTTTGTTTGTTTAGAGTAAGATATTCACAGAGTATTTTGGATTTTTAAAGCATAATTGTGGTTAGAAATAAAAACAATCTCTCTTTTTACATTTATCCTCTCATTTTACTTATCTCCATTTTACAAGATCCATTTTCCTTATAATGATTTTCTCTCTCTTTTTTTTTGGATTCCGGGACGAATCTATGGAGACAAAATATTTTAATAAAAAGCTTTAGTTGTTATTGTATATTGTCATATGAAGTTGTATTAATGATTAAAATAATATTGTGTAGTAGGTTAGAATATTAATTTCTGGGACAATTCCGGAATTTTATCCATATATATGCGTGTATTTTTCAAAATATATCAAAAGTATATCTACTTATATAATTGCCTTATTCTGTCCGTGTGAAGTTCACTTTGTGAAAATCACGGATAGATTTTGGTCAGAATGGATAAAATAAAAAAGTGTCAAGGGATGGGAATCGAACCCACCACCTTCCGCTTACCGGGCAGATGCCATGACTGTAACGTCCTTGTATTTGTTTGTTGACGTTAATAAGCAAGAAGTACTTGGAAGTTTAAAAAGAAAGACTTTATTTCTTTTAAGCCAACATCAGATATAGCATATCAATTATCAGACATATGTTTACATGTGGTATATATTACAACAAGTCCAAAAGGCAACTGCACAGAGTATCATCAGTGATAAATATGTGCTCACTGATAATTTACTATATAGGCATGCCAGCTGCCTTTACATATCCCCCTTTGAAGAAATTCATTCTTCAAATCGTTTGGGTGGCTTGATGATCCGCCCTGACCTTGTTGTAATGGGCAGGGTGCCGTTCTGGTGATCACTCCTGGGTTCCTGGCCTGAGAATGGTCTTGGAGAAGTATTGAGTTCTTCGGGAACTTGAGCCTGTTCCTTATCACCGCTCGGGCCAGGTCCTTCCGGTAGAGTTGACTTGGGGATCTCCGGGATTCTCCTTCGCTGTTGCTTTGGACTCTCCAGATTCGTATGTCGCATGAAGGAGCTGTTGCGGCGGTACTCACCAGTAGGTGTTTGCACTTTATATGATCTTGGAGCTACTTCTTGGGTAACTCTGGCAGGGATCCATTCACGGTGATGCTGTTTCAGCATTATCTTTTCACCTTCCTTGAAGCTTCGCGTTGTCTTAGCTGTCTTATCGTGGTGTGTTTTCTGCTTCTCCCGCTTATTTCTTAGGTTTTGTGTATGTCCCTTTTGGATTTCTGGTTCCAACTGATGAGTGCTAGTGGGAAGGAGGGTTCTGGTCCTGCGACTGAACAGACACTGAGCCGGTGAAGGAAGACCATCTCTAGGAGTGTTGTAAAAGTTCAAAAGTGCTAGTTCCACTTCTTGTCCTGAATCCAAACACTTCCTGATGAGGTTCTTGGCTGTCTGTACCGCTCTCTCTGCTAATCCGTTTGATTTAGGATATAGAGGACTTGATGTCTGGTGGTCGAACAACCACTTCTTTTGAAAGTCTTTAAAGTCCCTGGACGTAAAGTTTGGTCCATTATCAGTTTCCAGGAGTCTGGGAATTCCATGTACGCTAAACCATTTTTTAAGAGATTCAATAGTTTCTGCAGAGTTCATTGTCTTCATTTCTTTGAAATCAATGAATCCAGAGTAGTTATCTGTTATTAACAGGTAATTTTTTCCTTTTATTGAGAAAATGTCAGCTGCGACTATCTCCCAAGGAAGATTCGGTATCTCTTTTATGATCATAGGTTCTTTTGTCTTGTTCCTCTGATTTGCTTGGCAAGTCCTACAATTTTCTACTGTGTTGATGATGTCTTGGGACATGCCATGCCAGTATATTGAGTCTCGGGCCCTTCTCAAGCAGCTGTTTGTTCCTTGGTGTCCTTCGTGGATTAACTTGAGTATCTTTGCTTTCCACCTTAGGGGAATGAAGACTCTGTTACCTTTGAAGATTAGGTCTTCGTTTGTCGAGAGTTCATCTCTATATGGCCAGTATTTCTTGCAGCTTTCAGGGACTGCTGATTTGTAGTTTGGCCAGCCATATAAGATTAGGTTTTTTAGTTCTTGTAGTTCTTGGTCCTCTTTTGTAAGAGCTTGCAGTTCCTCATAGCTTGACTTATTTGTCGGGGTGGTCATCAGTACTTCGAAGTTTTCTTCCAAGTAGGTGTCTTCATATGAGCAGTCTCTACTTAGTAGATCAGCTGTTAGCAGTTCTTTTCCTTTCTTGTATTTAATCTTTACTTCTTCATACCAATCTTCGGTCAGGTTGGTGTTTTCAACTGACTGGATTACAAATTCTTGAATCATTTCAGGTTCTGGTGACCCAACAATTTGTCTGACTTTGTATGAATTTGTGTTCTTGGATCTGCAAAGATTAGCAAAATGGTTGAGTTTCTTGCATTTGTTGCATCTCTTTTGATATGGCGGACATTGGTTGATTTTGTGGGATCTACCACAATTTCTGCAGTTTTCTATTATTTTGTGACTTTGGTTAGTGATGTTTTCTTTCCTCGGCTCTTTTCTATCTTCCCTCTTCTTACTGTTCACCTTTGTCACAGCAACTTGTTTGTCTGAGTCGGATAGTACATGTTTCATTTGGTTTGTGGCATTTTCACATGCTATGCAAATTTGTGTGGCTTTTTCCAGATTAAGGTCAGCCTTACTAAGAAGTCTTTCTCTTATTTCATTGTTAATAATTCCTACAACTATTCGATCTTTAAGTAGTTCATCAGACATGACAGCATATTTGCAGTTTGCTATCTGTAATTTGATCCTAGTCAGAAAATCATTAAATGATTCATCTTCTTTCTGTTTCATCTGATTGAATTTGAATCTTTCAATTGTGGTGTTCAGCTTTGGAGAAAAATAGTTGTTGAACTTGTCTTTTACAATGCTCAGATTATTTTTATCTGCATTATTTAAGTTGAAAGATTTAAAAATATTTTGAGCCTCTCGTCCCATTGCAGCCATAAAGATAGCAACTTGTACCTCTGGTGCTTTACTACTTAATTGGGTAGCAATTTCATACCATTCAAAGCTTTCAAGCCAAGATTCCCAGCCCTCTTTGTTTAGTTCGTTTAGGCCTATTTGTTTTGGAGGTCGAATAGCATTTTCCGCCATGTTGTTGTTATTGTAATTTTTTTTTTCTAAAAATACACTTATTTCTTCTTGCTTGTAAATTAAATTATTTTTGTATATATTATTATGCAATTTGAATTTTATTTGAACATGCAATTAGAGATGTTCTGAAATACTTTAAGAAATTGGAAATTAATAAATTGTTCTTACCACGAGGTGTTTACAAGCGCCGCTGCCGCTGCCACCATGTAACGTCCTTGTATTTGTTTGTTGACGTTAATAAGCAAGAAGTACTTGGAAGTTTAAAAAGAAAGACTTTATTTCTTTTAAGCCAACATCAGATATAGCATATCAATTATCAGACATATTTTTACATGTGGTATATATTACAACAAGTCCAAAAGGCAACTGCACAGAGTATCATCAGTGATAAATATGTGCTCACTGATAATTTACTATATAGGCATGCCAGCTGCCTTTACATATCCCCCTTTGAAGAAATTCATTCTTCAAATCGTTTGGGTGGCTTGATGATCCGCCCTGACCTTGTTGTAATGGGCAGGGTGCCGTTCTGGTGATCACTCCTGGGTTCCTGGCCTGAGAATGGTCTTGGAGAAGTATTGAGTTCTTCGGGAACTTGAGCCTGTTCCTTATCACCGCTCGGGCCAGGTCCTTCCGGTAGAGTTGACTTGGGGATCTCCGGGATTCTCCTTCGCTGTTGCTTTGGACTCTCCAGATTCGTATGTCGCATGAAGGAG
The DNA here is from genome assembly GCA_030710605.1 of Cordylochernes scorpioides. Classification (NCBI taxonomy): domain Eukaryota; kingdom Metazoa; phylum Arthropoda; class Arachnida; order Pseudoscorpiones; family Chernetidae; genus Cordylochernes; species Cordylochernes scorpioides. Next base: position 47,731,116 of record CP092885.1, on the reverse strand, counting down.
CTGTTGCGGCGGTACTCACCAGTAGGTGTTTGCACTTTATATGATCTTGGAGCTACTTCTTGGGTAACTCTGGCAGGGATCCATTCACGGTGATGCTGTTTCAGCATTATCTTTTCACCTTCCTTGAAGCTTCGCGTTGTCTTAGCTGTCTTATCGTGGTGTGTTTTCTGCTTCTCCCGCTTATTTCTTAGGTTTTGTGTATGTCCCTTTTGGATTTCTGGTTCCAACTGATGAGTGCTAGTGGGAAGGAGGGTTCTGGTCCTGCGACTGAACAGACACTGAGCCGGTGAAGGAAGACCATCTCTAGGAGTGTTGTAAAAGTTCAAAAGTGCTAGTTCCACTTCTTGTCCTGAATCCAAACACTTCCTGATGAGGTTCTTGGCTGTCTGTACCGCTCTCTCTGCTAATCCGTTTGATTTAGGATATAGAGGACTTGATGTCTGGTGGTCGAACAACCACTTCTTTTGAAAGTCTTTAAAGTCCCTGGACGTAAAGTTTGGTCCATTATCAGTTTCCAGGAGTCTGGGAATTCCATGTACGCTAAACCATTTTTTAAGAGATTCAATAGTTTCTGCAGAGTTCATTGTCTTCATTTCTTTGAAATCAATGAATCCAGAGTAGTTATCTGTTATTAACAGGTAATTTTTTCCTTTTATTGAGAAAATGTCAGCTGCGACTATCTCCCAAGGAAGATTCGGTATCTCTTTTATGATCATAGGTTCTTTTGTCTTGTTCCTCTGATTTGCTTGGCAAGTCCTACAATTTTCTACTGTGTTGATGATGTCTTGGGACATGCCATGCCAGTATATTGAGTCTCGGGCCCTTCTCAAGCAGCTGTTTGTTCCTTGGTGTCCTTCGTGGATTAACTTGAGTATCTTTGCTTTCCACCTTAGGGGAATGAAGACTCTGTTACCTTTGAAGATTAGGTCTTCGTTTGTCGAGAGTTCATCTCTATATGGCCAGTATTTCTTGCAGCTTTCAGGGACTGCTGATTTGTAGTTTGGCCAGCCATATAAGATTAGGTTTTTTAGTTCTTGTAGTTCTTGGTCCTCTTTTGTAAGAGCTTGCAGTTCCTCATAGCTTGACTTATTTGTCGGGGTGGTCATCAGTACTTCGAAGTTTTCTTCCAAGTAGGTGTCTTCATATGAGCAGTCTCTACTTAGTAGATCAGCTGTTAGCAGTTCTTTTCCTTTCTTGTATTTAATCTTTACTTCTTCATACCAATCTTCGGTCAGGTTGGTGTTTTCAACTGACTGGATTACAAATTCTTGAATCATTTCAGGTTCTGGTGACCCAACAATTTGTCTGACTTTGTATGAATTTGTGTTCTTGGATCTGCAAAGATTAGCAAAATGGTTGAGTTTCTTGCATTTGTTGCATCTCTTTTGATATGGCGGACATTGGTTGATTTTGTGGGATCTACCACAATTTCTGCAGTTTTCTATTATTTTGTGACTTTGGTTAGTGATGTTTTCTTTCCTCGGCTCTTTTCTATCTTCCCTCTTCTTACTGTTCACCTTTGTCACAGCAACTTGTTTGTCTGAGTCGGATAGTACATGTTTCATTTGGTTTGTGGCATTTTCACATGCTATGCAAATTTGTGTGGCTTTTTCCAGATTAAGGTCAGCCTTACTAAGAAGTCTTTCTCTTATTTCATTGTTAATAATTCCTACAACTATTCGATCTTTAAGTAGTTCATCAGACATGACAGCATATTTGCAGTTTGCTATCTGTAATTTGATCCTAGTCAGAAAATCATTAAATGATTCATCTTCTTTCTGTTTCATCTGATTGAATTTGAATCTTTCAATTGTGGTGTTCAGCTTTGGAGAAAAATAGTTGTTGAACTTGTCTTTTACAATGCTCAGATTATTTTTATCTGCATTATTTAAGTTGAAAGATTTAAAAATATTTTGAGCCTCTCGTCCCATTGCAGCCATAAAGATAGCAACTTGTACCTCTGGTGCTTTACTACTTAATTGGGTAGCAATTTCATACCATTCAAAGCTTTCAAGCCAAGATTCCCAGCCCTCTTTGTTTAGTTCGTTTAGGCCTATTTGTTTTGGAGGTCGAATAGCATTTTCCGCCATGTTGTTGTTATTGTAATTTTTTTTTTCTAAAAATACACTTATTTCTTCTTGCTTGTAAATTAAATTATTTTTGTATATATTATTATGCAATTTGAATTTTATTTGAACATGCAATTAGAGATGTTCTGAAATACTTTAAGAAATTGGAAATTAATAAATTGTTCTTACCACGAGGTGTTTACAAGCGCCGCTGCCGCTGCCACCATGTAACGTCCTTGTATTTGTTTGTTGACGTTAATAAGCAAGAAGTACTTGGAAGTTTAAAAAGAAAGACTTTATTTCTTTTAAGCCAACATCAGATATAGCATATCAATTATCAGACATATGTTTACATGTGGTATATATTACAACAAGTCCAAAAGGCAACTGCACAGAGTATCATCAGTAATAAATGTGTGCTCACTTATAATTTACTATATAGGCATGCCAGCTGCCTTTACAATGACCACATTATAAATATATATATCTCTAGTAGATATATACCAATAATTATACCAATATACGTTAGATCGTTGGTCACAACAATTTGCTCCTGCCATGGCTCCTAGGAAGAAGAAGAAGAATGCCGAGAAGCCCCTCGTAACCCTCGCCCAACTGGAGATGGAGAACGAAGAGGTGAAGCAGAACTTCGAGCAGAAAATACAGAATCCTTACCCTACCTCCCGATTTTACCTGCTCCAAAGCCTAATGGAATTCATCAACTTACGGTCTGAGCAGATCAAGGCCCTCATTGCCGAGGTAGAGAACCTCTCTGGCACCCTCGCGTCCTTTAAGGAACTGGACGAAATCAAGCCACAGACAGCCTGCCACAGCACTCAAACCAGCCCTTCTCCCTCCTGCAAGGAAACCAGCACTCAGACTGACCCCACCAAGCCCGCCACTCCCGCTCCAACCAAAAGGAAGCAGCCTGAGGCTCCCTACCCGCCCGCAAAGAGGACCAACCTCAATGGTCCCGCAAAACCTGCGCCCTCCCGAGTCCCCAAGCCTGCGGCCGCCCAAGTGGTCCTCCATGGGGAAAAATCGGCGGCCCACACAGTGGTCATCTCTGATGACCCACAGGCTGACCCAAGAGCAATGCTTAAAGCTGTCCGCGCTGCCTACACTCTACCCCAAGGCGTTTGGGCCTCCCTGCGAACCAAAGGGAAGCTTGTCCTCCACTCCAGCAACCCCGATACCATCCCAGCTGTTACCACCTCCCTGGCCAACAAGCTGGATGGCATGAAGGTCCGCCAACAGAAGGTGATCCTGCCTCGCATCTGCCTCTTCAAAGTGGATGAGGAAACATCTAACTCCACCATTGAAGAGACGCTGCTGGAAACCCCTGCTGTCAGCCAACTCCCTGGGGACAAGGTGGTGCGCGTGGCGCATCGCTCTGCACCCAGAAACGGGACCTGCACCGCCTTCATCGAGGTGGACCTCACGACCTTCAGAGCTCTGGGAAATCGTGGAAGGATCGTGGTGGATGGTGTGATCCTCAACTTCGAGGAGTCCATCCGCGCACGAGTCTGCTTCCGCTGTTGTGGCTTCGGCCACAACTCTGCCCAATGCACCAGAGCTCCCACGTGCTTCCACTGCGGTGAAGGCGGCCATGAAGGCCGTGCCTGCCCCTCAGTTGCCGACTGGCACACTTCCAAGTGCGCCAACTGCTGTGCCAAGGGCCTCCCAGACAAGCACGAGGCGAGAGCCTCAAGCTGCCCCATCTTGAAGCTTAGAGCCCTCAAGTTCTAGGCTTCCAGGACCTCCTGCCTCCTCAACTGGCCTCCATCCAGGCTTCTCACCCATCAAGGCGCTGTTTCCTTGACCTCTCCAGCTTCCTCCCCCCTGCGATGACACCTCCACTGCCAGATCCTAGGATCCCTTGCGATGATCCCTGGCCACCCATCCCCAGGCCCCCCAACTATGCTTTGTATATATTCCGCTTTATGCGTCCATCAGGGCTCAAAATCATTCATTTTGGTTAGCAGCCCCGTAAAATAAAGATATTTTCTCTTTACAATGACCACTAGGCTACCCTGGACATATTTTTCCGTTCATAAAGTTAATATATGATGCCAATATATATAATAATTGTATAAACGAATGCAAGACAAAATCACCGCGAATGTTTCTTTTTTTTTTTTTTGGGGGCAATTTCTTTTTAAGGCAATTATCGTTTTGCACAATTACTTAATCTTTTAAAATAAATAGCAATACTTAAATGAAAATATGTTTCTTTAAATAAAATAAAATAAACTTTTAAATCGGTAACCTTTTTTTTATGAGAACCTTTAAATATATATAAGTACCTTATAATTGTAACGAATAGTATTTTAATTAAAACATTTTAAAAACACACAGTTTGGAACGGGACGTTTCACAAGAGTGACATCCATGGCGCCAATTTATAATTGTAACGAATAGTATTTGGATTAAAACGTTTTTAAAATATATACGCACTCGGGTAAAACCTGGGCGTTGCCCGGGCCATTCGTCTAGTTTCCTATAATTATAGAAATACTTTTCAACAAACATTGTAAACTACCTTTTAAATTTCGAAAAATTGTAGGTCTATTTTTATATATTTGAATAAACAACACACATATAACACAAGGCACACAATTTTTATATTATCTTTATAGAATACTAGACGAATGACCCGGCTCGGAAATTCCCCCAATGCAATTCCCTTCATACTGAAAGTACATTAATAATAAATAGTAGAAGTGCCATAGAATAGCAATACAGAAGTAACACATAAACCACTGTATTATATTACATTGTATTATATTACAACAACAATTTTATTAACATCATGAAACGCGATATCCCAAACTCAGGGATATTTGCGTCGATACCTCTCTCTACATCACAACAAATCGGCTATATACAATCCTGTTCAAAATTCATTATTTTATATAATTAACCAAAGAAAATTGTCCGAAGAGAAAAACAAACAACAAAGCAAAACACACAAAGCAAGCATCGCAATTCTTTTCCTTCCAAGTTCCCCTCTCCTTTTTCCAATTTAAAAGAAAGTTGTAAATAAATTTGCAAAATTGATCAAAAATTTTACACCTCTCTTTATCGTCTACAAATTCATCAAGCTGTCCAATACGACCAAATTTATTTTCCCTATAAACCCGGAAAATTGGACAATTCATAAGTAGATGTTTAGAGTCCTGAATTTCACCTCCGCAGAAGCATCCTGGTTCCTTCACCGCGACGATAGTTGCCAAAAATTTCCCAAAATTACCATGATCTGTAATGAATTGGATATTATAAAAATTTGGACGGAAAATTCTTGGGATTCCAGATACGAAAAAGGTTCTGAAAATTTCATTAGTATTATCAAAAATTTCTTATCTAATTATTCACCTATTTTAAATAAAGGTATAGCAGTGACTGGGCAAAAAAAGAATTTGCCCAAAATAAATATTAAAAGAGAACCTAAATGTTTCAAAGTTTGACCATAATGACAAACTTTATATTGTTTAGTGTGAAAAAAATAGAGGATGATTGTCTTCTTTTTTTAATATTTACTGACACATGAGCTTGATTATTAACTTAGATTATTGCTGATAACCTAGATGTCTTAAAGATGCTAGGACAAGAAAATAGAGTAAAAAAGAGGTCATTGTTGATATGGTGAACTGGCTATCGAAAAGTGGTATCTAAAGCCAACAATGGCAAAGAGTTGTCAAGAAACTAGTTGCCCAGAAGCTGACAATGGTAGTTTCGAGAGGTTGGTCATCGAGGAAGCGGAGAATCGAGACCGTCGGAAGGCACCATCCAACGGGGATGTCGTCTTCGAGGAAGCAGAGCAGCGAGCGAGGCGGGAGGGGCCCTCCTACGGGGCGGTCGTCGTCGAGGAAGCGGAGCACCGAGCGCGGCGGAAAGTTGCACTTCTACGGGATATCGTCGTCGAGGAAGCGGAGCACCGAGCGCGGCGGAAAGTTGCACTTCTACGGGATATCGTCGTCGAGGAAGAGGAGCAGCGAGCAAGGCGGGAGGGGCCCTCCTACGGGGCGGTCGTCATCGAGGAAGCGGAGCAACGAGCCTGGCGGAAAGTTACACTTCTACGGGGATGTCGTCGTCGAGGAAGCGGAGCAACGAGCGCGGCGGAAAGTTGTACTTCTACGGGGAGGTCGTCGTCGAGGAAGCGGAGCAACAAGCGCGGCGGAAAGTTGCACTTCTACGGGGATATCGTCGTCGAGGAAGCGGAGCAACGAGCGCGGCGGAAAGTTGTACTTCTACGGGGAGGTCGTCGTCGAGGAAGCGGAGCAACAAGCGCGGCGGAAAGTTGCACTTCTACGGGGATATCGTCGTCGAGGAAGCGGAGCAACGAGCGCAGCGGAAAGTTGTACTTCTACGGGGAGGTCGTCGTCGAGGAAGCGGAGCAACAAGCGCGGCGGAAAGTTGCACTTCTACGGGGATATCGTCGTCGAGGAAGCGGAGCAACGAGCGCGGCGGAAAGTTGCACTTCTACGGGGATATCGTCGTCGAGGAAGCGGAGCAACGAGCGCGGCGGAAAGCAGCACTTCTACGGGGCGGTCGTCGTCGAGGAAGCGGAGCAACGAGCGCGGCGGAAAGTTGCACTTCTACGAGGATATCGTCGTCGAGGAAGCGGAGCAACGAGCGCGGCGGAAAGTTGCACTTCTACGGGGATATCGTCGTCGAGGAAGCGGAGCAGCGAGCGCGGCGGAAAGTTGCACTTCTACGGGGCGGTCGTCGTCGAGGAAGCGGAGCAACAAGCGCGGCGGAAAGTTGCACTTCTACGGGGCGGTCGTCGTCGAGGAAGCGGAGCAAAGAGCGCGGCGGAAAGTTGCACTTCTACGGGGAGGTCGTCGTCGAGGAAGCGGAGCAAAGAGCGCGGCGGAAAGTTGCAATTCTACGGGGCGGTCGTCGTCGAGGAAGCGGAGCAAAGAGCGCAGCGGAAAGTTGCACTTCTACGGGGATTTCGTCTGTCGAGGAAGCGGAGCAGCGAGCGCGGCGGAAAGCAGCACTTCTACGGGGCGGTCGTCGTCGAGGAAGCGGAGCAACGAGCGCGGCGGAAAGTTGCACTTCTAAGGGGCGGTCGTCGTCGAGGAATCGGAGCAAAGAGCGCTGCGGAAAGCAGCACTTCTACGGGCGGTCGTCGTCGAGGAAGCGGAACAGCAATCAATTATCAAGAAATAAATACTAAATGTAGTTGTTGTGAAAGACAATTTAAAAAGAAAACATGCAGCAAAATATACAGTGCTATATAATCATACGCACATACAACACACCTAAAAGAACAACATATTTTGATAAGTCTATTGCAGTGTTTTTAAGAAAACCCACCACGCTCCGAAGAGTTTTACCTGAGTGTATATGTATAAATTGCTCTTTTTTTATCCAATCATTTAATATTCGTTACAATTATATATTATGGCCCGGCTTTGCTCGGGTTCTCCTGAGTTAATGTTTACCCTACGATAATTTTTAACAAATATTATTCACTATAATTATATTTATATGTTATCGCTCTAAAGTGAAATAATTTGAAAAAAAAAATTAAAACTAACCAAAAATTGATGATAATTTAATAATGGTATATTAATTGGAATAATCGTGATTTCTATTTAAACGGATAATGAAGTGATTATAATAAGTAAAATTTTTGTTAGAGCAATATTCGTCTGGCAAACATTCACTTAGGAAGAAGTCTGTTGAAGCTGAGTTATTCAGTCAATGTATATTAATTATGAGAATTTTTATTACTCCGAAATATGTAAAATAATTAGTTATTTTCCAAATTTTAGGCTTTGTGAATGGCTTTTATGTTAATCTATATATTCAGCTACTTTAAACATTTTCTAATGGTTTATTCTGTAGTTTTTGTGAAGAAGAGTAACAAAAACATAGCTTTATCTTGTGTGGTGTGTGAGAGAAAAATAGATTCAGTAGTTTGTATGAGAATTAATTGTGAAAAATAGACAAATTATAAAGCAGTGACTCTAAATATTGAAAAAACAGCTGTTTTTTTTTCTTTTCACAGATCCAGGCACATCTTTTTTATACAAAGGTACAACAGCCATTAATACATTCTGGGAATATCTAAAGGGATCTTTCCAGTTGGTCTCGAGGACCACACCATCACCATCTCCTCAGCGGCGAAGTACGCGATCTACGTTTTCTTCGTAGATCGCGAAATACGTGGCGTCGCTGGAGACCTGCTGGCGATTCTCCACCAAACTCTGCACCGGTGGCAGAGGCGCCATATTCATTGTTATAATTTCTGCACCATGTTGCGGCTTGGCAGACTCTTCAGCCTTGATTCATTCCTCAGACATGTCTTTCCAGAACATGTTTCAACCATCCTACCAATTTATATAAGGGAATAATGAGATGACTTACTTTAAGTAGCCTCCGGAATAATGTATTTCTACAAGAAAGGTATTTACAAGTTTGTCAGATCGATCAATACAACCGAGATATATCTACAAACTATTTACAAATAAAATGCTGACGTCATGTGACTCATGATGATAAGCTGAGTAGACTACAACAGATTATTCTGTGACAATATAATTTTTTGATCCAATATATATGCCTTTTTAATAATAAAAAAATATATAAATATATATATACAGTTAAAGCTGTCTATAGCGCCCCCTCTAAATAGCGCCTTCCTCTCTAAGCGTCCGATTTTAAACATTAAAATGTCAACATTTACATTAAAAGTTACCTGTCTATTGCACCCCTTCTCTCTAGCACCCTATTTTGGTGAGTCCCAAGAGGGGGCGCTATAGGCAAGTTTAACTGTATATATAACTGAGTAAAATGATTATCATCATACATTTTTCCCTTCACACCTGTTTAATGTAAATAATTAGTGCAAAAATGTGGAAGCCTAGCCATGCTGACGTAATCAATAAATAGTTTTGTTTAATCTCTCTCTCTCTGTCAAGAAATATTCCCATCAAATATTTTCTTCTTTATTATCACATCTCAATCATATGTGATTAAGATTGGGAGCAGTCCTCAGTAGCAGGCCAACTTAGCTTCAATATTGTCAAGCGGCTCAGCGGCTCCAACCACGAGAGGCCCCATGGGACGCCTGTCAATCATCCCTGGACTCCGGGGGTGGGGGCCACGGGTGTGAGGGGTTCTCGGAATCTGGTCGACGGGGTGGCTGACATTAGGATTATCTTTAACTTGGGGTAAGTTGTACTCTCTCTCTCTCTCCCTATAAATACCCCTTATAATAAATTAATTATCCCCAAACTTGCCCTTGCTTTATTAATCTCCACGACAATATTAAATGGCTGATATGATGAACAGACTGTGGAATAATGGAGATCCACTTCGGGACGTCGGCCAGACGGATTGGGTAACAGTAAACAAACATACCCGCCAGCCGCCAACAAAGGAAGAGAGCACGGCCTGGTCTGCTGACCAGTTTGGTGTTTTCCTCTGTCCTCTTAACATGTTTTAAATAAAGTTAGTTTGAAGGAGACTTTTACCCTCTCCTCTCTGCTATTTAGTGATCTGATTTAAATCCTTGCAACAGCCCACAAAATAATCATCACTGAGAATTCTTCTACCGAATTTCGCATCAGTGATTTGAGAAACGATTACCAGACATTTTTCACACAGACGCCATTTTCAGACGATCATAGCTTGGAACGCAGACGATACTTACCTATATCCCGAGATCAGAAGTTTTTTACCGGGTCTTTTTCTGTCGGAGCAGCTGAACCTGTTTTTTTTAAAGAGTAATCTTCGTAGATAAATACAGAAAGATTCCCTATAGCAAAAAGCAGACATAGTGCAATAGATTTATACAAATTTTGTGAGAAGGCGAGAAGGATGAGTATTGTATAGTTATTATTTAATTCATTAATTAAACATTACTCACCAGATGAAATTATTTTATTACAATTATATATATTTAAAAGGTTACATTTATTTTATTTTACAATTTTCTTTATATTCGAATCCAATGTTTTTCGCTTCACGCGCTCTATAATTATGATATATTCTATCTTTAAACACAGAATACTACAATGAGAAACATATGTAAATAATTTTCCTTTTTTTTTGGGGGCTCATGTTAATACTGAATCGTATATATAGTACTGTTTTGTGCTTGTTATTAAAGTTTAAAACACATTTAAAATTTATATATTTTATTCAATGAAGATTAAAATTACATAACCATCACAATTATAATTAATTGTGATGGTTATGTAATAAAAATATTAGACTGGTGACCAAAAAAACTAAATAGATATATAATTATATATCATAACTATATAACATTAAGCCATCTATTTACAGTTTTTTGGTCACCAGTCTAATATTTTTATTTTCACAGACTAAATTATGAGATTAATTTATAAATGAAACATTATGCAAAACAATTAAAAATACATCAAGTACTTAATTTATTTTCAATTAAAACCATTACTATACTGGGAGAATCCTGTATGGGGCTTGATCCCTAATAAAGGTTTGTGTGTGTGTGTATGTAGCTAAAATAGGGGCAACGGATTATCCTAGCTGCTTCTGTAGAAAAGAAAACCAAAACTCAATACATTTATTAATAGAATGTCCATTCTTTCACAGCTACAGAAGTAACCATTTTTATCCCATCATAGAAATGTTCGAATTTGTATATAACAAAGACACCTATGTAAAAAATTCAATAATTTTTGTTAATTCATTTTAGATTTTCTTTTCTCTTAGAGTACCAACCTTTCAGTTTTAATTTTGTATTTAGTATTGTTTATTGAATTGTTTATAAAGTCGTAAGAGTCGGTGGACAAGTGGGTAACACACTCGATTCCAGACAGCCATGAACCGGGATTGAATCCCGCGTTAACATTTTGTTTAATATGTGAATAACCTTCACATATTATTCATTGTTGCAATTATCATAAACTAGGATGCTCTTTTTGAGCGGTACCTAATAAAGTGATTTTGGAACTGAACTGAACTGTATATAAAGTGAATTGTATATAGGTTGATAAAATGTATTTAGGCGCAAGTATCCCAAGCTGGGATATGACGTCCGATATGTCAAATAAATAAATTTCCATAAGCATATATGAGAACATTATCACAGCCAAACATTTGTTCCAAGTGGATCATAGAAACCATAAGTTTTTTGTCATCCCTAGTACACATGGTACAGGCCATCATGATTTAATGTTTCTTAAAATTAAAGACACTTCAGCCATTATAAATCTTTTTATTATCTCGACAAAAACTTTTGTCTAAACGTCGTTGTTATGATATATTGTAAATTATCATATACTATGCAATTTTTCTGATATGATTAACTATTTTCATTCATATGTAAATATTGTTTTATCTTTTAACGCTATGCAAATCCATGGCAACCTTCCAATATGTAAATTCTCCTCGCTGTAAAATAATTTTTTTTTCAGCCAGACAATAAGAGGTTGTCGCATCTAGTATCTTTGACACAATATAACATGGCGTGATAATAAAAAGATTTATACTGGCTGAAATATCTTTAATTCTAAGAACTATGAATACCGGCCAGTCAGCCTCTATCTTTACGATGATAATCATTGTGGGTGGAGTTTTCGACAGCTTTTACTGTAAGTGCACCACATATCTACACATGTAAAAAGCGCAGTTCGAGTATATTGTTGCATCAATTTTAATGCGCCCTACATTTATTCAAAATAATCTATGATATTTAATATTGATTTAAAACATATTATTTAGATTATCATCCCTTTTTATAGTTTCATTCCTTTTGTAATATTGTTATTGTACATATATCTTGATTGGTTATTGGAGCGAGAGAGGACCAAGACTACGGATCACGACCTACGAGGAATACAACGAATAAATAACACACAATAACTTTAAAAGGTAATTTATTTTTATTTACTTTTCTTTATTTGCTTTGAGTATGGAAACCCGCTCGGGAAACGTGTATAACACCAAGAAGGAGGAAACCAAGTACGACGACCCTGCAAAGCTGCAACTTGGTGTAACAATATACGTATAATAAGTATTTTTTTAATAACATACTCCGTGTATCAGGTAAATCTTTTGAGATATGTAGGAAGAAAAAATCAATTACCACAGTCATAATAAATAATCTTTATTCATTCCTTCAACAATTTTTCAAGATGATTTTATATTGCTGGTGATTTAATAAATACTTATAACTTTTTGTTTATATAATCGCTTCTTTAATAATATTATAAAAACACATTATAAAGAAACATTTCGTCTGTTAATTTCAAAATCAAATATAAAAGAAGTAGAAAACATACCATATATACATCAATCTTTATAATTTTGTAAAAATATAATATTTTGGCAACATGTAACTTTTTTTTTGGGATGGATAACAAGCAAAATTAAATATTTTGATAACACTTTTAAGATTTTATATCAATTTGATTATAATTATAAATGTGTTTTATGAATACAGTGTGGAAATAGAGATTGTAAAGGTAACTCTTCCTCTATTTCATTCCAAAATGGTTGTTTAAGAACAGTTATTTCTTATAAAGAGATTTCGTTCAGTAGATTTGGATCAATATATTGTCCATAGAAAGCAGATGAACAGTTTAGGAAGTATTGGGTTTTTTTAAAGAAAGTTTAGGTATAGATTTTAAAACTATTTATTCTAATATATATATGTTATATTTCAATTAATTTTTTTAAGGGAAAAATATATGAATATTTTTTTCTAATTTGACCAAAATCAAAAAGCTATTTTAATTATTATTTTTGTTCTGTTGTATATAGATTTGTTTTTTTTTTCTTTTGGGTTGGTTAAATGTTTTTTTTTTTTTTTTTTTTTTAATAAACTCATTTGCCAAAAATATAATATTATATAGTTAAATTTGTTTATAATAAAATAAGCATATTTGTTAACAATTGATATTTCATTCTTCTTCTTTTTTTTTTTTTTTTGTAAGTGAAATTTGCATTCGCCAATCTAAACATTAATTAATAATTAATTACTTTTTTTAAAATTTATTATCTTCCTGAATATAAGATATGTATATATATAGTTTTGAAATATGGTTATTGCTTGAAGTATCTCGTGTTTGAATCTTTCTTATTTAAATGAGATGAATGTTTTAAAGAAATGAACTAAAGCAGATCTAGGAGACTGCCTTTGAGAGAGTCAGCAATCTAGGATATTTGACATAGCAGACACAACAAGAAGGAAATCTGAAGGTATCTACAGTTGTTATTGTATTCGTCTCATCCAGTGCTACAAGCCTTTGCATAGTGAAAAGTTGACGACATCGGGATTTGAAGCCAATAGGTAGTGAATTATCAACATAAGAACATGACTTGTTATTATTGTTACAGATTTCAGCCATGACGGCTTGTGTATATTGAACGTTATTAACGATATACCGCCAATGGTTCTCCGCATTCAGCCCTGCTCTGGGGAAGTAGATTTTGGATCTAGAAGTACAGATTCTCTCTTCCCCTAGGTCATCTTCCTCAATCTTGGTTCGACCATGTAGTCCAATATTGATGAAAATTTCCTTCAGCACTGGAGATGATTTACTAATGGCCTCACGAACGTCATTCCTGCAACAAAACCATATTTTGATGAAATTGCACCCAACAACAACATATTTGATTAAATTATATCCAACAAAAACTCCGCCTTTGACGGTCCCAAGCCCGGATGAAAAAGGAGGAGGGGGATCAGTAACAAGCTCACTAAAAAACCTGGGCTCAGCTGGCCCGGCTGATAGTATCCTGTAAGGGCTGCTTATCCAGGGATACAAGATGAGCAGCGTTTGTACTCCAAGTTAGGAGCGGCTGCACATGGCGTCTGTTCCTCATATCAGAGGCGGCCATTTATTTTGGAGCTAAGTCGGCCTGCCACTGAGTAGTGCTCCCAGTCTTAATGACAAAGGCAGACACATTCTACTTCACCCAGTCACGATGGTTGTCAAGTCTCAAACTCTACAAGCTTGATATCCTAATATGATTGAGTGGAGATAAAAAAGAAGAAAGAAGATATCCCAACAAAATTCTATATTTTAATGAAATTCTATTAAAAAAACAACTTTGTTTAATGAAAATGTACCCAGTAACACCTTCTCTGAATGAAATAGTAGCCAATAACAGAATATTTTAATAAAAAATATATTTAACAAACCCATTTTTTTATGATGAAAATGATTCCAGCATTTTTTTTATTATAAGCGTTCCATCCCCTGACTTATAATTGAACAAAATCAAAAATAAATCCAGGGTTAAGTTTCTTGCACCATTTTTATTTCTCTAGCTTTCTGCGTAACATGCCCTTCAACAAAAACATCTAGAAGTATAACTATAAGGGCATGTTACTATAAGCATAAGGGCATTTTAGTCCGAAAGTTAGAGAAATAAAACTGATGCAAGAAACTTAATCCTGGATTGCTTTTTTTATTTTGATAAACTATATTTTATTAAATTACTAGACGGGTGACCCGGGCTTCGCCCCGGGATTGACCCGTGTGCATATCTACCCGAATGATATATACAGTAGAACTCCTCAAATTCGGAAAGCTTGGGGCGCAAGGTATTCCGAATTTGAGGATTTTTCCGAATTTGAGAGAGTTTAGATTTGTGAATATTTATGTGGCATAAATAGGCATTTAGATGACTGAGACAAAGATTTTGAAGCATATGAACAATTTTAGGTTGAATATTATATGTACATTACATAATTTTAATTACGATTTTTAATCAAATGTTCCTTGACTTTTATGAGTTTTGAGCATGAAACCGATGAAAAATAGTAAAATATTTTATTATGTATGTAATGCAATTGATGGCCAAGTAAGTTATGGCTTGGCAAAGAAGTTGCTGATTGTTGTCTGTTTCTTTGGCTTGTTTAACAAAACTTCTTCTTCTCTCATAAGCATAGTTCGAAGACTATTGATGGTGTTTTAGCTTGCAAGCATTTCTGGTTTAGTGCGCTTTTCCAAATATTTTAATGCAACATCCAAACTTTTCAACGCTTCGCATCTGGGAACATCCGGCTCCAAACTGTCTTCAGAAGTTGAGGAACTATCATCAGAACTGCTGATTTCCATTTTTTCACTCAAAACAGCTTCAACTATATCATCATTGCTAAGAACATTGTGACCTGGATCATCAAGGTCTATATCGATCCATTCATTAATGCTTTCTTGATTTACTTCAATTCTAGCTCTTTGAAATAATTGCTCCAGCCGTCTAATTTCTTGTTCATCTTCATCAGATTCATCCTCGGATAATTGTAATGCATCACCTGCTGTTTCCAAATCTGAATTATTTTTGTGTTCAAGCAAAATCTTCCATCCATTTCTTATTGTAGAAGATTTTAATTCATCCCAAGAATTTCCAAAATTGAATATCGCTTTCTTGATGTCGTACTTTTTTAAATTAGAAAAAGTTTGTTCACCCACAGAGTTATTTGGCTGATCTGCATCACTTGAAAATACTAAACAACTTTCTAACTGTCTTCGTTTATACAACCTTTTAAAGGCAACAATAACTCCCTGGTCCATAGGCTGCAATACAGATGTTGTATTAGGTGGTAAAAACTTGCATTTAATGTTGCCGTCATTACTGATCAGCTCTGTTGGATGAGCAGGAGAATTGTCAACTAGTAGTAACGCTTTTTACTTGATCTGGAGCAACTCTTAACTTATTTTCTTGAAAATTGCGAACTTCGTTTATGAACCGTTTAAAAAACCATTCACTAAAAATGCTTTGATTAAACCAAGCCTTGTGTGAAGAATAGTAATGGACAGGCAATCGATCAATGATGTTTTTGATTGCTCTTGGACGTTTTGATTTTCCAACAACAGCCAAAACATTTTTATGTGAAGCGTCTGCATTTGCACAAAGTAAAACAGAGAGTCGATCTTTGGATTGCTTATGACCACTAGCGCTGTTTGCATTTTTGACTTGAGAATTATCGGGTAATGACTTCCAGTAAACTCCTGTTTCGTCAGCATTATAAATTTGGAACTGTTCATACTTTTCGTCAGTCATTAGTTTGTGAAAATCATCTTTAAAGCGATTAGCTGCATCTTCGTCAGCCCTCAATGCTTCCCCGACAACTTTTTTATTTTTCAAATTATGTCTGGCTCTGTATCGTGACAACCATCCACCACTAGCTTTAAAAGTGGGATTATTCAATTTTGATGCAAAATGACTGGCAGCTGTTTGGAGTTCAATACCACGAGAAGGAACCCCCTGATAATCTCTGACTTTCGTACCAGATGTTAACTGCTTTATCAACATTTTCGTATAACGGATTTTTTACTTGAGAAAACTTTTTGACATCTTTTTCGGTAGAATCAACAAACTTTGTAAGTTTAAGCTCAGACTTTTTTATATCATAAACAGTTGTCTTAGAAATTTTATACTTTTGCATTATCGTTGTATAGCTTAATCCTTTTTTAATGTCACTAAGAACATCTAACTTTTCACCAAGCTTAAGAATTCGGTACTTGCCTCGTTTTTGCCGCTCCTCTTTGGATGCCATTTTGTTGAAGAACAAACTTGTAAATGCAAAAAATTGAGAGTTGAATAAAAGAATTTGAAACTTACAATGTCTGAAAATGTTTGATAATTTGAACTTTAGGTGAATCAACTTTGCAATAAAAAATGCGTGAATGGCTTATGACGTAATAATGCTGCCTTCTTATTGGACAATATCCTAAACTAAGCACAAAGGTCAAATGAAACTGTTGATTTATTTAAGCTTTTAAAAAAGGGGATAAACCCCTAATTAGCGATTATAAATAATCGGTAAAAGTAAATTAATTAAACACTTAAATTAAAAATAAATTACTAATAAAAATTAAATTAAATAAAATAAAAGCAAAGTAAAAGTAAATAAAATAAAATAAAATAATGTTGAAATATCAACAAAATAAAAGCATGTGAAAATTGATTTTTTGTATGTAAAAAAAACATTACAATACTTTCCGAATTTGGGAGTTTCCGAATTTCAGAATTTCCGAATTTGAGGAGTTCTACTGTATTTAGATAAGATTTTTTTTTATAATTGTTTGTTATTAGCATTATCTATTTGTTTGCATCAGCATAATTTAATCTAATCTTTGATAGAGGGCGCTGTTCGTGAGCTAAGTAGAATAATTTGAATATATAGTTTTAATAATTGATTTATATATATTTTTTAAATAGCCTATCGTCTTCCCCGTATTTTTTTTACCTATGTATGGAAATTCTGGTTTGAATTAGTGAACTACTGCGAATTTGTATACCGGACATCCAAACAAACAAACATACAAACATTCATTTTTATATTAAATTATATCCACAACAGCATACCATATTTTATAATACAATATAATGCGGCTTATGATTGTAAAACGACATTGGAAAATATCCCGCATGAGTTTCTTTTAAATGAAAAATCGAAATTTATTTTTAAGGAGAAATAACGACTATTTCTAACCTTAAAGTTTAGGTATAAAAGGATGAATTGTGAAGAGTAATGATAAACGTAAAAATAAAAGTGTCCAGGGATGGGAATCGAACCAATTCCAATGTCGTTTTACAATCATAAGCCACATTATATTGTATTATAAATTACCTCATATAATATTTACGAACAGAAAAATATGTCCAGGGTAGCCTAGTGGACATGGTATTTGCCCGGTAAGCGGAACATTGTGGGTTCGATTCCCATCCCTGGACACTTTTATTTTTCCGTTTATCATTACTCTTCACAATTCATCTTTTCATACCTCATCTCTAAGGTTAGAAATAGTCGTTATTTCTCCTTAAAAATAAATTTCGATTTTTCATTTAAAAGAAACTCATGCGGGATATTTTCCAATGTCGTTTTACATACCATATTTTGATGAAACGGTACCCTTAAACATCATCTTTTGACGAAATTGTACCCAGCAACAACATCTATTGATGAAATTACACCCTAAAATAATACCATTAGCAAAAACATCGTAAAGATAGAAGCTGCCTGGCCGGCATTCATAGTTCTTCAAATTAAAGATACTTCGGCCAGTGAATCTTTTTATTGTCTCGGCGTTTCGACAATAGAAAAAAGATTTACTGGCCGAAGTTTCTTTAATTTGAAGAACCATTAGCAAAAGTCTAAAGAAATTAGTATTTAGAATAACACAATTTTTACGAAATTGTATACAACAATAAAACCATTTTTTAAAATGAAATTTAGCCTAACAACACCATCTTTTGATGAATTTGTACCCAATTAAAAAAAAATACATCTTTGATGAAATTGTACCCGTACCTAACAACACCATATTTGATGAAATTTTATGCAACACAATCTTTTGATAAAATAGCATCTAACAACACCATATTTGATGAAATTGTAGGCAACAACATCTTTTGATAAAATAGCATCTAACAACATATTTGATGAAATTGTATGAAACAACACAATCTTTTGATAAAATAGAACCTAATAACACCATATTTTATGAAATTGTATGTAACAACACAATCTTTTGATAAAATAGCACCTAAAAACATCATATTTGATGAAATTGTATGAAACAACAACATCTTTTGATAAAATAGCACCTAAAAACACCATATTTGATGAAATTTTATGCAACACGATCTTTTGATAAAATAGCACCTAACAACAACAAGGAAATTCGGCACAGAATAAACATTTACTTTGAACCTCCAAAGTAAAGTTAACATAACCTTGAAATGTCACAACTAGTTGGTCGTTGTTATTCCAAAAAAACAAAAAAACCTAACATCATATCTAAATATTCCCTAGTATTAGAAGCCATAGTAACAACGATTCATTTTATAAGGTTATCCCAAAAGTTCGCGTTTTTCTTAAAACCTTGTTTTTCTTATTAATTGGTGATTAATATTATTACGGCGAATACATAAAAGAATTACTTTATACATAATACAAAGACATTATACATAACAGCGAATAATATTGGTATTTCAATTTTTTGCAAGTGTTTACGAACTTTTGGGACAACCTTTTAGTTTTTATACCAAAAGAACTTCTTTAATTACACTCATGGGTAAAACTTAAGAAAGTGAAAAGTCTTTGTGGTCGCCGGCCGTCTGTTTTTTATAAGGAGCCATAGTAATTTTGTTCACACTTGGTTATTTCGCGTGTCTTCAATAAAGATCACTGTGTATCAAATATCTTTCAGAGTTATTGTCTGAATCCCGATATACATGCTAAAAGATACAACTTCCACAAGTTTTGTCCATGAGTGTATCTTTCAAAGTTATTATTTGAATCCCGATATACATGCTAAAAGGTACAACTTCCTTATGTCCATGAGTGTATCTTTCAGAGTTATTTTCTGAATCCCGATATACATGCTAAAAGGTACAACTTCCTCAAGTTTTGTCCATGAGTGTATCTTTCAGAGTTATTGTCTGAATCCCGATATACATGCTAAAAGGTACAACTTTCTTAAGTTTTATCCATGATTGTATCTTTCAGAGTTATTTTCTGAATACCGATATACATGCTAAAAGGTACAACTGCTTAAGTTTTATCCATGAGTGTATATTTCAGAGTTATTGTCTGAATCCCGATATACATGCTAAAAGGTACAACTTCCTTAAGTTTTGTCCATAAGTGTATCTTTCAGAGTTATTTTCTGAATACCGATATACATGCTAAAAGGTACAACTGCTTAAGTTTTATCCGTGAGTGTATCTTTCAGAGTTATTGTCTGAATCCCGATATACATGCTAAAAGGTACAACTTCCTTAAGTTTTGTCCATGAGTGCATCTTTCAGAGTTATTGTCTGAATCCCGATATACATGCTAAAAGGTACAACTTTCTTAAGTTTTGTCCATGAGTGTATCTTTCAGAGTTATTGTCTGAATCCCGATATACATGCTAAAAGTTACAACTTCCTTAAGTTTTGTCCATGAGTGTATCTTTCAGAGTTATTGTCTGAATCCCGATATACATGCTAAAAGGTACAACTGCTTAAGTTTTATCCATGAGTGTATATTTCAGAGTTATTGTCTGAATCCCGATATACATGCTAAAAGGTACAACTTCCTTAAGTTTTGTCCATAAGTGTATCTTTCAGAGTTATTTTCTGAATACCGATATACATGCTAAAAGGTACAACTGCTTAAGTTTTATCCGTGAGTGTATCTTTCAGAGTTATTGTCTGAATCCCGATATACATGCTAAAAGGTACAACTTCCTTAAGTTTTGTCCATGAGTGCATCTTTCAGAGTTATTGTCTGAATCCCGATATACATGCTAAAAGGTACAACTTTCTTAAGTTTTGTCCATGAGTGTATCTTTCAGAGTTATTGTCTGAATCCCGATATACATGCTAAAAGTTACAACTTCCTTAAGTTTTGTCCATGAGTGTATCTTTCAGAGTTATTGTCTGAATCCCGATATACATGCTAAAAGGTACAACTTCCTTAAGTTTTGTCCATGAGTGTATATAAAAATAATTCTGAAATGAAAAGATACATCCTGGCCAATAACATGAGCATTTTAAAACTAAACCACAGGACAGCCCGGTTAGTTAGCGATCTATGGATACGCTCAAAGAGTCTGGGTTATATATATACTAGTAGAAAGGCCCGTCCAAGGACGGGATCGGCTAGAGCAGGTGGATTTTGGGCAACTTGATCAAGTTGGCCACAAAGGTGCAGGGGAATTTGATCTTCCTCGAAACATGTCCCTGTTGGCAATGGTAGATTATCTCCCTGTCGAATTCTTTGCATCCTCAGCCTACTGTTTTCCCTTTGAAGGGCTCTTTGATTTTCGCTCATATTCATTCGGTATTGCCGTTGTTGTTCATTATGCCGTTCTCTTACGGGTGAATTTAAACGTCTTTGTCGCTGCTGTTCAATACGACGTTGCTTTGCTTCGATGGCCTCAACAATAGAAAGGGCTCTTTTAGGAGACATTGTTTATAAAAATAAAATAATCAAGCTGAATTAAAAATATAAAATTATTTAAAAAATATTATTCCTCAAATATTCACCGAATAAATTGCCGAAAGCAAAAAATGACTAATAAGGTCAGAATAGAATAAAATAAAGGATGAAAACAAAAACCAAACAGACCTACAGCCGGCCACGTCACTTAACTACGTAACTTGAACACGTGACTTAACTACGTAACTTGAACACGTGACACAGAATGGACTAATCCTATTCGGCTTCAACGAACAGACGCTTTATTATATGTGATATTATATGTGATGTTAATAATAAAATAATTAATAAGTCTGTTGTACAATGT
The DNA here is from genome assembly GCA_030710605.1 of Cordylochernes scorpioides. Lineage (NCBI taxonomy): Eukaryota > Metazoa > Arthropoda > Arachnida > Pseudoscorpiones > Chernetidae > Cordylochernes > Cordylochernes scorpioides. Next base: position 47,709,791 of record CP092885.1, on the reverse strand, counting down.
GTGTAAATGTTGTGTATAATTTCTATTTCTTAATATAAGAATGCATTTGTTTAATACAAATGAAAATATTAAGATGCAAATGTTTCTTTTCACAAATAAATCAAACTTCTTCTATCCTTACTCTGATGAAAAAATATTGGGAGGTCTTGGCTCACCAGTGGTGAACCCTCCCGGGGATTTCACCAATTTAATCTACCAGACCGCTTCTTTAGAGCTCTAATACTGTATTGGATCATTCTGCTTTTATATGAACACTGAAGAGTGTTATGCATTTGTTTAAGTTAGGATAAAAACTCGGGAGTTTAACTCCTGGTAGGGCCACCTGGCTAATGTAGGAAGGTATCAATTGGTAGCGTCTGTTCTCCATAGGAGCAGCTACAAAGGGCGTCTGCACTCCATGTCAGGAGACCAAAAGAAACAAAGTCATACTGAATGGTACTTACAGGTCTTCAGACCAACAGCACCCCTCTTTACTTCTCCATGATGTCTACAAAACCCCTCTGGGAAAACCCCAGGACTATAATAGAAAAGCTGAGACAATGAAACCTAATGGAGATCTTTTAAACGACTTGAAGAATAAGCAACAGCAACGACAGAACAAAAAATGTTTTACGCCAAGATATTCAATTGAGTCAAATCCTAAATTCATACTCTCAACAACACAGCATACATACTATTTGAAAACAATCTATATATTAAATGTGAATGTTTTATTGTTTTCCACACTATTTACCCTATCTTGTTATATTTCAACAGGCTGAAGAATGGTGAATTCTGAATGCCCAACAACTGACGCTGGGAGGCGCTGCATTTCATCCCAAACAATAAAAAAGAGCTTATAAAACAATTATAGTGCTATATTTAACTTCTTTAATAATGAACAACATGTATATAAAATTTTTACTACTCTCCTTCTGGATAAAACATTTGTTTATAAATATTTAAAAATTTTCAAGGCGATTGATAAAATGAGGGAAGAAGTGCTCAACTCCACAGACAACGGCTGATTGCTTCCCCTCCCCTCTAAATTGCTTTTCCACCTTACTCATGTACATATATAACCTTTTAGGGGAATCCCCTTGTAAGACAATAGTGTCTTAATAAAGATTTTTGTTGTTGTTATTTAACTTCTTTATATTCTATATTTTATTCTATTATACCCTCTATATTTATTCTATTTTCTATTTTTTCTATATTTAACTTCTATACCTGCCTAGAAGTCCTCCTCTACGTGGAGGGCGGGAGAAGCAGCACAAGTAAGGGACTGCCCTGTAGTACGGTGTCGTGAGCCCCGAGCCGCTACGGTAACCGTGAACAGGGAACTCTGAAATGTGACTGACTAACGGGGCAATGGCATCTCCCCTTTCCATGGATGGACAAGACACCACCACCATAGGGATAGTCAGTAAGGGACTGCCCTGTAGTACGGTGTCGTGAGCCGCTACGGTAACCGTGAACAGGGAACTCTGAAATGTGGCTGACTAACAGGGCAATGGCATCCTCCCTTTCCATGGAGTGGACAAGACATCACCACCACTTCTATAATAACTTCTATATTTAAAATTATTTTAATAAAGAATAATTTTAATTAATTCTCAAGATATTTTGTCTGATATTTCTTATGTATTTCCCTCTATCTATCACGATACACTCCTCAACAGGTTATTCGCTAGCTGATTGGTTATCTAGAGTCACATGATCTTAATTAGCCAATCAGCATTATGCTAGTTAGTAAGTAAATAAAGCATAACTCAGTTTATTAAACGACTGAAGGTGAATCTCTGAAGTTATTCTATTTGTTTGTTTTTTTATCATTGTCGTTGTCACTAAAGTTTTTTCAAGGTGACCTCCCATGGGACACTGTATTTTTTAGAGACAGGATCATTAGGCTTCTATGTTATTTCTGTGATGTAATACCTTACTCGTGCTAAATATAGATTTTTCCTTCTTGACCTTTCTTGACACCAATTAACATACTCCAAGGTTTGAAATCTCTTCAAATCATTCTTTGATTATATAAAAGGAAATGTATAAACATCTCCAGACAACGTTCGACAATCCTTACTGCGGTGAGAAAATATACTGGAAGAATCTGGTTCATGGTCAAATTATTTTTTACAAAAGTTAATTTGAAAAAAATAGTACAAATGTGATATTGTACTGGGATAAGATGCATAAATTAAGAAGAAAAAAAGGCATCTCCTTATCGTGAAACTGAAAGTTTGTGATGGCTTGTGCCATTTATCGGGATAAATATAAACTATTCATTGATTTTTAATTATTCCAGAATTGGCCAAATACCCATTCTTGATTAATCAAGAAAAGCTAACCACGTACGCGTTTCGGGATGTTGGCCCTCATCAGCGTGGTGCAAGCTGTACCTCAACGACCAAAAAAACTGGTCATTCAAGGCATCCTGAAAAATCATGAAACGGGTAGTTAAGGCCAGAATTGCGTGATAACGCGAAACAATATGAAAAAAATGGTACAAATGTGATATTTTACTGGGATAAGGTATATAAATGAAGAAAAAATGGTTAATTTGTCTTCGATTTAATATACAGTCAGCCAAAAGAATATTTTTGAGTATCTGATAATAGATATTTTTTTCAGATGAGCTGATGGCGGCCGTGTTTGTATATATAAAGGAGCGAAAAGTGTATGCGTAGAAATGAGTTAATTTCTCGGTGGAACCTTTGTTTGTTTGTTTGTGTATGTGTGGAGTTCGCATAAAGTGAATGCTGCACAAGGGGGAAAGATGTATGTTGTTTGTCTACTTCTTTCTTATCTCCACTCAATCATATTAGGGTATTAACTTGTGACCCTTAATGGTGTCAGTTTGATAACCATCATGACTGAGTGAAGTAGAATGCGTCTGCCTTTGTCATTAAGACTGGAAGCACTACTCAGTGGCAGGCCGACTTAGCTCCAAAAGAAATGGCCGTCTGTTGTGTTTGTTTTGTAAATAATGCGCCAAGATATATCCCAACCACCGCCTACCACCATCATAGGTGCCAAAAAAAGACACACTCAAGACACTGAAAGATATAATCATGAACAAAACTTAAAGAAGTTATACCTTTTAGCATGTATATCGGTATTCAGACAATAACTCTAAAAGATACAATCATGAACAAAACTTAAGGAAGTTGTACCTTTTAGCATGTATATCGGGATTCAGACAATAACTCTGAAAGATACACTCATGAATGAAACTTAAGGAAGTTGTACCTTTTAGCATGTATATCGGGATTCAGACAATAACTCTGAAAGATACACTCATGGATGAAACTTAAGGAAATCGTACCTTTCAGCATGTATATCGGGATTCAGACAATAACTCTGAAAGATACACTCATGGATGAAACTTGAGGAAATCGTACCTTTCAGCATGTATATCGGTATTCAGACAATAACTCTGAAAGATACACTCATGGACAAAACTTAAAGAAGTTGTACCTTTTAGCATGTATAACAGTATTTAGACACTAACTCTTAAAGATACACTCATGAATGAAACTTAAGGAAGTTGTACCTTTTAGCATGTATATCGGGATTCAGAAAATAACTTCGAAAGGTACAATCATGAACAAAACTTAAGGAAGTTGTACCTTTTAGCATGTATATCGGGATTCAGAAAATAACTCTGAAAGATACACTAATGGACAAAACTTAAGGAAGTTGTACCTTTTAGCATGTATATCGGTATTCAGACAATAACTCTGAAAGATACAATCATGGACAAAACTTAAGGAAGTTGTACCTTTTAGCATGTATATCGGGATTCAGACAATAACTCTGAAAGATACACTCATGAACAAAACTTAAGGAAGTTTTACCTCCAAAGAATAAGTATATTTACCCCTGAAGACCTACAGAACCAAGTACAGTACATTGGATAAACTGGATGTCCACCATTAGACGTGTCAACCCTGATTGTCATTATTTCTGAAGGACAATCCTGGTATTTGGCAACATTTGTAAGCGTCAGTAACACGGGTTAACCAAATTAATAATAATAATTCAGTTAGTATTTTTTTTATCAAAATAAACTCTCTTGTCATCTTTACGCTTATCTTCCTTCAATATTTCTGAGCGTGACAATATTGTGATAACAATAATTATTTATTCATCCCACGTGCACATTCGTTCAATGCAAATTCTGTATGCCACGTGACGCTCGCATAAGAACAAAAAGTGCACGCGTGCGTGCAAATAAATTACAGTAGCCAATAACAACAAAATTTTGCCAGCCTAGTAACAACTTTTAGAGTTTTTCAGCATGAGAGAGATGATTCCAAATCTGCAAACTCTTTAATACTTATAAATGACTGCGGCGTATAATTATAAAGCTATACAACCAGTTTAACCGCATAAGTTTCTTTTAATTTATGAAAAATCATTTTTAATTTCAAAGAGAAATAATTTAATATTTCTAACTTTTGGATGACGTATGAAAAGGTTGAATATATGAAGAGTGATGGTCTATATATGAATGGATGACGTATGGAGGGTGAAAAATATGAAGAGTAACTCTTTGTTTCTATGAGCTAACGTTTCCAAGATTTATTATTGACAAATTGTATGCCAAAGTAATTTTCTCCTTTTCTCCTATGATTCTATTCCCGTATGATATAGAGTTCAAATCTAGTTTTCAAATCAAACACAATGGTGAAGAAGACGCTATGACGTCAGCAGCGGCACATCATTTTATTATTATTATTATTGAAGCCAAATTTACACTCATGGACAAAACTTAAGAAAGTTGTACCTTTTAACATGTATATCGGTATTCAGACAATAACTCTGAAAGATACACTCATGGACAAATTTTAGAAAGTTGTACATTTTAGCATGTATATCGGGATTCAGACAATAACTCTGAAAGATACAATCATGGAAAAAACTTAAGGAAGTTGTACCTTTTAGCATGTATATCGGTATTCAGAAAATAACTTTGAAAGATACACTCATGGACAAATTTTAGGAAGTTGTACATTTTAACATGTATATCAGTATTCAGACAATAACTCTGAAAGATACAATCAAGGACAAAACCTTAAGGAAGTTTTACCTTTTAGCATGTATATCGGTATTCAGACAATAACTCTGAAAGATATTTGATACACAGTTATCTATATTGAAGACACCCAAGATAACCAAGTGTGAACAAAATTGCCTCTATATCCTTAAAAAAAATAGACAACCGGCGACATTAAAAACTTTCCACTTTATTAAGATTTGTCAATGGTTGTAATACAATCGCGCTAACATGTTTACACGATCGTCAGAAATGAACATCTTTAATCCACTTTCTATATCAACCAGTGTAGATTGGATGGTTTGGTCATTGGTCAGAAAGAGTAGGTGGATCCTTCCAAAGAAGACCACAATGTCACGACATGGTGAGTCACGGCGACCTCTTGGTGTCAAGGTCTCGGCTGCGCAACCTGAACTGGACAACCAGCCTTCCCTTCGCTATAACACCAGTATCAGCTCTTTCATTCTTAAATACGGGGAGATAGCGTACCATCCAATAGTAAAACTACACTCATGGACAAAACTTAGGAAAGTTGTACCTTTTAGCATCGAGATTCAGACAATAATCCTGAAAGATACACGCATGAACAAAACTTAAGTAGGTTGTACCTTTTAGCATTTATATCGGCATTTAGAAGATAACTCTGAAAGATACACTCATGGACTAAACTTAAGGAAGTTGTACCTTTAGCATGTATATCGGGATTCAGACAATAACTCTAAAAGATACACTCATGGACAAAATTTAAGGAAGTTGTACCTTTAGCATGTATATCGGGATTCAGACATTAATACTGAAAGATACACTCATGAACAAAACTTAAGGAAGTTGTACCTTTTAGCATGTATATCGGGATTCAGACAATAACTCTAAAAGATACACTCATGGACAAAATTTAAGGAGGTTGTACCTTTTAGCATGTATATTGGGATTCAGACAATAACTCTAAAAGATACACTCATGGACAAAATTTAGGGAAATTGTACCTTTTAGAATGTATACCGGGATTCAGACAATAACTCTGAAAAATACACTCATAGACAAAACTTAAGGAAATTGTACCTTTTAGCATCGGGATTCAGACAATAACTCTGAAAAATACACTCATAGACAAAACTTAAGGAAGTTGTATCTTTTAGCATTGGGATTCAGATAATAACTCTGAAAGATATTTGATACACAGTAGCCTTTATTGAAGACACACGAGATAACCAAGTGTGAACAAATTTGCCTCCATCTCTTTAAAAAAAAAAAAAAACCGACGATAGGCGAGATAAAGAATAAAATTCTTCAAGTTTTGTCAATGAGTATCTGTGTATATTTAGAGCGCTAAATTTTATTTTAACAAAATAAAATAACTTCCTTCTACCCTGGGTTAAAAATTACTGGAGGGGGGGGTCTGGTTATCAGTATGGTGAACCCTCCCAGAGGTTTTGCCAGTTTAATCTACCAGACCGGCTGTAATATCTAAAGTGTATGTTGAACAGCCCTGATATAGAGTTCTCTTGTAGATTAAACCGATATAAGGCAGGCAGTTAGCTAGATCTGATGTCTACTACCAAGACATAGGTAGATGTGAGGTCTACCACAAAGACATATGTAGATATAAGGGCTACCACAAAGACATAGGTAGATGTGAGGTGTGTGTGTGTGTCTCCCACAAAGACAGGTTTAGCTGTGAAGTCTACCACAAAGACATATGTAGATATAAGGGCTACCACAAATACATAGGTAGATGTGAGGTGTCTACCACAAACACAGGGGTAGCTGTGAAGTCTACCACAAAGACATATGTAGATATAAGGGCTACCACAAAGACACAGGTAGATATAAGGGCTACCACAAAGACATAGGTAGATGTGAGGTCTACCACAAAGACAGGGTTAGCTGTGAAGTCTACCACAAAGACATATGTAGATATAAGGGCTACCACAAACACAGGGGTAGCTGTGAGGTCTACCAAAAAGACATATGTAGATATAAGGTCTACCACAAACACAGGGGTAGCTGTGAGGTCTATCACAAAGACACAGGTAGATATAAGGTCTACCACAAAGACAGGGGTAGCTGTGAAGTCTACCACAAAGACATATGTAGATATAAGGACTACGTAGATATAAGGTCTACCACAAAGACAGGGGTAGCTGTGAAGTCTACCACAAAGACATATGTAGATATAAGGACTACGTAGATATAAGGTCTACCACAAAGACAGGGGTAGCTGTGAAGTCTACCACAAAGACAGGGGTAGATGTGAGGTCTACAACAAAGACATATGTAGATATAAGTTCTACCACAAAGAAAGAGGTAACTGTGAGGACTACCACAAAGACAGGGGCAGATATAAGGTCTACCACCAAGACATAGCTAGATGTGAAGTCTACCACAAAGACATATGTAGATATAAGGTCTACCACAAAGACATATGTAGATATAAGCTCTACCACAAAGACATATGTAGATATAAGGTCTACCACAAAGACATATGTAGATATAAGGTCTACCACAAACATAGGGGTAGCTGTGAGGTCTACCACAAAGACATATGTAGATATAAGGTTTACCACAAACACAGGGGTAGCTGTGAGGTCTACCACAAAGACAGGGGTAGATATAAGGTCTACCACCAAGACATAGCTAGATGTGAGGTCTACCACAAAGACATATGTAGATATAAGCTCTACCACAAAGACAGACAGACAGCGAAGGAAAGACCTACTCACTCTGGGTACTCGGGCACCTCCTGACAGAAGGACCCGAACTCCACCGCGTTGCATGGAGGATTCTCGGTCAGAGGCTGTGGTTCATCGGTGGGGAAGATGACGGCGTCCCCGAATATGGGCAGATGGGAGAGGGAGCGGTTCTCCCGGGGGTAGACCAGGGGAGCCTGGCGGCGCTGGACGGAGTGCGGGGCGGCGGTGGCAGCGGTAACGAGCCACAGCCAGGCGGCGACCACAGCCGGCACCTGCCACCGTCAGCTTAGTTACAACCTTACGGTGACATTTCACTCACATCTTTCAATAAATCCATACTCTATACACACATGTGAAAACGGAAAGTATTACACTCAGAAGAATTTGAAGAAAAACCATGGAATTTGGCTCAAATGAACTTATGCAGGCTGCGATAATAATCATTTAAAAATTTTACAGCAATGGATGTACACACGTCAAGCTGGGAATATGTCCGAAAGTTTCTTCTATAACATGATTAGGTAAAAGGTTGTGCTGGGATTAATTTGTCCATTTTTTTAGTACAGCAAGAGTTTACCATGAGAAACCACAACCTGAAAACATAGATAAATCAGGTCTCTCCAAGAAATGGCCTCTTAACAGAAATCATTTTTCGGTTGACATACTCCGCATGACCTGACATGATTCATTTTTTGACCTCACACACACATGATTTCTAATGGGATACTTTATTCCTTGAAACCTGCCAACATAAAATACAAGGACAATGCTATAATCTGAAGATTACTAATGCCCATACGTACGTAATAGCTATTTCTTCCAATGTTACAACAACATGAAACAGTTTCTGAACGTAGTCATTAACAAAATAGATATACTACATCAGGATCCACACAATATAACATACAACATAAAGGTTGAGGTACATTGAGGTACAGCTTGCACTACGCTGATGAGGACCAACAGCCCGAAACGTGTACATGGTTAGCTTTTCTTGATTAATCAAGAAGGGGCATTTGACCATTTCTGGAATAATCAAAAATCAACGAGAATAGTGGTGCTTATCTCCATGGTTAAACCAATTCCTGAAGTCCACTTCTCTCCAATTTTGCGATGGTAGTTATAGGCCTGGAAAATAGGTCCTTTATTATCAATTTTGAGCATGATATGTTCCGGAGAAGCTTCCGCACTATTGCATTTCAAGCCGTTATTGAAGGTTTTTTTGTCTATTTTGAAATTTTAAGGTTTTATATGGCCACTTCTTAATATAATCGTAATATAATTGTTCGAATAAAAGACACAAATCGATATTTGTGGAAGAGCGATTGCTCGAAGCATATTATATATTTATAATTGTATGTAATTCTGCTGTCCTAAAAGCTTATGTTCATAGTTTATCTAAAATACCCATTCGAAGAGTCAAGCATCAGTATCACTATAAAAGGAAGTTCCAAAAATGCAATATAACAGCGGTATGGTAGATTAAACTGGCGAAACCGCTGGGAGGGTTCACCACTGATGAGTCAGGCCCTCCCTTTAATTTTTCCATTGCAGTAAGTGCAGTAGTAATTGTTTTATTTTAAAAAGAATATTACGCGTCTAAAATAGTTTCGTAAATGGATAAAACTGTTTAGTTACTAACGTCAACGAGAATAGTTTATATTTATTCCGATGGATCAGTTTCACGACAAGAAGACAACACAAAACACATTATTGACTGTATTGACTCATCCATTGATGAGCTCTACTCTTCCCCATGCGTGGTGTCGCTGGAGACCCACTGGCGATTCTCCACCAAACTCTGCAGCGCTGGCAGAGACGCCATATTCATTATACATAGTGTATATAATCCATATTATCTTTTTTTTTTAAATAGTGCAGACTGTGCACTTTGCATGTATTGACAAGATGTCAATAAAATTATTTTAATTGTCTAAAAAATTGTCTACTCTTCCCCAGCAGACACCATCAAAAGTCTCAAGCTCTACAAGCTTGATACCCTAATATGATTGAGTGGAGATAAGAAAGAAGAAGAAGAGATAAGAAGATACCTTTTTCTTTTTCATACAATATAAAGTTGTGGGATGATATCCATGTACCAAAAAAGGCACCTCTCCTTTTAATTATGCTTCAGAACGATGGCGTTGTACATCACCTTAGTAAAAAGCTTTACAAGTCGTGATAAAGAATGATCCCCAACATCAGTTTCAGACAAAAAGCCAACCTGTATACCATGTTTTTTTGGTATGGAAAGAAAATTCACACTGGAGTGTCAAGAGTCAGAAGAGTCAAAATATACAATATACAAATTACAAAATACAATATACAAAATTTCAAAGTTTTTAAAGAGCCACACATTTTTTTCTTGTCAACAATAAATAGTACTCCCATAAATAATATTTACGTATGGAACTATATAAAGAGCAGCAGCTTCACATCCAAAGAACCGCATGTGGCTTGTCAGCCGCAGTTTACCGAACCCTGATCTAGACCAAATGATCAAAAAATTAACGAATTTATATTTCACTATAGAAGCAATGGGCGCTTCTCCCGTCAAAATAAAAGTCAAAACCTGACGCCATCTATTGACCGTCGCCGCAACTAGCGGCCTCGGGTCGGCGACAAAGCCACAACACCAGCTTTGGCAAACTGAGAAGCGTCCACCTAGAGACCATGGTTTAGGGGCTAATGGCCCTCGTCAGATTTGGACCAGCCACATTGCCAGCAAAACACCTCTTTGGTAGATTGTGAAGATTCCATTAGATCCCGTGTGGATCTCATGGAATAAAGTCCGCCCTAGACTGACGAGCCCGAAACCATGGTCTATAGGTGGACGCTTCTCAGTTTGCCAAAGCTGGTGTTGTGGCTTTGTCACCGACCCGAGGCCGCTAGTTGCGGCGAAGGTCAATAGATGGCGTCAGGTTTTGACGTTTATTTTGACGGGAGAAGCGCCCATTGCTTCTATGCATTAATTTCCTCCCAGCAAATTTTCCATCTATATTTCACTATGTTAAGACATTTTATAACCAAAATTGAATCAATTATTATACGTCACAATAAGTTAATATGCAACGAATTCTAAGTTTTTATTCAACGGGCCTTCTTAGTGTAACATTTTCATTTCCAAAAATGCCTTAATAGTAGTAACGGTCAACACAAAACACCTCAATTTTTATAGTCCTCAGTTTCCGACCCTCAAATATGTAAATTAATTTGTTATTAGACTAAAAAATTTGCATAGTATTTGGATATCCTCACGCTGATCTCTATCTTATTTATATAGTGCAGATTATGCACTTTTGGATGTATTGACAAGATGTCAATAAAATTATTTTAATTGTCAAATGTGTAGATCTTTGGCGCTACCTACGTGTTAAATTTCTTTAAAACGGTAATTTAGTGTAGTTTTGATAGAGAAGAGTAAAATAAACAATCCACATTTAGCATTTCATTTATATATAAATGTAATAAAGGTTTTGTCCATTTATTGGCTAAAAAAAGTGTCCAGAGAAAGAGGACGGCTAGCTAAAGTGTCCATTGAGGTAAACAACCAATGGGGAAGAAGTTGACGAGGGCTGAGGGAAAGGAAGTTTGACCTTGGGCTGGGGTCAAGGCCGAGGTTGATGTTCTGTCTGTAGCGGTGGTACCATACTCATCCATCCTGACCTACTGGACATATGATCCTGACCTACTGGACATAGGATCCCGACCTACTGGACATAGGATACCGACCTACTGGACATAGGATCCCGACCTACTGGACATAGGATCCCGACCTACTGGACATATGATCCTGACCTACTGGACATAGGATCCCGACCTACTGGACATAGGATACCGACCTACTGGACATAGGATCCCGACCTACTGGACATAGGATCCCGACCTACTGGACATAGGATCCCGACCTACTGGACATAGGATCCTGACCTACTGGACATAGGATCCCGACCTACTGGACATAGGATCCCGACCTACTGGACATAGGATCCTGACCTACTGGACATAGGATCCTGACCTACTGGACATAGGATCCTGACCTACTGGACATAGGATCCCGACCTACTGGACATAGGATCCCGACCTACTGGACATAGGATCCTGACCTACTGGACATAGGATCCCGACCTACTGGACATAGGATCCTGACCTACTGGACATAGGATCCTGTCCTACTGGACATAGGAAACTGACCTACTGGACATAGGATCCTGACCTACTGGACATAGGATCCTGACCTACTGGACATAGGATCCTGACCTACTGGACATAGGATACTGACCTACTGGACATAGGATCCTGACACCTACTGGACATAGGATCCTGACCTACTGGACATAGGATCCTGACCTACTGGACATACGATCCTGACCTACTGGATAAATGATTCCAACAGAATTGTCATCCTGCTCAACTGTATATATTTTCAACAGCTCAATGTGACCACAATAATCTTATTCAACTTTTGGAAGACTTATTTGAAGTTACAAACACGAACAAATATCTCTGCTTTTTAAAATCTTCTAGAGAGCTGACGTGTACTCAAGATACCTCGTGAATCGTCCATGTAAATAATTATTAATGATAAAGATATTATTTTAATTTTCCAATACTTTTTATAAGCTGTCTTTTCATGAAGGCCATGCCCTATTTTTGCTTCTATACAAATGTATAAGCACGGGAAAATTGAATGCATGCGCAATGTTACGACATGTGATCGAAGCTTAGACTCCAAAAAACGTGACAGTTCGTAGAGAACAGCTGTGAATCATCATATTCTATATAGGAACACTTCCCTGAAGACTTCACAGCGATTGTTACACCCAAGGTCGGCTGTTAAATTGTGCCAGCTCGTCGCCAACTTGCACTTGTTCCTGGAGAGATTACATTCCAACTGACAATTGATAAGGCACAATTTGGATTATAGATTATAAACACAAGGTACTAAGACCAAATCCAAATAAATAAATAGTGTAAATTGTTTACACACTTGATAACAATAACTATTTAAAACATGCGGTGGTAAAATTTCTCATTCAGTACTTTTGTCTGAAGATGGTAACAACGCTGTTACCGAAACGTCACACACTATTTATTTATTTGGATTTGGTCTTATTACCTTGTGTTTATAAGTTTACACACTTGATAACAGTAATCATTTAAAAACATGCTGTGGTAAAATTTCTCATTCAGTACTTTTGTCTGAAGATGGTAACAACGCTGTTACCGAAACGTCACACACTATTTATTTGGATTTGGACTTATTACCTTGTGTTTATAAGTTTACACACTTGATAACAGTAACCATTTAAAAACATGCTGTGGTAAAATTTCTCATTCAGTACTTTTGTCTGAAGATGGTAACAACGCTGTTACCGAAACGTTACACACTATTTATTTATATAGATTTGGTCTTATTACCTTGTGTTCAACTGACAATGATCTTATCAACCATTTAAAAGAATTCTCTTCTACTGTTCAAGTAATTTTTTCCAAAATTGAGATGAGTAGAAAATATCATATTGAATATTTAGTAGAGATAAAAATCGATTACAAGATTTATGAACAGATAGACAGACATGGAGGCAGGTTGAATAAAAGCTTTTAAAAATAGAGGTAACTCCAGCTCCCCCCCCCCCCCCCTGGAACGTAAATCGTCAACTAACTGGTGTATTTTATGTCAAGTTAATTAACAAACAAACATTTTATAGTGTTTGAGGTAGTTGTAAAAATGTTCTATATTTGATTAGCGAACTGATCTCCCATATCATTGGACGAATGTGGCCATGTTGGTACATAAAAGTAGTTCAAACGTGATACGTTGGGCTTTCTTAGAGTTGTGTGGAGATGCTTAAGGCGTTCTTTATGTGCTTGGATCGTATCTGGCGATTCTCTTCGGATACCTGTGTATTCCAGGTCGTTCCTATCAACGCTGGAATAATAAAAATGAATAATGGTTTTGTTATAACACACACAAAGCTTTTATTAAGATACCAGACCATTACAAATTCTCCTATCTCCTTGCCGGTTTGCAACGATATCTTCACGATGATCAATCACCATCATGTAGTGATGGAGAAAACGATGAATCCAAGTTTTTTCCTACTTACTGCTTTGTAAAAGTTATATAGGGACAGAGCAACCATTCAACTTGATATAGCGCTGGTTAAAATACTTTGTACTGAGGTAAGTTGGCTGTCGTTTACTTTTAAGAAGAACATCTCTCTTTCTTCGCTAATATACTGGTACTCAAAGATGTAATGAGATATTTCAATTTCTCTGTTTTCTTTGCAAAGATGGCATACTGTATCTCCCATCACTGAATCACAAAAAAATTTAGTATTCTCTGTTGTGCAATATAACGTTTTACTGGAAATGGAAGGTCGCAATGTAAATAGCTTTCAGTCAAAAATGAACTAAGCAAATATTCATAGTGGGGATAGAATTAAGAATTTTCTATTTTAACCTGATCATTTTGAATTGATTGTTCTGTTGCTATATTGACCATTGATGGAATTTCCTTTTTGATCATGCTTATATCATTGCAGTGAATTAACCAAGGAAAGCCAGTTGAATTGAGGATGTTGGCCAAACTCTCCACAAACCCGATATTTCTTATTCTTGATATCTCTAGTAGTAGAGTTAGACATATATATGGGAGGTTTTGTTATAACTTACGTGTTTTTTAGATAGAAATTTTGCCGGTAGGATATTGATCTATAGAAATTAAGGTCATCTCTCACGTCAAAATAGACATCAAAGCTAGACGCCATCGATCGTGTTTTATTTACGTCCTCCATTCTTTTTGTTATACCTGTTATGTAAACGCGTTTCGTTGTGTTAGGCCTAATTACTTTCTGTATGTAATACGTTAAAAAATATATAAATTTCGTCAGTAAACAGAGTATTAATTTCAATGTTTTACTACAAGGCAAATTTATCTCATCGCCTCATAATATATATTTATAGAGTGGGCCATGGCCATGTACTGGCAGACATTACACGGGTGCATCCCGAAACAGACCCTATCTGCATCCACTGTTCAGTAGAGCCACAGACAGTCGATCATCTTCTCTTCAGCTGTCCAGCATTCCTAACACATAGGATGAAAACAGCTATCCTGCTTTGACTGACCCACCTCAATCCTAGATCTATGGCCAGACTCAACCTCAGCATGGGAATTTCTGGTCAACTGGTTCTGTTTGGACTGACCCACTTCAATCCTACATCTATGGCCAGCCTTCCAGACTCAACCTCAGCATGGGACTTCCTGGTCAACTGGTTCTGTTTGGACTGACCCACCTCAACCCTACATCTATGGCCAGCCTTCCAGACTCAACCTCAGCATGGAACTTCCTGGTAAACTGGTTCAACAGGACGCGAGTAAAAGCGCTCAACACTTGTCCATACTAGTGAGCTGGACTCCCCGGGTAGTTAGTGCTCTGCGCTCCCTGGGTTATAAATATCTCTCTCTATATATATCTATAGAACTTTTAAAATAATTAATTTTCACACGAGTATTTTCATACGAGTGTAAACAAAAATATGATGGAAAATAGGATTAAAGTGAAATTTTACTGGGATCACAGGTGGTTAAATTAAGCCATCTGATCATGTAATTGGAAGTTTCTGATGGTTATCTGTACGATGAGGAAATTTTCTTTAAAAAAGAAGATGTAGAGTGGGATGTTGACGGCGACAATCAATATAAGGAACGACCAAGGAATAACGACAGGTCTGCCTTGACCTCGAACGTTGACCTTTGTCGCCCCTCCTTCATTGACACACATTTCCTCCTTCTTTAGGGGGTGCTGCCACCATCATTCTTCCGACTAGCATTAACTCATGGAATTCGTGTAATCTTTACACAAAGGAATAAGCAACAACATCCTTCTATCTTACCTTGTTATCTATTTATGTTTAGTCTTTCACAAACTCCGTAGAATATCATAACGTTTGTAAGAAGAAGAAAAAGAAGGAAAAAAAAAAACACAGAAGAATGGGCTGAGAAATACACTCATGGACAAAACTTGAGGAAGTTGTACCTTTTAGCATGTATATCGGAATTCAGACAATAACTCTGAAAGATACACTCATGGACAAAACTTAAGGAAGTTGTACCTTTTAGCATGTATATCGGAATTCAGACAATAACTCTGAAAGATACACTCATGAACAAAGCTTAAGGAAGTTGTACCTTTCAGTATGTATATCGGGATTCAGACAATAACTCTGAAAGATATTTGATACACAATGACCTTTATTGAAGACACATGAGATAACCAAGTGTAAACAAAATTGCCTCTGTCTCTTAAAAAAAAAATGTCGACCTGCGACATTAAAGACTTTTCACTTCCTTAAGTTTTGTGCATGAGTGTACATATACAAAAAAAATGCACTTCTTCCTTTTAATAAATGTATTTAAAATTTGCATATGAGATTACATGAAGTCAATGCATTTTCGGTGTTCGATATAGCCCTACTACGCCAGTGGAAATATAATTAGTTACATCTAGATTGAATGGGTGAAATATTATGGACTTGGCTCAAATTAAATTCTTGTATTGTATAATGAATGATTGAATTTTGATTGTATTAAACGCGTCAACATTTCAATTCTGTTTATTGAAAGTATTTAAAAACTTTTTGGTATTAATTCCGCCTTTGCCAGTCCCAAAACCGGAGGAGGATGGAGAGCAGTAATAAGCTCACTAAAAAACCTGGGTTCAGCTGGCCCGGTTGATAGTACCATGTAAGGGCTCCTAATCCAGGGTTACAGGATGAGCAGCGTTTGTACTCCATGTTAGGAGCGGCTGTACATGACGTCTGTTCCTCATGTCAGAGGTGGCCATTTCATATTGGAGCTATGTCAGTGGCCTTATACTGAATAGTGCTCCCAGTCTTAATGACAAAGGCAAGCACATTCTACTTCACCCAATCACTATGGAATCTCCTTTGATTATTTCTGTTAATCATCAGCTGACATCATCAAAAGTCTCAAGCTCTCCAGGCTTGATATCCTAATATGATTGAGTGGAGATAAGGAAGAAGAAGAAGAATGTTTAAACTAAGAACTTTTATCATCCATTTTATTGATATATATATTGAAAATAAAAAATACATATCTTGACCAGGTGCACATGTGCTTTTCAGATGGAAAAGCGCCATCTAGTGGAACAGAAATCAACCAAACATTGATTTAGCCTGTTCCCTGATATTTGGCCAACCCAATTTCTTGATAAATCAAGAAAAGCCATCCACGAACGAATCGCGCTATTGGCGCTCGTCATCGTGAAGTAGGCTGTACCACTGCGACCAAAAAGATGTTTAGTCCCAGAGGCTTCTTGAGAAACCAAGAAATGGGTATTTAAGGCCAAACTTGCAAAATACGCTTAATATATATACCACGAAGGACAATCAAACAATATGTATGTAGTACAACTAGAATGGACCCGCGACAACTCTCAAAATTCATTCCAAAATGGGAGTCCCCGATGTCACATTCCAAGATAAAGGATCACTTAGAGACATTAGAGATAAGGAGGTAAAGGTTATCAGGATGTAGACAAGTGGGGTAGGTCAGTAGATTGGGGGAACTACCTGGATTCTAAACATCATCAAACGGTTTTATCTTAAACCCTTGACAGCGGATTAGTAACTCGGCAAAAAGCTACGATGAATAACATTTAGGACTATAGGTATTTCCATGGGTTTTTCTGGAAGAGTGTTCTTTTGATATAAAAAATTCAATGAGCGGCGATTTTGCTGATAGAATTTCAATAAGCAATAATTGCTGCATCATATTTGACCAAACAATATATATATGGATTACCCCATTTGTGACATTAAAAAGTATCCATAAAGTTGTTGAGCCACAAATTTGATTATAGATTAGAAATACAAGGGTAATGAGAGCATATAATAAAAAATGATTAGTATGTGACGTTTCTATGGAATCTATGGAATTGGAAGCCTGGACTTAGATACAAAGATAATGATCCACTATTTGTACTACACCTTAGCTATGAGAGAAGGCACATGCTAATCTGCTTCAGAAACGTCTTCCATAACATAACCATGAAGGATACTGTTGACTGCAGGATGGAACGCTGTTGGGAAACTAGTCTATGGAATTGGAAGCCTGGACTAGATACAAAGAAAATGATCCACTGTTTGATTTCACCTTAGCTATGGGAGAGGCACATACTAATCTGCTTCAGAAACGTCTTCCATAACGTGACCATGAAGGATACTGTTGACTGCAGGGTGGAACGCTGTTGGGAAACTAGTCTATGGAATTGGAAGCCTGGAATAGATACAAAGATAATGATCCACTGTTTAGACTTCACCTTAGTTATGGGAGAGGCACATACTAATCTGCTTCAGAAACGTCTTCCATAACGTCACCATGAAGGATACTGTTGACTTCAGGATGAAACGCTGCTGACAAACTAGTCTATGGAATTGGAAGCCTGGACTAAATACAAAGATAATGATTCACTGTTTGTAATTCACCTTAGCTATGGGAAAAGGCACGTGCTAATCTGCTTCAGAAACGTCTTCCATAATGTCACCATGAAGGATACTGTTGACTGCAGGATGGAACGCTGTTGGGAAACTAGTCTATGGAATTGGAAGCCTGGACTAAATACAAAGATAATGATTCACTGTTTGTAATTCACCTTAGCTATGGGAAAAGGCACGTGCTAATCTGCTTCAGAAACGTCTTCCATAATGTCACCATGAAGGATACTGTTGACTGCAGGATGGAACGCTGTTGGGAAACTAGTCTATGGAATTGGAAGCCTGGACTAGATACAAAGATAATGATCCACTGTTTGTACTTCACCTTAGCTATGGGAGAAGGTACATAGGTACATGCTAATCTGCTTCAGAATCTTTGGCTTCCATAACATGACCATGAAGGATACTGTTGACTGCAGGTTGGAACGCTGTTGACAAACTAGTCTATGGAATTGGAAGCCTGGACTAAATACAAAGATAATGATCCACTCTTTGACTTCACCTTAGCTATGGGAGAAGGCACATGCTAATCTGCTTCAGAAACGTCTTCCATAAAATGACCATGAAGGATACAGTTGACTGCAGGGTGGAACGCTGTTGGAAAACTAGTCTATGGAATTGGAAGCCTGGACTAGATACAAAGAAAATTATCCACTGTTTGACTTCACCTTAGCTATGGGAGAAGGTACATAGGTACATGCTAATCTGCTTCAGAATCTTTGTCTTCCATAACATGACCATGAAGGATACAGTTGACTGCAGGATGGAACGCTGTTGGGAAACTAGTCTATGGAATTGGAAGCCTGGACTAGATACAAAGATAATGATCCACTGTTTGGACTTCACCTTAGCTATGGGAGAAGGTACATAGGTACATGCTAATCTGCTTCAGAATCTTTGTCTTCCATAACATGACCATGAAGGATACAGTTGACTGCAGGATGGAACGCTGTTGAGAAACTAGTCTATGGAATTGGAAGCCTGGACTAGATACAAAGAAAATTATCCACTATTTGGACCTGACCTTAGCTATGGAGAAGGCACATGGTAATCTGTATAAGAATATTTCCAAAAAAATAATCCCTTGTATCAATATTGAGTCAAATTAAGAATCTTTGTCTTCAATAACGTCACCATGAAGGATACCGTTGACTGCAGAACGGGGTTGGGAAACTGGATGAATCCGGTTGAAAAAAAACGTCATTTGTGACCCTCGACTAATTAAACGTGGAAGAACATATTTCTCAGACATATGGATGACATTGCAGTAGATTGTGATGGGCATTAACCTAGATTTAGGTAGCTTGATTCTAACAACGCTATTGTACCATTGCATGAATATGGATGAGGCTTTGTTACTATGGAATAGGAAGTAGGGAACCAGTTGTACCTGTAAGTTATCAACCAATATTTGACCCTTCTTTTTTATTCAAATCCATATCAAATGAATTTTCTTTGGGTATGTGTTCGTTCGTCATGTTTTGTATACTTTCACATATCTACTCAATATACATATAAATAAAAAGACTGATAATATGTAAAAATACTAAAAAATGTCTAAATGGAAACATTTGCATAGTTAACTTAATAATGTTTCGCAAAATATATTTACAAATATGTTGAGAATTGAAACGAACTAGACAAATGACTGCAGAAACACCCAGCCCGAGGAATGTTTATATAACGAACATTATTTTAATATATGGTAACTACACTCATATACAAAACTTAAGGAAGCGAAAAGTCTGATGTTGCTGGTAATCTGTTAAGGAGACAGAGACAATTTTATTCACACTTGGTTATATCGTGTGTCTTCAATAAATATCACTGTGTATCAAATATCTTTCAGAGTTATTGTCTGAATCCCGATATAGATGCTAAAAGGTACAACTTCCTTCAGTTTTGTCCATGAGTGTATCTTTCAGAGTTATTGTCTGAATCCCGATATACATGCTAAAAGGTATAACTTTCTTAAGGTTTGTCCATGAGTGTATCTTTCAGAGTTATTGTTTGAATTCCGATATACATGCTAAAAGGTACAACTTCCTTAAGTTTTGTCCATGAGTGTATCTTTCAGAGTTATTGTCTGAATCCCGATATACATGCTAAAAGGTACAACTTCCTTAAGTTTTGTCCATGAGTGTATCTATCAGAGTTATTGTTTGAATCCCGATATACATGCTAAAAGGTACAACTTCCTTCAGTTTTGTCCATAAGTTTATCTTTCAGAGTTATTGTCTGAATCCCGATATACATGCTAAAAGGTGCAACTTCCTTAAGTTTTGTCCATAAGTGTATCTTTCAGAGTTATTGTCTGAATCCCGATATACATGCTAAAAGGTACAATTTCCTTAAGTTTTGTCCATGAGTGCATCTTTCAGAGTTATTGTCTGAATCCCGATATATATGCTAAAAGGTACAACTCCCTTAAGTTTTATCCATGAGTTTTTCTTTCAGAGTTATTGTCTGAATCCCGATTTAGATGTTAAAAGGTACAACTTCCTTCAGTTTTGTCTATGACAACTCTGCTACGGACACTATACACAGTAAAATAAAAGAGTGAAACTTTCTTAAGCTTTCCAGGGGTTAATGTTCCTTGCAGAATTCTCTTCTTAAGGAAGGCAGACGATAGGTCATGTTTGAAATAGTTGAAGAATAAATTATTTTGACCAAAAAGAGGCAACTCTACCTTTATACATCAGAACGATGCATTATGTTATCACCCTAGTGAAGTACTTTACTGGTGATGATGAAGAAGAACCACAATACCAGTTTTGGCAATTTCATAAAAAAGCCAACGTGTATATCATGGTTTCCGGGTTTGGCTCATTCTATATACAGTTACGAGCGTCATTCCTAATCTCCTAATCAACAATAAGTCATCAGTTTTCATCTCTGTCACCGTTTGCTTTTTTTTTGGAATGGCACCCTCCTATTGGTTGGCTACGGTCACGCCACCTTTGCCCCCCCCCCCCATCATGCCTCTCCCACTCGCTCTTTCGTTTTTGTAACTATTGTTTTGGAGCGGGTCGCTCCTTAAATAAATGCATATATTAGTTAATAACCAAATGTAATCCTCTCTTTCTTTTTCCCAGTAAGAGACGCCTACGGAAGCCAACAGTACATAGACAGATAAAGCACATAGGCTATAGTTATTAACTAATATATGCATTTATTTAAGGCGCCAATTTATAATTGTAACAAATAGTATTTGAATCAAAACATTCAATCGTGTAAAACACGGGCGTTGCCCGGGTCATTCGGCTAGTATCAATATAATGGGCAGCTGACCAAAAAGAGATAGGCACTTTAAGAACATTCATTAAAAGAATTCTTATTTAACTTTTTTTTTTACATTTTCCATTCCCCAAAATTTAATCATTCATTACACGCTACAAAAAGTCAATTTGAGCCTAAATCCATTAATGGATTCGCCAAATGTGATCCATTTGGATGAGGAAAGCGAAGACTAGAACACGTCTGATTCTACACTCGCCTTTTCAGTGATACGTTAACCTATACACTGTGAATTCTGTGGCCACTGGATATACGTCGGACCTGGAGGCTGTTGTTGGGTTCTATGCTGTCTGGAGTATAGGAGCTCCATCTATGCTTCCTTCTTGCGGTGAATCTGTATAAGATTGGTGGTCTTAATAAAGCTGTATGTGTGAGCCAAATTCCATGTTTATTCCAACTTTTTATGGATATAACACTTTCATTTCCACCTTGTATATTTAGGAGTGGCACACAAATATATTTTAAAATTCACTCTTTAGAACAATTTAGTTTTAATATGTCTATAGCATCACCTTTATAATATTTGCCATTGTTCCTATAGAAACAAAGGGAGTTCAAACATGAATCGAAGAATCATTTTGAAAGAGTTATTTATATGTGGAAGACATCAATATTTTTTCAAACAAATATATTTAAATGAGATTTTATGGATAAAAAATGAAAAGAGAAGCACGTATGATTCCAATCATTAAAGAAATTCAAACAAATTATATTTAAATCGAATTTAAGAATTGTGAAGAAACACAAATGCTTCCAATCATTTCAAAATTCAAACAAAATGTGAACTTTGCAATGATGAAATAGATCGAAAAGAAAAAGATTAATATGCAAATATTATTTATATATTTTTATCAAAATTCATTTTTGTTCTTTTTAAAGTAAACCTTTATAATAATATATTTTATTCAAAAGATCACATATTATTCAAATCAAAGCGATAATAAGCATGCCAAAACAGATCTGAACGTTTATTTACCTATGTCCAATTGAAAAAAGGAAGAGGAAACCATGCTTTTAAAAGGTAAAAATCTAACTATAGTTGACTCTCGATAATTTGAAACTCGTTAGTTTTAATCTCTCGATAATTTGAAATGATTTCCCTATCCCTTGAAAAATATAATCGATAAGTTGAATAAAATCAATATTAATTGGTCCCCTCAGTAATTTGAAGTTGAAGGAATAGTATCTTGCCACAAATGAACATTTGTGAATAACTGTACAAGTATTTGAAATAATAAATCACGAATTTTGAGATCAAACTCTTGTTTGAGAAAGGGCAAGATCCGAAAGCTCTCCCAATGAATTTATTACTTTAAAAACACTTGCGGTAAGTCACTTATTTAATCTTATGCCAACATAGTATGTAATATCCCGAAACTGCCAAAACTTCAAACTCTTGTTTATTTGATTTTTTTCGCTCTCTCCCTCTTGATTGTTCAAAATCCTGTTATTTTGAACTCTTGAAAATTGAAATTTTTCTCTAGTCTCTTTAGTTTCAAATTATCGAGAGTCGACTGTATATACATTATTTCTTCTGCCTTTTATAGAAGTTTCTAAAAAACATATTTCAACTTTTAATACCGTTCAAATAACTTTTACTAATAATTCGATCAAATGATATAAATCTTTATAAAATAAAAGGATTTAAAAGCGCGAATGTTTCTTTTATACATAAAACGAATAAAAGAAACATTCGCGCTTTTAAATCCTTTTATTTTATATGTATAGATGGCGCGTTATTGCTTTGTGTTAATATAAATATTTAATTGATATATTTTTATGGAGTATTGAAATAAATTCAAGAATAAGCCAATGAAAACGTTAACACGCTATCAAAATACATGTCCCAAGATTATTTAACTATTAGGAAATAACTAAACAACGTATTACTATCTTCATTAACACAGGTTTTCGGATTTCGATAAATTACAAAAAAAGACAACTCTTGCGGGGGTCTTCGTTAACTTCAATCATCTCATGGTTCAAGGAAAACTTTTTTTTTTTGCTTATCCCTAGTAAACGTGGTACAGGTTATAATTATGGTGGGTAGTTAGCGACTGCTTTTACTGTAAGTGCACCACATGTCTACACATGTGAAAAGCAGTTCGACTTTGCACTTACAAATGTGTCAGTGCCCTGTTTGGTTACTTGCACTTTCTGTTGGGGTTGAACTTTTACAAGAATCGGGGAACATTGGAGCTTTTTTTTTTAATAAGAAAAAAAAAGTGATCAATACGGGAATCGAACCCGGGTCGTAGAGGTCAAAAACCAACGGTTTAGACCATCCTTCTACCGACCTCCTTTTAGATACGAAAAGTTGTAGATGGATGTTTTTGTTGACGCGAATTGACTTTGTCATCCATCCATTGTCCAAAGAGCCAGTAGGTCGGGTGGACGTTGAATGATGTTGAAGGAGGAGAGGTCAGTGACATGACCAGTACTGAAGAGACATTGGAGCCACATTCAGGATTCCCGGGTATAGATAGATGGCGCCTCCTATCATCAATATTGTAACAATATATTCAACATTTTATTTATTTTTTTTTTTTTTACAACAAAAAGCCTTTATTCAGGGTCACTGACCCTATACAGGATTCACCAGAGGTATGCATAAGAACAAAGCAGTGAGACAAAGGAAATAGCGATATATACAGAAGAAAAGGAAAAAAAAAAAACAAGAAAGAGAAAGAGGGAAGCAAGAAAAACAACACAAAAAGAGTAGCAGTAAGAAAGTGAGGAGTGAGTGTCACTTGGCCTTCTTCTGAGATATGGACTTGTGGAAACCATAAAACGCCGTAGCAATATACTTATTCTGGGTCATATTGTCAATTATTGATGGAAGTGAAGCACAGAGTTGCCCAGTTCAACATTTTATTAACAAATTATCAATTTTTATATATATAATTTACTACTCTCTGTCAACTTCCTTTGTGTGTTGATGGAAGACTAGTAAAATGGCCCTATTCTAATCGATGTCACCACTTTACCAGAAGTGTCTTCTTCTTCTTTCTTATCTCCACTCAATCATATTAGGGTATCAAGCTTGTAAAGCTTGAAATTTGACAACCATCATGACTGGGTGAAGTAGAATGCGTCTGCCTTTGTCATTAAGACTGGGAGCACTACTCAATAGCAGGCCGACTTAGCTCCATAGGAAATGGCCGCCTCTGACATGAGGAACAGACACCATGTGCAGCCGCTCCTAACATGGAGTACAAACGCTGCTCATCCTGTATCCCTGGATTAAGAGCCTTTACAGGGTATTATCAGCCAGGCCAGCTGAGCCCAGGTTTTTTAGTGAGCTTGTTACTGCTCTCCCTCCTCTTTTTCGTCCGGGTTTGGGACCGGCAAAGGCGGAGTGTACTTTTTGGGAACCAGGTAAAACTGGTGGAAAATGAGCCCTTGACTGTTGAAATCTGTCAACTTCCTTTATTGCCTCTCTTGTATTATATAAATGTATTATATTTATTTCTTCTTACGAAGACAAAATATTTTTGGTGAAACGTTAAAAAAAATAAAACTTTACTGACCGAAGTGTCTATTTTTTAAAAGAAATATATACATTTTGTTTTGGCATTATGAATAATTTGCTGTATCATTCTGAAGTTTGTATTTTCCTTATTTTCTAAGTGGTAATATTTATATGTGTGCACATTCAGGAGATTCTTTTTTAAATTTGACCACTTGATCTGGTACATATTCCTCGCAGGCAACTCAACTATTTTATTGAAAGGATTTTCGCATAGAGCAAATAGTTTCTATAGAAAGTATATTAATTGTATTTCGGTGTAAGCATAAAATTTATTGTATATAGATGACATTTCAACATTGTAGAATACACCCATACCTCGCTTTGCGTCTGGGTTACGTTCCAAAAAAACACGACGCAAATTGAAACGACTCAAAGTGAAAATATGTGAAGGCGCAATCAAAAACAAAGGTATTGCCATATTTTAGGAAAAAAAATTCAAAAAAAAAAAAAAATTAAAGACTCGAATCCAAAACAACACAACTTCGAAAATCTGACGACGCACAGTGAAAATCAGTAAAAATTAAGCAGCTACGCAACTTCGAAAAAAAACGCAAAACGAAACGACGCAAAGCGAGGTATTGGTGTATATAAAAATTAATATTCTCTTTGTGTAAAATTAATCATTCCTCCAAAGAAAAGTGTCTTTTCAAAACATTTTTATTATTCTCTAGCTTTCAGGTATGGACGTCCTTCTACAGTAGAAAAACATGGTATAATAATTCGCCAATAACACACATGGTAAATAATTCTATTTGGAGAATTATTACACCAGGTTTTTCTCCTGTAGAAGGGCGTCCGTACCTGAAAGCTAGAGAACAATAAAAATGTTTTGAAAAGATACTTTTCCCTGGAGGAATGACTGATTTTACTTAATATTGATACAAGAGATTATTTTATTGAATATTCTCTTTGATAGATATTTTATTTTATTTTATATATTCACCATATTTATTTATTTATTATCATTTACAAATCACGCGATATCCGTCTTGGATATTTGCTTGCATACAAAAGTTTGGGAGCTTATTTACAGTAATTATTAATATGATTTTAGTTATTGTAATAGAAATTATTAACATATTTGTCAGTTATTTAACGATTTAATTACCCTATAATGAATATTAGTGAACATCACAGATAAGAACAGAAATTTAGAGCTATTTACAGCATATAACTATATACCAGTTATTACAGCCCAGGCTATCTATTACTAAAAAACATTCTACAAAACCTATTAAAATTTATATACATATATCTATTATTAACTATTTGATTTAGACAATTTATATTTATTTGATTTTTGACTCTCAAGTCCTCTACAAGTCGACAGTCCGTTTCACCATATAGTAGCCCCCCCAAGACCTGTTAACTGCCTCAAAGTGGCGGGGGGGGGGGGGGGGTGACCCTGGACGGGACAGGTGAAGTAAGTCTGGAGAACTCCTGGTACCCAAGGCTGTCCCACTATGTCCAGCTAACATTCCTACCTACATCACATGTCCCATCAACAGACATCTAAATACTCCAAGAGATAAGCACCACAATATAGTAATGCCTATCGTATTTTAAAAACGAGTTTGTTTTTACTTCCTAATACAATGTTGTTGTTGTTGTCGTGTCCAATGAAGAGCCTCAGATGTTTCCATACTCTATCACAGCAGCAGCAATGTCCACTATCTTGGGTGTGTAAAGCTGCTGCTCTGGGTCTAAGTCAATTTTCTGCAAGGCTGCGGCCATTACTGGGCATGAGAATATGTGAGTAGGTGTTAGTTCCACACCAGGACAGTTGTTGCATGCTCTATAAGTTCTTGCGCCATCTGGATGTATACCATTCCTAATACAATGAAAAAAAAAACATTTTGGGAGGGTTTGGCTTATCAATGGTGAACACTTCCAGAGATTTCGCCAGTATAATCTCCCAGACAGCTCTACTCTTGTATTTCGATGTTCTAGTTATACAGCTGGCAATTTTTTAGATGATACTCTTGATAAAAGTACTCTTAAAGAAACTCTCTATAAGCGTAAGTTACTTTTAACCTGTAGAAATATATATTTATAAAGTGAATGTATTCAGTATTATTTTCAAAAAATGCACTAATGGGAATAGAAAGTGTTTTACCTAGAAGAAACTAATGAGATAGTATTAAATTTGATATAAACGTACAGAAAATTCCTTATATCAAATGATTAAATTTTTTAAATAAATATTATAATCCTTTTTTTTTTTACATACTACAAGGAGTTTATAAAAGGGCGTACCTGGATCTGTAAAGAAAAAAAAAAAACAATTTTGGTTACAAATCGAGGTACGCTTTTTTATATAACCTTATTTGATGGATCGCCTTTTGACTCAACATACTACAAGGAGTAAATTTGAGCCAAATAACAATTGTTTTTTTTTCAACTCCTTCTGGATGTAACACTTTCTATTTCCACTTGGGTATAATGACATAAATGGTAGACTGTTAGGCAACAATCAAAACATTGGCAACTCCACCTTTTCCAGTCCCAAACACGGAAGAAAAAGGAGAAGGGGGAGCAGTAAAAAGCTCGTTAAAAAACCTGGGCTCAGCTGGCCTGGTTGATAGTACCCTGTAAGGGCTACTAATCTAGGGATACAGGATGAGTCTGTAATCCATCTTAGGAGTGGCTGTACATGGTGTCTGTCTCTCATGTCAGAGACAGCCATTTCTTTTGGAGCTAAGTCGGCCTGCCACTGAATAGTACTCCCAGTTTTAATGACATAAGTATAAGCATTCTACTTTACCCAATCATTATGGTTGTCTTTTTCCACTCATCCCCAGCAGACACCATCAACAAGCTCTACAGGCTTGATACCTTAATATGATTGAGTGTAGATAAGAAAGAAGAAGAAGAAAATGATAAAAATTGATATTTTATCACCACGCAGTAGGAACTATAGAAGGTGTTAAAAATCAACAGCGATAATAATTCACTTTTGAACCGATAGATGGCACAATTGCATGCTGTATTGAGAAGATAATGCACGCAAAGGCGAGAAGGCACGTGTTGGTTTTCCCAAGAGCTTTCCTAGACGGACAGGTGACGTAGGGATTACCTCATAGCTGCCTTTGGGCAATACCGGTTGTCTGCTTGGAAATTTACATAGGGGTTAGCCAGTATGCATTTATGTCGCTCTGCTTAGAACGAGGTATGCAAATGTGTGGATGTCTCTTTACGTATTTATAAGAATATACAGAAAGATATAAGATTTTCTTTAGAATATGTTCATAAGAATGAGGGTTGAGACATATCCTGTAGATTCCAGGAATCTTCTATTCAACTGAATCTATAATATAATCAATGAAATATTGTTTTTAAAAAGTTTCTTATTAACAAAGCCTTCTTTATGATCGCACATACTAAGTCAATAATCCCTTTCTCAAAAGTTCCAAGTCCACTCGTTCCAAATCTGTTTCACGAACGTTATAAATGTGCTTCAATATCTTTTGGCCCTCAATTAGATACAACTTATTATTCATTTCAGGCAAATCTCAGTTTTAACATTGGTATTCCTCTTCAAATAGGCTATATCAAGACGATCTATGGACAGCTAGAGTTTTCAATGTTTGGCAAGATGTTGCTTTGCCTTGATTTCTCTTCCTAAGTTGAATAGCATGAGGTCGTCCTATTGATTTGGTGACTTCAATACGTATTTCAATTTATCTATTAAGTAGATACTCATGTCTTAATATATGCCTTATCTACATACAATTCTATAATCTTCATTTTATTAGAATTGTAATAGTATATATACAATAGCATATATTTTGTTTGCAAAACTATCTTTATTATTGCTTGTATAATATTTCAATCTTTTTTGATTATCATCTATTATTTTATTTGTAATATATATAAGTATGATGCATATAAATGAGGTATATATATGTCCGCGCAAGCACAGACCAATAACATTTATTTTATTTTTGTAAAAACAAGTGCTTTTTAGATGGCAGAGCGCCATCTAGTGGAACAAAAATAAACTAAACGTTTATTTAACTTGCTCCGTGATATTTGGCCAACCCAATTTCTTGATAAATCAAGAAAAGCCATCCACGATATATAAGACTAGAACGCGGCTGATTCCACACTCGCCTTTTCAGTGATACGCTAACCTATGTACGGTGGATTCTGTGGCCACTGGACATACGTCGGACCTGGAGGCTGTTGTTGGGTTCTGTGCTGCCTGGAGTATAGGAGCTCTATCTATGATTTCTTCCTGTAGTGAATCTGTATAAGACCGGTGGTCTTAATAAAGCTACGTGTGTGTATATAATATTATTAGCCCGTTGAAGAGCAAAATTTACTTGAAAACTTGCAACACCCCAAATAAAAAAGAAACTCTTTGCCTCAAAATTAATTTTATTATTAAAATAAGATATATGTTCCCGCATGCAAGTCATAATACCAATAATACCATTTTTTCCGACTTTAATACATAAGTTAGTGGTAATATTCTTGTTCTTTCCGAATTTCATCATCCTCTAGTCCTTCGATGGTAGTGTAAGATCATCTCTTTTCTGAAATTGTTCTTGAATTCCATCTTCGGTCTTTTTTCTTCTTGATCTTACCTTCATATATCCCAATATCACACATACATCTTTATTAAGACCACCGATCTTATACAGATTCACCACAGGAAGGAAGCATAGATGGAGCTCCTATACTCCAGGTTGCACAGAACCCAACAGCCTCCAGGTCCGACGTATGTCCAGTGGATACAGATTCCACCGTGCATATCCCAATAGCAATATATTCAGCCCGCTAAGTGTTGGAAAAGTTGTCCAAACAAACTCTCTCTATTCCAGCTCCAATTACAATACAGACAACCCCGGAGGGGACAATAGTAGACCCATGTAAAATGACCCAGTGTTATAGATCTATACATTCGGTGTCTACCGAGGCCCTCTCTATTCCAGCTCCAATTACAATACAGACAACCCCGGCGGGGACAATGGTAGACCCATGTAAACTGACTCAGTGTTATAGATCTATACATTCGGTGTCTACCGAGAGGCCCTCTCTATTCCAGCTCCAATTACAATACAGACAACCCCGGCGGGGACAATGGTAGACCCATGTAAACTGACCCAGTGTTATAGATCTATACATTCGGTGTCTACCGAGAGGCCCTCTCTATTCCAGCTCCAATTACAATACAGACAACCCCGGCGGGGACAATGGTAGACCCATGTAAACTGACTCAGTGTTATAGATCTATACATTCGGTGTCTACCGAGGCCCTCTCTATTCCAGCTCCAATTACAATACAGACAACCCCGGCGGGGACAATGGTAGACCCATGTAAACTGACTCAGTGTTATAGATCTATACATTCGGTGTCTACCGAGAGGCCCTCTCTATTCCAGCTCCAATTACAATACAGACAACCCCGGCGGGGACAATGGTAGACCCATGTAAACTGACTCAGTGTTATAGATCTATACATTCAGTGTCTACCGAGAGTTCTTGGCCTTTTCTAGACTAGCTCCTAAAGACAACCCCGGCAGGGACAATGGTAGACCCATGTAAACTGACTCAGTGTTATATATCTATATATTCGGTGTCTACAGAGAGTTCTTGGCCTTGTCTAGACTATCTCCAATTACAACTCAGACAGAAAGTGGCACTCTAGGAAATAGACTAACATGTACAGACGATTGTACAGAATCCAAACAACCGGTACGATGATGAAACACCATCGACTGGGATCTTTGTTTTGAATGG
Source organism: Cordylochernes scorpioides (assembly GCA_030710605.1). Lineage (NCBI taxonomy): Eukaryota > Metazoa > Arthropoda > Arachnida > Pseudoscorpiones > Chernetidae > Cordylochernes > Cordylochernes scorpioides. The sequence goes on along the minus strand of CP092885.1, from coordinate 47,678,959 downwards.
CATCACTCTATCAACCTATTCTTCCTCCAGTCACGCAAGGTCACGATGGCTGAATACCACACGTAGATCCTCCACATTGATTGTTGAATTGAAGTACTTAGTGACGTGGAAGTCTGCTTACAGTACACTTGTACACTATTATACCAACACCTCTATCCCATAAAACACCTAAAAGAATCTATTGTACTGGGATCAGGTGTATAAATATTAAAAAACAAAAACATCTCTTGATAATGCATCTAGAATTTAAATTATTTCCATCTTACATCATTTAATATAGAGGATCGGTGGAAGGATGGTCTAAACCGTTAATTTTCAACCGTTACGACCCAGTTTCGATTCCCGCATTGGGCACTTTTTTTCTAATTAAAAATGCTCCAATAGTCTCTGATTCTTGTAAAAGTCCAACCCCACCAGAAAGTGCAAGTAACCAAACTGAGCTCTGGCACATTTGTAAGTGCAAAGTCAAACTGCTTTTCACATGTGTAGACATGTGGTGTACTTACAGTAAAAGCAGTCGTCAACTTCTACCCACCATGATTATCATGGCCTGTACCATGTGTACTAGGGATAAGTAAAAAAATCATTTAATATATGTAATTGCCAGTACACATTTTTTTCATTTAAAGTTTATTCTGAATGTATAGAACTTTAGCGTATATATACATACATATGTATCAGGCACCTCTCCCTTTAAAAATACATTTTTAAAATGCCTTTTGTTTCATCAACCTCTCAGTAGAGAATGCTATAGTTGTATTGAAGAATATACCGCACAACACCAGATTTGAAAAATTCAGACAAAATCACAAACATTCCTACTACTTTTAGAGAAGGTTAGAGAAGTTGCCTCTTTTGATACATAAATATCATTCTTTCGCAACTTTGTTACACACCTATATTCAAATTTGCATATACAGTTAAACCTGTCTATAGCACCCCCTCTAAGTAGCCCCTCCCTCTCTATAGTGCCCAATTTTAAATACGTAGTACGATGCGATTTACATTATAAGTGACCTGTCTATAACACCCCCTCTCTCTATAGCACCCTATTTTGGTGAGTCCCAAGAGGGGGCACTATAGACAGGTTTAACTGTATATTTATATTAATTAGAATATATATGTTAATCGTATTTAAATCTATTTTTATTATTTTCAACGACCTAAAGCAGATGACTGGAGACCTGACAGACAAGAATGGATCAAGGCCAAGGGACCGTTTTATCGATGAGCCACCAGCCATAGAAAGACTGCTGGAGAGCTGCAGGACATCAGGGGACCATATCTGCGAGGGCCACAGCACTGACCAGGAGTCAAGATACCAAATGTAAATATATTTGTTTACTTTTACAGTTATTATTTATTGAAGTTGTAAATAGAAATTTATAAATAGACTAACCATTCGTTACACTTTTTAGAGAAAAACTTGTAACCTTTTTGAAAAATAAAGTTTTTATTATTTTCCAAAGTACATATACGTGGTACAGGCCATGATAATCATGGTAGATAGTAGTTAGAGACTGCTTTTACTGTAAGTGCACCACATGTATATGTAGAAACCAGTTCGACTTTTCCACTTACAATTGTACCAGAGTCCTGTTTAGTTACTCGCACTCACTAGTGGACTTTTAAAGAATCCATTTTATTTTAGACATTAACTTTGTTTAGTATAGTTTTGTATTGTGAATAATTCTCTAGTATCTTGTATATTTTCATTATAAAATATCCCTTAAAACTTTCTTCAATCTGTAAATTTTTCTCCTTGAATATACTACAATTGATTTCATTAAACTAAATTTGCATACCAATTCTTTGTACATATATTAATTATGTTCATTATGTTCTCTCGTTTTGTTTAACTAAATTGCATACTAAGTCTTGTATATATTTAAAATGATCTTTCTTTTCTTTCTTATGTCCATAGTTTGCTTAAATACCATTTCTAAGATTCCACCCTTCAGTGTTGCATATAAAAGCAGAATGATCCAATACAGTATTGAGCTCTAAAGAAGCGGTCTGGTTGATTAAATTGGTGAAACCGCTGGGAGGGTTCACCACTGATGAGCCAAGCCCTCCCAATATATTTTTTCATCGCAGTAAGGGCAGTAGAAGTTTGATTTATTTGTGAAAAGAAACATTCGCGTTTTGGTGCTTTCATTTGTATTTCTATGTTTAGTTTACCTCTAAAGTACAAGTGTCCCTAGTGGGAAATAGCGCTCTAAGTCTAAATAAATAAATAAATAATTGGATGATCAATTTTAATATTATTATTATATTATGAAAAAGTTCTCAATGAGGTATTCAATCTCGAGTTATGGATATCAGAAACAGACAGTTTAAAACAATCGTCTATTAAATTGAACACAACACACTTTTCAGTAAAAAAAAAAAAATAATACAAAATAACTATCCTGCCATATTGGAAAGACCAGAAAACGTATAAAACAACATAAATCAACAGCACATTACAAAACAATAGAGCATTATCTCTTCTAGCAGTGCAAACATGCATTATTAAACAAACCATCAACCTAACAATAAAGATACACAAATAATTTATCACAATATTCCCAACATACATTAATGATTATTTTTTATAGAAATTAGACCTCTTTTTTAATCGATCCTAATATCTTAAAAAATAAAAATTGAGATCTCATACATATCACTAAATTAAAAGATTATATTGATAACAAAAAGGGTCGTGTCTTTCTGCTTTACTTTAACCACAAAACAACTCTTATACAAGGTTGAACCAAAATTTCGTAAACACTTGCAAAAAATTAAAATATCAATATTATTCGCTGTTATGTATAATGTCTTTGTATTAGGCGTACAAATAAGTTTTGAGGGATTTTTTTTTTTATAAATTCGAAGTTTTATTCAGAGAAATCAGTACAATATATTTCAATCAAAGTATTGTCCATCTTTAGCTACGACTTTTTCCCATCTTTCAGGCAGCATACGGATTCCGTGTCGAAAAAATTCCTCGTCTTTTGAGGCGATCCAAACATTGACCCAATTTTTCGCCTCTTCGTAAGAAGTAAAGTGCTGCTCGGCCAGGCCATGTGTCATCGAACATAAAATATTATGTATAAAGTAATTGTAAAACATAACTTAAAGTTTCACCGCATAAGTTTCTTTTCTGTGAAAAATCAATATTTATTTCAAAGAGAAATATTTACTATCTTTGAAATAAATATTGATTTTTCACAGAAAAGAAACTTATGCGGTGAAACTTTAAGTGTTGTTTTATAATCATACGCCGCAGTCCTTTATAATAAAGTAATTGTATTATGTATTATTATATATTCGCCGTAATATAATATTATTCACCAAGTAATAAGAAAAACAACGTTTTAAGAAGAACACGAACTTTTGGGAAAACCTTATATTATAGGCCAGCCATTTATATGTTATATATAAAAAAAAATATTATGTAATATAAAGATCTTCTGCTGTTTTTTTGATTGTTATTTATATAGAATTATTAGCTGTTGCTTGATTTTGGTATGCAGTCGTGGAAAATATTATAATAAAATGAAGATTGAATCACAATTTGCTTTAATTGTGCTTATGGGATATATAAAAACATAATTTGATAAAAGTACTGCCTGTCTTAAGGCGTAAGAATAAAAAAATGGAAAACTTATTTACATAATATACGAAATGTTTGAGCCGGCCATCGGGAAACAACAACAATCGGTTTTATATAGGGAAAGTCCCGACATTTGGTGGTAGATATAAACAGAGTATTTGAATCTATGAAATATAATTTTAAATAAAATAATATTTTTATATAACATATATATAGTATTATAAGAAAACCATATTTAAGACGTAGAATGTCCAGTGTGTTGTAGATTGGGGTTAAAACCGATGGTATGGGAGAATATCAAGCAGACGCCAGCAGGGAGCAACTTACCATAGAGCTCGGAGCGTCGAACGAACGGAGCGAATGTGACAAGGTCAGCTTACAGGAAGGAAGTAAACGTCTCCCTCCACTCTGATTGGCTATCTCCTTACTTCCGATTATCAGCGGCCCTTAAATACCATCTTCTGTTAATAACCACTTCCTATTGGTTGATCCTACTTCTATTGTAATTCTGACTGAACAATCAATCAATACAATCTTTTATTAACACCTTTAATTTTGAGTAAAATTAATCATGCCTTCAGGGAAAAATGTCTTTTCAAAACATTTTTATTATTTTCTAGCTTTCGGGCACGGACGCCCTACTACAGAAGAAAACCTCGTATATATGTTATGATTATTTTGTTTTGTTGTTGAAAAAGATAGAGAATTGAAGGTACAGTCGTGAAAATTGGAAAGATAATTATTTACTTATCAAGTAGTTTTTATATTGAATTACATAAAGCAAATTACACATAAAATTATTTATCACAGTAATATAGAATTTATATATGTTTTGTTATATATGTTTTATTATATATATTTTGTTTATGTTGTTCTTGTGTCTATTTGATCACGCAGAATGCAACTGAACTAAGTATTTATTTATTAACATCTATTTTTTATCACGTGGTTATATATCTAAGAGTGTTTACAAGTCGAGTCGGCAGTGTTGCCGGATCAATCATAACATGTTTCCTTTAAACAAAAATAAAAAGGATTGCAGTTCTCCTAGTCTCTATAACGCAAAGGTTTTCTCACTGTTCTACCACTGCGGGTTCGCACACTAGGAGAAGTAGATGATTCTTCACCTTTCTTGGCAACGTTCTCTCTTGGATCATATGCTCTTCTGTTTTCAGAAGTGGGTCTTCCGTGATCTTGTATGTTGTCATCCATGGCTGTCCCTGCTTGAGATCCAGGAATGCTTGGACTTTGACTTGTTGGGGCAGAGTCTTCTACACTGAACTTTCTCGGTCTAAGGTGAGACCTGTTCCTGCGGTATTCAGAACCACTTGGTGTTTTCACCATATATGAGCGTGGAGTTTCATGCTTTGCGGTCACTGTTGCCGGAACCCATTTTCTATGCCTTTCCTGCAACATGATGTTGTCTCCTACTTCCAAAGGTCTCAAAATTCTCTTTGGACTTCCTGCATACTTTTGTTGATGGTCTCTCAATTTTTGATAATTCTTTGTTGTGTCAAACAGTGGTTTCAACTGTTGTCGGGTGTATGTCGAAAGAGTTCTCACAGATCTTCCCATAAGCATTTGGGTCGGAGATGGCAAGTCATACTTAGGTGTGTTGTTGAACTCCATCAAAGCCAGATTGGGATCTCTTCCTGACTTCACAGCTTTAATTATCAGTCCTTTGATGGTTTGAATTGTCCTCTCAACTTGTCCATTAGATCTTGGATATTTGGGACTGGAGGTTTGGTGTTTGAATTCATATTTCTGAGCAAAATTTTTGAATCCAGTAGAGTTAAAAGGGGGTCCATTATCCGAAACTAGAGTTCTTGGAATTCCATGAGTCCTGAAAATGGTTTTCAACTGCATGATGGTTTCGGTTTCTCTTTTGCTTGATAATTTCCGGATTTCAACAAACTTTGAGTGGTAATCGACAACCAAGATGGAACTGGTTCCACTCACCTCCATGAAATCTACAGCAATTTTTTCCCATGGAAATTCAGGGATTTCATGAGCTATTCTTGACTCCTCAGGATTCTTTCTTGAATATTCCTGACATGTTCTGCACTTTTCCACTTCATTTTCTACTTGTGTTATCATGCCGGGCCAGTAAAATGCTGATCTTGCTTTTTCTTTGGAAGCTGCTATGCCCTGGTGTGATGAATGAACAACCTGCAGGATTTCTTTCCGAAGAGTCGATGGCACCACGATGCAATTTCCTTTGTAAACAATTCCGTCACTCACATGAATTTCATCTTGAAATTGCCAGTAGGGTTTTGCTTCATCACAGACCATAGTTTTATATTTCGGCCATCCATTCTTCGCATACTCTATTAGTTGTATCAAGGTGTGGTCCCCATGAGTTTCTTTTTGTAGTCTCTTTATTTTTTCATCTGTGGTAACCAACAACATGTGCACTGATTCAGTTTGACCTTCTAAATAGCTTGTGTCCACCTCATCTTTTAATGGATCTCTAGACAGATGGTCAGCTACAAACATGTTTTTTCCTGGTGTAAACTTCAAAGATATTTGAAATCTCATCAGACGTAAGACCATTCTTTGCAGTCTTGGGGAAAGCTTTTCTAAAGGTTTCTTAACAATACTCAGGAGAGGTTTGTGGTCAGTTTCCACAATAACATCATTTCCCCAAATATAGTACTGGAAGCGTTCACATCCAAAGACTATAGCCAAAAGTTCTTTCTCTATCTGTGCGTATTTTCTTTGAGTTGCATTCAGGCTGAAGGACGCATACTCAATTGCATGTCCCCCTTGCATGAGCACTGTACCAATACCATATTGGCTTGCATCAGATGAAATGGTGATTGGCTTGGTTGGGTCAAAAAATGTCAATATTGGAGCATTCGAGACCATATCCTTGAGTTTTTCAAAACAATCAATTTCTTCGCCTCTAAATTTCCATTCACTCTTATTGCTTATCAATTTCCTTAGAGGTGCAGTCTTGTCAGAAAGATTAGGAATGAATTTGCCAAGGTACGTTACCATACCTAAGAATCTTTGGACTTCAGTCTTGTTCTCAGGTCTTTTCAACTTTTGTATTGCCTCTGCTCTTGAAGCTTGAATGGCTATTCCATCTCGACTGATTATATGGCCTAAGAAATTTACTTTGTCGACAGCTATCTGCTGCTTCTTAGCATTGAGCTTGACATTATTTTCTTCCAACCTTCGAAGAACTGTTTCAAGGTTTCGGTTGTGCTCTTCCATTGTGCTTCCATAGATCAAGATGTCATCCATATAGCAAGCAGTTCCCTGGAGACCTGAAAGAATATTGTTTATGCATCGCTGGAATACCTCCGATGCACTGTTCAATCCATAGGGAAGTCGCTTGAACCGGAATCTTCCAAAGGGAGTCGCAATGGTGCACAGGTTGGTGCTTTCTTTGTCTAATGGGACTTGCCAGAAAGCTGATGATGCATCAAATACAGAGAAAACTGTAGCACCTTTCAATTCAGAAAATATTGTTTCAGCTGTTGGCAGAATATAGCGCTCTCTCTGAATATATTTGTTCAGTTCCCTGGGGTCCATGCAAATTCTGACATCCCCAGAAGGTTTTTGTACCACTACAATAGGGTGTGTCCATTCGCTTGGTTCTTCAACTTTTTCAATAATGTCAAGTTTTTCCATCCGTTCCAATTCTGCTTTAACTTTTTCTCTAATGGAAAAAGGAATTTTTCTGCTTGGAGCAATAACTGGAGTTGTATTTTCATTTAGTCTAATCTTGTGTTCAATTGGCAGTCTTCCTATGCCTTCAAATATATTTTTGTGCCTGTTCAAAATTTCTTTTGCTGAATTGTTCTGCTCTGTTTGGACAGCATCACATTTCTTAATTAGTGAAAGCTTTTCAATAGCTTCTATTCCTAAAATTGGTTGATAGTATCCATCAGCAATGAAAAATTCTAGACTTTCCGTCTTATTTTTAGTTTTGCAATTTAGTGTGGCAATTCCTTTTATCTTGATTTCATGTCCTGTATATGATGTTAGCTTTCGGTTAGTCTGAAATATTTCCAAACCTTTCATTTGTCTGGTGAATGTGTATGGCAAAACATTTACTTCTGCTCCAGAGTCCAACTTGAAACATATTTCCTTTCCATTCACTATGATGGATTTTTTCCATTCCAAAGTATGGACTACTTTTGCTTCATGTATTGACCTTACAGTTTCTTCTGTTTCATCATTCAGACTTCTGGTAGCTGAACTTTTACAGAAAGCTGCAAAATGATTCATCTTTTTGCATTTGGAGCATCTTTTACCCCATGCAGGACAATTTTTTGCTCTGTGGGACTTTCCACACCTTTGGCATTTGAATTCTTTTTCAGATTCTTGATTTTGTTTTGGACTGTGTTTCTTTTCATATTTTCTTATTTGACAAATGTTCTGGTTGTTCTGCATGATCTTGATCTGTTGCTTGTTTATTTCATCTGTTTTGCACATTTCAATGGCTTTTAGAAGAGTTAAATTGGGCTCTCTTAAGAGGCGTTCCTGCAAAGCCTTGTCTTGTATTCCATACACAATGCGATCCCTAATTAAACTATCCTTTTGTGATTCAAATTCACATGATGTGGATAATCCTTTTAGTTCTGTTATAAAACTATCGATGGATTCACCATCCTTCTGGGTCGCTGAAAAAAATTTGAATCTTTCAAAAATGACGTTCTTTTTAGGCTCGCAAAAATCATCAAATTTGTTTATTACAAGATCGAAATTTTCTGCTTCATCTTCTTTTAAATGAAATGTGTTGAAAACTTCCAAGGCTTCTTCGCCAATAAAATTTAATAAAATGGCAACTTTCAGTTTATCAGGCTTTGTGGCTTTTTCTGTTGCTTCAAGATAAAGCATTAATCGCTGTTTGAACCTTCGCCAATTTTCCGCTACATTACCGTGCAAGGCGAGTTCGCTAGGCCTAACAAAGTCCATGTTTTCTTTTTTTCACTAATATTTTTCAATAATATATTTATTTGAAAAAGTACTCACTTTTCCGCTGCCACCATGTTATTTATGTTGTTCTTGTGTCTATTTGATCACGCAGAATGCAACTGAACTAAGTATTTATTTATTAACATCTATTTTTTATCACGTGGTTATATATCTAAGAGTGTTTACAAGTCGAGTCGGCAGTGTTGCCGGATCAATCATAACAGTTTAAAAAAATAGGTAGGTTAACTATACATATTTACAATAAATATATATTCAAAGTGTTATGTTCTAAATCTATGGTCAAAAATAAAAGAATAGTCAATGATGAAAATAAATATACATGTGAAAAAATAGTACAAATGTGATATTGTACTGGGATAAGGTGCATAATTATGAAAAAAGGCATCTCCTTATCGTGCAACTGAAAGTTGCTGATGGCTTGCGCCATTTATCGGAATAAATATAAACTATTCTCGTTGATTTTTAATTATTCCAGAATTGGCCAAATACCCATTCTTGATTAATCAAGAAAAGCTAAATAATATTCAAAGTAAACAATGTTCTAAATCTATGGTCAAAAATAAAAGAATAGTTAATGATGAAAATAAAATACATTTTTTTTTTTAATAAAATATTTGCATTTTAGATTATATAATATATATAACCAGGTTTTCTCTTGTAAAAGGGCGTCCGTGCCTGAAAGCTAGAGAATAATAAAAATGTTTTGAAAATATACTTTTCCCTGGAGGAATGATTGATTTTACTTAATATTAATGCTAGGGATTATTTAATAGAACCTTTAATTTGATATCCAGAAACTTTAAAAAGCAAATAAGTATAAACAATATCGCACCGGTTGGCTGTCAATTGTAACAAATCTTCTTCTTCTTCTTTCTTATTTCCACACTGGGTGAAGTAGAATGCGTCTGCCTTTGTCATTAAGACTGGGAGCACTACTCAGTAGCAGGCCGACTTAGCTCCAAAAAAAAAAAAATGGCTGCCTCTGACATGAGGAACAGACGCCGTGTACAGCCGCTCCTAACATGGAGTACAAACGCTGCTTATCCTGTATCCCTGGATTAGGAGCCCTTACAGGGTACTATCAGCCGGGCCAGCTGAACCCAGGTTTTTTAGTGAGCTTGTTACTGCTCCCCCCTCCTCCTTTTTTCATCCGGGCTTGGGACCGGCAAAGGCGGAGTAACAAATAAAGGTCTGAAGACAAATATGGCAGCTTATGTCCATAGTTTGCTTAAATACCATTTCAAGCATTCCACCCTTCAGTGGAGCATATATAAGCAGAATGATCCAATACAGTATTAGAGCTCTAAGAAGCGGTCTGATACCATGCACGTATATTTTCAAAAAAGTGTTTATAACACACAAAGGATGTAATATATTTTCTCCCCCTTTCAATATCATAAATATTTAAAATATGTAAATAATAATTTGTATATAAATATAGTATACTAGACGGGTGACCCGGGCTTCGCCCCGGGATTGACCCGTGTGCATATCTACCCGAGTGATATATATTTAGATAAGATTTTTTTATAATTGTTTGTTATTAGCATTATCTATTTGTTTGCATCAGCATAATTTAATCTAATCTTTGATAGAGGGCGCTGTTCGTGAGCTAAATCGAATAATTTGAATATATAGTTTTAATAATTGATTTATATATTTTTTAAAATAGCCTATCGTCTTCCCCGTATTTTTTACCTATGTATGGAAATTTTTGTTTGGATTAGTGAACTACTGCGAATTTGTATACCGGACATACAAACCAATAAACAAACAGACAAACATACAAACATTCATTTTTATATATATAGATTTATCATCAATTTATTATCGTGATACTCCTGTTGAAGGACTGACAAGTCCGAAAGCTTGAAAATAAAAAGTTGAAAAAGAAACTTAACCCTGGAAGCTTCATTTATTTTATAATAGATTAAATTGGTGAAAACCGCTGGTAGGATTCACCACTGATGAGCCAGGTTCTCCCATTATTTCTACTATTACAGTAAGGGCAGTAGAAATTTGTTTTATTTTAAAATAAACATATGTGTCCATAAATAGTTCGAATTTCCAAAGGTAAAAATGTCATCTATTCATCTGTCAAGTTTTTAATTATTATTTTACAGAAATCAGAATTAGTAAATAATACATAGTATATATAAAGAGACATGGGTCGCCTCTCCCGTCAAAATAGACGTATAAAACCAGACGCCATCTATTGACCGTCGCCGCAACTAGCGGCCTCGGGTCGATGACAAAGCCACAACACCAGCTTTGACAAACTGAAAAGCGTCCACCTAGAGACCATGGTTTCGGGCTAATGGCCTTCGTCAGTCTAGGGCGTACTTTATTCCATGAGATCCACACGGGATCTAATGGAATCTTGACAATCTGCCAAAGAGGTGTTTAGCTGGCAAAAGTTTTAGACGTCTAATTTGACGGGAGAGGCGACCCTTGTCTCTTTAGATCAACTTCCTCCCGGCAAATTTCCATAGTATATATAGAGAATTTTTAATAGTTTTCTTAAAACACCATCATGAAGGATCAATTTTGCAACAACTGTGATAAAGAGGCATGGAGAGATCTGAAGCTCTTCATTGGACACGACAACAACAACAAAGGATAAATTTTCATGCAAACACAGACTATATAAGTAAATTCCACAATAAGATAGTTATAGTGATAGTTATAGATTAAATTGACTCAACTGCAAGAGTGAAGGTTTATCACTGATGAGCCAAGTTTTCCAAATCGTTTGCATCTTCAAATCAGTAAAATTTTATAAATTCCCATTCTATATAAGATTAAAAGAAATAATAAAGAGAATTATTTCATCCTCATAAAAATCTGAATTAAAGAACACAACCTCAACGTAAAAACAAAAGCCAGAAATCTCTTCTCTACTCTCTATACAAAAACATCTACGAAACTCGCTATACGTTCAACCTCTAAGACATCACAAGCCACCATCAAAAATCTCAAACTCTACAGGCTTGATTCCCTAATAGGATTGTTGAGTGGAGATAAGAAAGAAGAATTCATCCCCAGCAGACACCATCTCAAGCTCTACAGGCTTGATACCCTAATATGATTGAGTGGAGATAAGAAAGAAGAAGAAGGATTCATTCCCAGCAGACACCATCAACAAGCTCTACAAGATTGATACCTTAATATGATTGTTGAGTGGAGATAAGAAAGAAGAAGAAAGACAAGACACTATAAATGATATACCAAGCATATCACAAAGGCTACTCCTGTAATTTTTCCTTTCCTATCAATGTATATATAACAGCACAAACAAATTAGAAACTCATTTAAAAATATAAATATAATCACATAAAATGGAATACGTAATAAAGTCATTTCCAAACCTAAACAATGTACCATATTTTCCTCCTCAAAGATTGTCTGATCGCTTCCTCTAGTTATTTCTTACTTAATAAAAACAATCTAATATTTGAAATCCACTCATAAAACTTTCTTTTCTTTTTTTTCCAACGTTTCGGTGACCCACCCTTGTCAAATAAAAACAATCCTATATTGCATATTTCTTGCCACTTTATGAAGATACTGATAAACTTGTAGAGCACGTCAATATTAAAAAAACAAAGAAATATAAACAAGAATTTAAAGCCAGCAAATAATGCGAGAGATATTTACATAAAAGGTAAAAATTGAAGAGAAGGTTTTTAAATGCGGTTTTAAATATTTGTTAATAATTTCCTTCTTCAATGTTTTGATCTTATTTTCTCTATTAGGTATTTATATTCTTTTGGTACATCACTCATTTAGAAAATTTCCGCAAGTTTTCTCAGGGAGGTTTTCTCAGGGAGGATAATGATCTATATAAAGGTCGCTTCTCTCCTGTCAAAATAGAGGTCAAAGCTATATTGTCTAGTTTTGACATCTATTTTGACGGGAGAAATGACCTTTATCATTATAGATCAATATCCTCCCAGCAAATCTTCCATTTATATTTTGGCCATAGAATTTGACTAGAAACTTTGCCAGCTGAACACATCTTTGGCGAATTGAGAATTTTCCATTAGATGCCTTGTGGATAATAATTTGTATAAAATAGTATCTATCATTAATTTGTTAATGTGATAATACTGTTGAAGGACTGACAAGTCCGAAAGCTTTAAAATAAAAGGTTTGCACAATAAACTTGGCCCTGGAAGCTTTATTTATTTTATTATACAATAGTTTTTAAATCATATATATGTTATTATTATATTGTTTTGATGTTGGAGTGATAAAGAATTGGAGGTCCAGTCGTGAAAAAGGAAAGATAGTTATTTACCCATCAAGTAATATAGAATTTATAAAATGAATTCTATATTCGTGAATTTAAAAATAGGTAGGTTAACTATACATATCTACAACAATATTCAAAGTAAAACGACACTTGAAGTTACACCGCATGAGTTTCTTTTAAACGAAAAATCAAAATTTTATTTCAAGGTGAAATATCGACTATTTCTAACCTTTTTGGATGAGGTATGAAAGTTTCAAACTTTCATATCTCATCCAAAAAGGTTAGAAATAGTCGATATTTCACCTTGAAATAAAATTTTGATTTTTCGTTTAAAAGAAACTCATGCGGTGTAACTTCAAGTGTCGTTTTACAATCACAGGCCGCAGTGTATTATATAATATTTAAAGTGTTCTAAATCTATGGTCAAAAATAAAAGAATAATGAATGATTAAAATAAAATACATGTTTTTGAAAAAAATGCATTTTAGATTATATAATATATATATAAATAAACAAATATTCTTTTGGTCACACCAACCTGCTGTATGTAAACTTCGCTACTCGTGCATCATGTTGATGATTTGCTTACAAGGTTTGAATCTCAAAAGAAGATGGGCAAAATTCCTCTCGTCAAAATTTTGGATGTTTCTATTAAACAATATTGATACAAGATGAATATTTTATTATTATTCAATGTATTTAGAATGGAGTTGTTCTATTTTCAATAAGTTAATTAAGTTTACAATTCAATAAATAAATCATCTATGTATCAAATTATAATGCAAATTAAAAATCTAAGCTATCTAGGGTTGAATATCTTTCGTGTATTCAATTGCATTTCATATAATCAAGTTTGGATAAATAATACTAAAGTAAAATTTAATGTATTCTTAAAAGTTTGTATTAATTTATCTTCTATCCTTTTTGGTTTAGCTAATACGTTATATTTCTATATATGAAAAAGAAATCTTTGAAAATTACCCTTCTCCGGGATTGAATTCTTGATATTTGATGTCCGCCTACAGAGAGCTACACTTCTTAATTGCTTCTCCATTTCTTCAACAACCGCCATTTTTGGATGTTTATCTTTCGTCTGAATTACTTCTTGATATTTGATTTCTAATACCGAGGAATCGAGCTTCAAAATTTCTTAATTGTCCTCTTGATGAGCTTCTCCGTTTCAACAAAACCAACGTCTTTTCAAAGTATCAAATGTCAGAATCATTATCATCTCTTTGATCATTGTTTTAATTAATTGTGTATAACTCTCTTTCAACAATGCCAGGGAATTCACAATTTCAACAATGGACTTTTTAAAACTAAATAATTTCTTAATCTATAGTATTTTCATATTGAACCATTCAGAATCTTGTAAACACTCTGCCTGAAGTATCAGCAAATATTAAGAAAGAAGAGATTCTTTCTCTCAACACAGACATATAATATTTTAAACCAATTTAGTATCTTCAAACTTTAAAATATTTATTCCTTTTATCTATGCTCCTTTTGGTTAATTCGTCTTCGCGTAGTTGATGCTAGCATTTTATTTAATAGAAGAATCTGTTGTTGTGTTGTTTCTTATCCCCTTGTGTAAAGATTACACGAATTCCATGATCTCATGGAATGGGGTGTAGGGGTGCAGCTTTCGCTGATCATGTCACCATGATCCAGGCACACTTTGGTGAAAGTCTGACTTTGCCTGTAGTTTGAGGCCGTTCCTAACATGGAAGCAGACGCCTTTGCTGCCGACTCTAACATGAGTACAGACACAGCTACTCCGTATCCCTGGAGAGGGACCCTTGCTGAGGTCTATCAACCGGGTCAGTTTAACTCAGGATTTTTAAAGAGGTCTTTCTCCTCTTTCTAACAATGCTGCTGTTGGTCCGCGACTGCTTATTTGTCAGAGTAATTCTGCTTGTTTCACAGCTGGCCTTTATATCTGAAGGTCGTTCCCCTATCCGCCACCTGGGGACGCGCCCTATAAGAGTCAGCTCTGCCAAGGGATAGAAGAATCTACACTAGTAGAAATACCAAATGCAACACTCAGAAAGGGAGTTGAAGAAAAACAGATAATTTTGCAGAAATTAACTACTTGTGGAATATAATAAATGATTAAATTTTGGATGCGAAACGTCTGATAGCTAAATATAAGTTATTTTTATTTTTGAAACTCCATTCGGTCAATGTAATAGCCTGTTTATATCTCCTAAAACCCCCCATTTTATGATATTCCATCAGGTCTTCTGTATGTAACCCTTTCTTTGTCCACTAGTGCATACATACCAGCCATGAGATGTCCAGCAACATAACATTCTCTTTAGTTCCTTTTTAGTTATTTTATTCGTACGCTTATCAAAAGTACGTATAATTTTTGATTGTTTAGAATTTTTGAAGTTGAGTTCAAATGTAGCGACAGAATGTTCTATTGGATTTCTGTACATGCAAGCTAATATAAGCATTATCTCTATAATGTATGTATATTGGTAATTATTCTGTTTATTAAACGGATAAAACTTGCTTTAAAAAACAATCCTATGCAGACACATACATTGAAATTGAAGGTTGTCTCTAATCTTTTACTACTTCATATAAACGAGGCATATTAGAGCGCCATTTGTTATAGACAAAAAATCCTTTTTAGTACATCACATAGGCAACACAGGCCACAGTTTCAACTTGTCAGATACCCAAACCTTTTATTCAAATATTAATAGTAAGTTCAGGAGTTCTTAAAGCCTTAGTCTACATTAAGTACAATAGCACACAAGCCTTTATTAAGACATTCCGTCTTATACAGACGATTCTCCTGTTAGAAATGAATCTAAAAAGAAATGAGAAGCGGGGGAATAAACTGAACCCTCACTCAGAAAAGAGAAAAAGAAGAAAAGGAAAGAATATCTATGTACAAAAGTTGAGACTATATACATCGTTTTTCGTTCCATTAAGTACAATAGCATTAACAGACATACGAGTATATAAATCCCAGATATTTATAATAGTTCAATACAGAATCTAGATTCATAGTTTTTAATCTTTCTCCTAATTTGTCCACAATAGAACTTTTAGTTTTCTTCTAATTTGTATTCAATTGAAAAATTAAATCATTGTTATAAGTTAGAGGCTGCCAGGCCGGCATTCATAGTTCTTCAAATTAAAGATACTTCGGCCAGAAAACGTCGTTCCTGACGAGGACAAAAGATTTTGTCGAAACAATAAAAAAGATTTTCTGGCCGAAGTGTATTTAATTTAAAGAAGACGAATTGTTATAAGAGTCATTTGTAATAAGAGTTTTGAACTAGTTATATGACTCGTATGAAACAAATTACCTACTGCAACGATAATAATAATGGGAGAATCTGGATCATCAGTAGTGAACCCTCCTAGCGGTTTCGCCAGTTTAAACTACCATACTGCTCTATTATTGTATTTTCTGTTTTGATTTTATGCACCAATACTGAAGATCAACTCTTGGGAAAAGTATTTAAATAACAATGGAAAGAGAAGATATATAAATACCCGTAAATTTTGACCAGACAGAGCCTGCATGTCACTCGGGGTCATGGGTTGACGTCGGCAGACACCATATGGAGGTTGGTCCTATTTCTCTTCACCTATTTCTCTTCAGCTCCACGGCTGTGGTGTTCTTCCTTTGTAACTCCTGTCTCTAAGTGTATCCACTCAACGGCTCGTCAATTCAAAAACGCTCCACTCTTCATAGATTCATCAGATTTTAACCGACAGGTCAAGACCAAGAGAAGCGTCCACCTGAATTTCATGGTTTCGGGTTAATCTTCTTCTTTCTTTGACAACTATCATGACTGGGTGAAGTAGAATGTGTCTGCCTTTGTCATTAAGACTGGGAGCACTACTCAGTGGCAGGCCGACTTAGCTCCAAAAGAAATGGCCGCCTCTGACATGAGGAACAGATGCCATGTGCAGCCACTCCTAACATGGAGTATAAACACTGCTCATCCTGTATCCCTGGATTAGGAGCCCTTACAGGGTACTATCAGCCAGGCCAGCTGAGCCCAGGTTTTTAAGTGAGCTTTTTACTGCTCCCTCATCCTCCTTTTTCATTCGGGCTTGGGACCGGCAAAGGCGGAGTTTCGGGTTAATGACCCTCCGTCAGTCTAAGGCGGCTTTGATTTTAGGAGATCCTAAAGAGATCGGATGAAATCTTCACAATCTCTGCTAAATGAAATTTGTGCCCACCCAGGACTGAAGAGGGTAATTAGTCTGAAACCATGGTCTCCTGGTGGGCACTTCTCAGTTTGCCAAAGCTGGTGTTGTGGCTTTGTCAACGACCTGAGTCCACTAGTTTGCGGAGACGGTCAATAGATGGTGTCTATTTTGACGGGAGAGGCGATCTTTGTTGTTATAGATAAATATCCTCCCGGCAAAATTTCCTTCTTTGATATACACGAGTAGCTCAGAAACCAATGCGGTTGAATCCTTTTTTGTTTATTTTCAGATTTTTGTAAATTTTATAATGAAATAAAGAATATTCTTCTCACTTAATTAGTGAAATGTTTACTTGATCTTTTCGATTTTTAACAAGTCAGACGACTCTTTTTTCAATAACTTTTGAAGATGTTGTATAATAATTTCAGAAGAGCAATTATACAGAATTGAGAAAATATCGAAAATTCCATCGCATTAGTTTCGACATTCTACAAGACCGCGTCAAAAATAAGGTTAGGTTTACAAGTTGGAGATGAAAAGAATCAAGAAACTCCTGCTGCCCATTCTATATACAGTTACGAGCGTCATTCCTCATCAGTCGTCTCTGTCACCGTTTGCTTTTTTTTTTTTTTTGGAATGGCGCCCTCCTATTGGTTGGCTACGAACACGCCACCTTTGCCCCCCCCCCCCCCCCCCCATCATGCCTCCCCCACTCGCTCTTTCGTTTTTGTAACTATTGTGTTGGAGCGGGTCGCTCCTTAAATAAATGCATATATTAGTTAATAACTAAATGGAATCCTCTCTTTCCTTTTCCCAGTAAGAGACGCCTACGGAAGCCAACAGTACATAGACAGATAAAGCACATAGGCTATAGTTATTAACTAATATATGCATTTATTTAAGGCGCCAATTTATAATTGTAACAAATAGTATTTGAATAAAAACATTCAATCGGGTAAAACACGGGCGTTGCCCGGGCCATTCGGCTAGTATTTTATAATCTGGGATACTAACCATTCTATATATCAACAACAACAACAACAAAAGCCTTTATTTAGGGCATTCCGCCCCATACAGGATTCGCCGTATTTACACGACAACAAGAGGAGAGGGAAGAGGAAATATTTACAACAAAATAAGGTTTGTCTCACATTCAGTTACCTATTTACAGACAGTTCATCCTCCAGTATCCTTTGCTCTGCATTCTTTCTCATGCGCCCAGCTTCTGTGCAGAAGTTAAAGTATCTAGCAATCAGTAATTCATCATTCAGAGCTGAAGAGAGAAGTTGACATATGCGATGGTATCTAAATTGACCAGAGGTAGGGCTTGGGAAAATTTCAGTACGTTTTTCTGTTAAGAGAGGGCATTGGAAGAAATAGTGAACCAAATTATCATCCATGAGATCCTTACAAAGTAAACAGTTCCGGCCATTTTCTTTCCAGAAGTCTTTAACCATTCTATATATCATGTTTGGTATATTAGGTCGATTTCATAAACCCTTCTCGTAGGATGTTATGAAACCGAAGCCGCCCCTGTACTGATAAGGCCCAAAGCATGAAACCATGGTATACATGTTGTTGGCCTTTTGTCTGAATTTGCCCAAACTGGTGTTATAGCTCATTCTTTATCATCACTATTAAAGTATTTTACTAGGATGATGTATAATTAAAGGGAGAGATGCCTCTTTTGATATATGTATATTGTCGCGAGGAAAAATAATTAACTAGGCCTTCGAATTACTTTAAACATTTATTTAATGAGTTATAAAGGATATTTTAAATTTAAAATAAGAGTTACTATTTACATGAGCCAAATCGACCCAGCCGTTAGAGCAAGAGGGGAGAACTGAGATCTTTCCTCCTTTTCCGTGGCGCCACTGTTTACCCTGACCAGTCCGTCCAGTCCAGATAAAAGGATATACCAGGAAACTCTATCCTCCTGACAATATCATGTATATATACAATTCTTTTGGCTCGACTCAATTGAACTCTTCGAATAAAAATATCAAAATATAACGATGATTGAAGAGTAGTGACTTATACGAACTTTATTCGCAAGCTTTCAGATGTCCTTCTACAGGCTTTACAATGATAAATATATTCAATATATTCTTGTTCCATATATATTTTCTGTTATCGACAATTTCTCTGTCTTGTAATCTCCAAGAAGAATATTCTATAAGATCAGTGTGTCGTCATAAAGGTTTATGTGTGTATGCATTAATTTCGACAAATCCCAAGACATTGAATGTGATATTCTACAACCAAAAAGCGACACATCACCAACAAAACCTCGGCGAAATTTCTTAACGGGGTCACGGGAAGAGAAACTGGTCGGAATTTCCGCAACAAAGATCCATCCGAGAGGAAATCCCACTTCCGCAAAAAGAGATACAGAAATACACAGGTCAAGCAATTCTTAGGAATCTGAGGGATTACCTTTTATGTGGAGAATTCTGTTCAATAATGATTGTGGATGCTGGACAGTTTTGTCAATTATATATTCTACTGTGTGAAAAAAATAGTACAAAAGTGAAATTGTATTAGGATCAGGTGAATAAATTAAGAAAAATACATCTTCTGATGGTGAAACTAAAGGTTCCTGATGGCATGTTCCCTCTGTAAGAATAAGACATCTCCTGATCATGCAACTAAAATTTGATGCCAACTAAAAAGGAGATGCCTTTTTCTTACAGAGGGCGCAAGCCATCAGTAACTTTTAGTTGCACGATCAGGAGATGTCTTGTTCTTACAGGGAGCACAAACCATCAGTAACTTTTAGTTGCACGATCAGATGTCTTGTTCTTACAGAGAGCGCAAGCCATCAGTAACTTTTAGTTGCACGATCAGGAGATGTCTTGTTCTTACAGGGAGCACAAACCATCAGTAACTTTTAGTTGCACGATCAGATGTCTTGTTCTTTCAGAGAGCACAAGCCATCAGTAACTTTTAGTTGCACGATCAGATGTCTTATTCTTACAGAGAGCAAAAGCCATCAGTAACTTTTAATTCCACGATCAGATGTCTTGTTCTTACAGAGAGCACAAGCCATCAGTAACTTTTAGTTGCACGATCAGATGTCTTGTTCTTACAGAGAGCGCAAGCCATCAGTAACCTTTAGTTCCACGATCAGGAGATGCCTTGTTCTTACAGAGAGCACAAACCATCAGTAACTTTTAGTTGCACGATCAGATGTCTTGTTCTTACAGAGAGCGCAAGCCATCAGTAACTTTTAGTTCCACGATCAGGAGATGTCTTGTTCTTACAGAGAGCGCAAGCCATCAGTAACTTTTAGTTCCACGATCAGATGTCTTTTTCTTACAGAGGGCACAAGCCATCAGTAACTTTGATTTGCATGATCAGAGATGTCTTTTTTTTACAGAGAGCACAAGCCATCAGCAACTTTTAGTTCCACGATCAGATGTCTTGTTCTTACAGAGAGCGCAAGCCATAAGCAACTTCTAGTTGCACGATCAGGATATGTTTTTTTATTTTTTATTAAAGAATATTCTACTGTAAGTGTCATTTGAAGGAAAGTTCAGTAGTACTAGGATTGAACGACTTTGTTCCCTCATTAATACTGTCTTAAAAGCTTATGTCCATAGTTTGCTTAAAAACCATTTCTAAGATTCCACCCTTCAGTGTAGCATATAAAAGCAGATTGATACAATACAGTATTAGATCTCTATAGAAGTGATCTGGTAGATTAAATTGGCGAAACCGCTGGGAGGGTTCATCACTGATGAGCCAAGCCCTCCCAATATATTTTCATCGCAGTAAGGACAGAAGAAGTTTGATTTATTTGTGAAAAAAAAAAAAACATTCGCGTCTTAATGTTTTAATTTTCCCCTCATGTTGTCAAGAACGTTGACTACAGCAGCATTCCCTCTACCGTGACAAGAACCGCACCAATTACACCGAGATGCAAACTTTGAATACCAAACGAGGAAGAAGCTACATGGTAATTGTCAAGGGGAAATTCCAAGGTAGACAATGGATCTGCTTTTTCCCGTTCAAAGAAAAAGAAAGAAAATGAATTAACATTTTCTGCTGTTTTATTGTGCTTACGTTCGTGTTGTGAGAATTTCCTCGACAACGGAAGAACCGTGGTAAGTACATTGTTACAAGCCTCCATGCAATATGGCGGTGGATCAGATAAATATTCTGACAGCTCCGGGTTTGCTGACTAAGGACTTTCCACCATCAAAATAGCAGCCAGGACATCTTACTTTCATCTAGTACTGTAAGCTATTCTCCCATGTAACATTTCCCCATCCCTGGACACTTTATTTTTTCGTTTATCATTACTATTCACAATTCATCCTTTCATACTTCATCCCTAGGTAGAAATAATCGTTATTTCTCCCTAAAATAAATTTCGATTTTTCGTTCAAAAGAAACACATGCGGGGTAATTTTTCAAATGTAGTTCTACAATCATAAGCCGCATTGTATTGTATTATATAAAACCTAATATGCACACTGTGTGACAAGGAAATTACTGAAGAACTCCCCCATTACCTGCTTAATTGTACAGCCCTTGATGAAGAAAGGAAGGCCCTATATCAGCAAATTAAATGTACCAACATTTCACCCTACGTATTACTTTTCAAAATATCAGCAAACAAATCTAAGGCAATAGCTTACTATAATTTTTTTAGATCATCCTTATGTAAGGACCAGTCAACAATTGAATGACTTTGAGACGAAGAGTAAAGCCAGTTCAATTTCTATCTTACTACCTATGTAAATAACACAAGATGATTATTACCTTACCCAATTGGAAGAATCTGTATGGGGCATGTCCCTAATAAAGGCTTTGTGTGTGTGTGTGTATTGTATTATATATTTGAAGGAGTTTTGGTTATATCAAGGAACACAACGCGCCATCTGTCTGTAATAAAATAAACTATCCTGCGCGTTTTTTTTTTTTTTCGAGTTAAATAACTTTTTCTACTGTTCTTACTGCGATGTAAAATATTAAGAGGGCTTGACTCATCATAGTGAACCCTCCCAGCCGTTTCACTTCTAATATACCGATTCCGGTCGTCGTATTTTATTTTATTTTATTTTTTTTTTGAGACAAAGGCAATATTGTTCACACTAAGTTATCTGGTGTGTCTTCAATAAAGGTCACTAGGTATCAAATATCTTTCAGAGTTATTGTCTGAATCCCGATATACATGCTAAAAGGTACAACCTCCTTAAGTGTTGTCCATGAGTATATCTTTCATAGTTATTGTCTGAATCCCGATATACATGCTAAAAGGTACAACTTCCTTAAGTTTTGTCCATGAGTGTATCTTTCATAGTTATTGTCTGAATCCCGATATACATACTAAAAGGTACAACTTCCTTAAGTTTTGTCCATGAGTGTATCTTTCATAGTTATTGTCTGAATCCCGATATACATACTAAAAGGTACAACTTCCTTAAGTTTTGTCCATGAGTGTATCTTTCATAGTTATTGTCTGAATCCCGATATACATACTAAAAGGTACAACTTCCTTAAGTTTTGTCCATGAGTGTATCTTTCATAGTTATTGTCTGAATCCCGATATACATACTAAAAGGTACAACTTCCTTAAGTTTTGTCCATGAGTGTATCTTTCATAGTTATTGTCTGAATCCCGATATACATACTAAAAGGTACAATTTCCTTAAGTTTTGTCCATGGGTGTATTTTTCAGAGTTATTATCTGAATTTCGATATACATGTTAAAAGGTACAACTTCCTTAAGTGTTGCCCATGAGTGTATCTATCATACATTTTTAATGCCTTGCCAAATACTTTAATTTTTTTAAATATATTTGTTTCTGGCGAGGACAAAAGATTTTTGTCGAACGTCGAGAGAATAAAAAGATTTACTGGCCGAAGTATCTTTTAATTGAAAGAAGGATGAATGCCGGCCAGGCAGCCTTTATCTTCCTTAAGTTTTGTCCATGAGTGTATATTTCCTATATATGTATTAATGAATTTTCAATTCAACTCATAGATACGAGATAAAAAAAAAAGTATGCCTTATACAGTAGAACCTCCCTTTAAAGGACAACACCTAATTTCAGAGCCAAAGTGTCCTTTAGGGAGAGATGTCCTCTTAACGAATAGTTGCTAAATAGTAAAAATGGTAATTTTGAAAATGAAAACTGTCCTTTGTAGAGAGGTGTCCGCTAGCAGGGTGTCCGCTAAAAAGAAGTTTTACTGTACACCAATACCTCGCTTTGCGTCGTTTCGTTTTGCGTTTTTTTCGAAGTTGCGTCGCTGCTTAATTTTTACTGATTTTTACTATGCGTCGTTAGATTTTCGAAGTTGCGTTGTTTTGGATTCGAGTCTTTAATTTTTTATTTTTATTTTATTTTTCCTAAATATGGCAACACCTTTGTTTTCGTTTGCGCTATGCCATCAAAATTTTATTTTCACTTTGCCTCGTTTCAATTTCCGTCGTGTCTTTTTGGAAATTAACCCCGACGCAAAGCGAGGTATGGGTGTATATACAATTCGGTCCGATTTTCTGAGAATCATTATTATCGTTAGTTATCATCATTTTAAAGGTTGGTCATCATCATTCCTCCCCAATATTCACGCTGCTCAGCTATCAGAAGGCTCTGAGTTTTGTAAAGTAACATAGCCTTTTAAAAGAGCCTGGTATTCAAAAGTTTACATTTTCTGTCTCAAGAAAAGCTTAGATGCTGCACATGTTTTTGTTAAATTTCAATATATGGTGTAAAAAAGGCAACAAATATAAATTATTGATATGTTTGTGACGTTTCAGTAATAGCATTTTTACCGAAACGCCACAAACATTTCAATAATTTGGTTTTGTTGTCTTTTGATTCTAATCTATAATCCAAATTGTACCATATATCATTGTCGATATATGATACTAGACGGGTGACCCGGGCTTCGCCCCGGGATTGACCCGTGTGCATATCTACCCGAGTGATATATATTTAGATAAGATATTTTAAAAATAATTGTTTGTTATTAGCATTATCTATTTGTTTGCATCAGCATAATGTATGTATACATAAAGTATGTGTATATGTATACACCTTAATAGTACAAAAGCTACATACCTATACTTTCGATATTTGCGGACCTATAATGAGGTATTGTTAACAATAGATTATTTAAGGAGCGACCCGCTCCAACACAATAGTTACAAAAACCAAAAAGCGAGTGGGGGGGCATGATGGGGGGGGGGGGGGGGGGGGGGGGCAAAGGTGGCGTGATCGTAACCAACCAATAGGAGAGCGCCATTCCAAAAAAAAAAAAAGCAAACGGTGACCGAGATGAAAAAGAATTGATGACGCTCGTAACTGTATATAGAATTAGTTCAAATTATATGCAGTTCTACATGTGAAGAATGAATCTGGATCATCTCTTTTTTTTTTACTTATCCTTTTATTATTCTAAATTAGACAAGATCTTGGAGATAGTGCTCATAAAGAAGTTCAAGAACTCTTCTTGGTTCTCTGTACAGGGATCCTTTGTCCTTTCCAATACAATTTAGTATATGTTGGGAGAGTGGCCTCTTCGGTTTTGCATCTAGTGCACATGGGGAAGCTTTTGGCTCCCTCTTGGACCATCTCTGAACACCATAATAACAGTCTTATCGAAGCAGAACTCCGTAGTCGCCGGCCTTTATTAAGAATTCCACTCTCTGCCAGACACAGAAGCTCAGCTGGTGTGAATCTTCGGGATCAAGAATGGCCTTCTGTCATTTTTTTCTGATGAATACAGATTCGGTTTTGGGGGTTCATGATGGCAGGATACATGTTAGACGTAGGCCCCAAGAAAGATTCCATCAGGACTGTATTGTGGAAAGGCATACAGCAAGAACTCCTGGCTTCATAATGTGGGGTGGCATCAGCTATGAAAATAGGACCCCTTTAGTTTTTATTCAAGGCACAATGACTGCTCAGATATACATTGCAGATGTGTTGCAACCTGTTGTGCTACCATTTCTTGCGAACATTAATAATAGCTTTTTTTCCCAACAAGATAATGCCTGACCATAAACAGCCAACAATCACGAGCCTTCCTTCATAATGTTAACACCCTTCCATGGCCCGCATGTTCCCCAGATCTTTCCCCATTTGAGCATGTATGAGACATGATGGGGGACCAGCCAATCATTCTCCAACAGCTTCAGCAAGAAATTGAAATGGCTTGGTCCAGCATCCTACAAGAAGCCATAAAAAACACAGTATGCCTCACTGTGTAACTGTTTGTAAACGTGCCAAAGGAAGACACATCAATTATTAAAGAAAGCTATGCTTCTAAATAAATTTACATTGTTTTTTATAATTTTTAATAAATATTTAACATTGCCATTATATGTGAAAAATAATTTTAAAAAGTTCAGGTGATAAAGCACAATTTGGATTATAGATTATAATAAAAGAAAATAAGACCTAATCCAAATAATTTAATAGTGTGTAACGTTTCGGCAACAACATTGTCACCATCATCAGACAAAAGAATTTTAAAACAATTTTTTTTTATTCTTTTGTCTGATGATGGTGACAATATTGTTGCTGAAACGTCACACACTAATAAATTATTTGGATTAGGTCTTATTTTCTTTTATTAAAAGTTCAGGTGTTTGTTTTTAAAAACATAAAAGGCATATCCTGACAATATTCACATGAACTCTTAGATGGCAGAGCGCCATCTAGTGGAACAGAAATCAACTAAACCTTGATTTAACCTGTTCCCTGATATTTGGCCAACTCATCAACGTTTAGTTGATTTCTGTTCCATTAGATGGCGCTCTGCCATCTAAAAGTTCATGTGAACGTGGTCCGGATATACCTTTTTTTGTTTTTAATTACCATTATATATCTAAAAAATTTCAGAAAATTTACATAAGTGTTTTTAGGTGAGACCAGTGTATTTTTTGTGTTAATATTATATATTAAAAATAAAGAAAGCATATCCTGACTAGGAGTACATGTGCTTTACAGAAGGCAAGAGCGCCATCTGGTGGAACAGAAATCAACTAACATGATTTAGCCTGTTCCCTGATATTTGGCCAAACCAATATTATATATGTGTTGTTGTTTTTTATCCCTTTGTGCAAAGATTGCACAAATTCCATGAGTCCATGTTCCTCGAGCTGTTTGATGATAAGCAGCAGCTTGTCCCAAAGGTTCATATTATATACATAGGATATAGGTATTATCCTGCTTTCCTTTTTTATATACATATTCCTAGAAAGTTTACTTTCAAATAGAAGCATAAATACACACAGAATTTATCAATTTAAAAACTAAACTTCTTCTTCTTTCTTATCTCCACTCAATCATATTAGGGTATCAAGTTATGACCCTTGATGGTGTCTGTTTGACGACCATCATGACTGGGTGAAGTAAAATGCGTCTGCCTTTGTCATTAAGATTGGGAGCACTACTTAGTGGCAGGCTGACTTAGCTCCAAAAGAAATGGCTGCCTCTGACATGAGGAACAGACGCAATGTGCAGCCGCTCCTAACATGGAGTACAAACGCTGCTCATCGTGTATCCCTGGATTAGGAGCCCTTACAGTGTCTATCAGCCGAGCCAGCTGAGCCCAGGTTTTTTAGCGAGCTTGTTACTGCTCCCCTTCTCCTTTTTCATCCGGGCTTGGGACCGGCAAAGTTAAAAAACTAAACTTGAATTTGGGACTTTAAAATTTTGATATTTACTAAAGAATATGGCACAAGCAATAAGCAACTTTTAGTTGCACGATAAGGAGAAACCTTTTTCTTAATGTATTTCACTAGTTTATTTGTTTGCTTTGACTCATGTACTTTGAATAACTTTGAGACTTGTTCACTAAAATATTTCTAACCTCTCTCTCTCTTTTTTAAAATAAAAAATGCATTTCCTGATTGTCCACCCAAGGTTGCTGATGGCTTGCACCATCTATTGCAATGTATTCACTAGTAGAAATAGGAAGTGTTACACCCAGAAGGATTTGATTGGCTCAAATTAACTTTTTATGACATGTAATGAATGATTACACATTTTGGATCCAAGCCTCTAAAAAATGGGTAAATTATTATTATTTTTCATCAATATACTAAGTCTCATGATATTTTACCAGTTCTTTCTGGGGATATAACACTTTATTTCTGCTATTGTAGCTTTTTAAAATAGTGAATATTTGCCCATATAGCCAGTAAAAGTCAAACTCTCAACTTGATATGAACACTTACAACAAAATCTATTAAATAAACCATTTATTATTTTTTTGGAACCTATCTTTGTAACCAACATTTCACCCTACATATTGCTTTCAAAAATATCAGCAAACAAATCTAAGGCAATAGCTTATTATACATTTTTTAGATCATCATTATGTAAGGACCAGTCAACAAGTGAATGACTTTGAGACGAAGTCAGTTCAATTTCTATGTAAATAACACAAGATGATTATTACCTTACCCAATTGGGAGAATCTGTATGGGGCAAGACACTAATAAAGGCTTTTGTGTGTGTGTAACCTAACTTTGTCCAAATTTCACAACCTGATCTGAAATATTCTTCTCTTTAATCATTTTTTTTTTCAGATACCATTGAATATATCCTTAAGAGGACACTCCCGCTAGAGGACAGTTTACAAAGTCTTCATTGTTGCACAACACGTGGTGCACTTACAGTAAAAGCAGTCGTCTACTTCTACCCACCATGATTATCATGGCCTGTACCACGTGTTTTTTTTTTTGCTTATCTCTAGTACACGTGGTACAGGTCATGATAATCATGGTGGGTAAAAGTAGGCGACTGCTTTTACTATAAGTGCACCACGTGTCTATACATGTGAAAAGCAGTTCGACTTTGCACTTACAAATGTGCCAGAGCCCCGTTTGGTTACTTGCACTCGCTGGTGGGGTTGGACTTTTGCAAGAATCGGGGTCCATGTATCACGTGTACTAGGGATAAGACAAAAAAAAAGTCTTCATTAATGAAAATATAATTTTTATTAATAGCTCTCTGCTCTCCAGAAAGAGGACACTAAATGACACATTAGTTCTGCAACTAGGTGTTTTAAAGAGAGATTCTACTGTATACTTTTTAGCATCGATAGTTTTCACTTATACTATTTTTTGGTAGCGTGCAACAACTTTATTTTTCTTTCTTGAATAAAAAACACAAGGCAATAACACCAAATCCAAATAAATAAATAATGTGTGATATTTCGGTAACAATACTGTTTCCGAAATGTCTCACACTATTTATTTATTTGAACTTGATCTTATTTCCTTATGATTATGGTTTATAATCCAAATTGTGCCTTTATTGAATATAGTTTTCTATTATTATTTGTTTTGTCTTAGTCTTCTTCTTCTTCTTTCTTATCTCCACACTGGGCGAAGTAGAATGCCTTTGTCATTAAGACTGGGAGCACTACTCAGTGGCAGGCCGACTTATCTCCAAAAGAAATGGCCGCCTCTGACATGAGGAACAGACGCCATGTGCAGCCGCTCCTAACTTGAAGTACAAACGCTGCTCATCCTGTATCCCTGGAGCCCTTACAGGGTACTATCAGCCGGGCCAGCTGAACCCAGGTTTTTTAGTGAGCTTGTTACTGCTCCCCCTCATC
The DNA here is from genome assembly GCA_030710605.1 of Cordylochernes scorpioides. Taxonomy (NCBI): domain Eukaryota; kingdom Metazoa; phylum Arthropoda; class Arachnida; order Pseudoscorpiones; family Chernetidae; genus Cordylochernes; species Cordylochernes scorpioides. Next base: position 47,650,385 of record CP092885.1, on the reverse strand, counting down.
CTTTTTCATCCGGGCTTGGGACCGGCAAAGGCAGAGTTACAGTATAAAAGTAATTTTTAACTACCCACCATGATGAGGTACAATTTAGATCATAGATTAGAAACACAAGGTTATAAGACAAAATCCAAATAAATAAATAGTGTGATGTTTTGGTAACAATGTTTATACCAAAATGTCAAAGACTATTTGGATTTGGTCTTATAGCCTTGTGTTTCTAATCTATAATACAAATTGTACTTTATCATAGTGGGTAGTTAAAATTTACTTTTATACTGTAAAATGAAACTTGTGTTGTCTAACTACCCACCATGATTATCATGGTTTATACTAGATGTGTCCATAGGATAATAATAAAAACTATTTTTGTTGTTTTTGTTGTGTCCAATGAAGAGCCTTAGATGTCTCCATACATCTCTATCACAGCAGCAATAAAAACACTATTTTTTTTTTTAAGCAAAAACTAACACTGACTCCTTATGTCCTTCAAGCAACCTGGCAGTAATTGAAGTGGATGAATGACTTTATGTATGACATAGAGAGAGAGTGTTTGTTATTGGGGTTTACTATTCTAGTTGGACTCAGCTGGCCCGGCTGATAGTATCCTGTAAATGCTCCTAATTCAGTGACACAGGATGAGCAGCGTTTATACTCCATGTTAGGAGCGGCAGCAAATGGCTTCTGTTCCTCATCTCAGAGGTGACCATTTTTTTTTTGGAGCTAAATCGGCCTGCCACTGAGTAGTGCTCCCAATCTTAACGACAAAGGCAGACACATTCTACTTCACCCAGTCATGATGGTTATTAAGTCTCAAGCATGATTGAGTGGAAATAAGAAAGAAGAAGACTATTCTAGTTGAAAACTCCGCCATTGCTGGCCCCAAGCCTGGATGTAAAAGGAGGAAGGGGAGCAGTAACAAGCTAACTTTAAAAAAACCAGGGTTCAGTTATCCCGGCTGATAGCACCCTGTAAGGGCTCTTATCCTTGGGTTACAGGATAATCAGCAGCGTCTGTTCTCCATGTTAGGAGCGGCTGCACAAGGCATCTGTTCTTCATGTTAGAGGCGGCCATTTAATACCATGTCAAAGTCCAAGTTACACTGTAGGTGACCACGGGGAAATACTGGATAAAACCAGCGCTCTATAACGTAACTGACATATAACCTATATGGAGTCGTGCATAATGAAGGATAAGTAAAAAAAAAACTTATTCTATTTGGAATATATTTAGCATATCTAGCTTTCTTATAGCTTCATAATAGGATATTGTGTGTTTATTCCTGTGTGCTTCATGAATAACACAGTTTTCGCCATACAATGGGCTTTGAATCTCTCACAGCTGAAATATGAATAAAGAGATTTGCTGATGCATGGACAATACAAACCCCCCACCTTCTGAAAACACATGAAGATGGCTGATATAGAAATGGAGGTCTATTGATAGGCTTAGAAAGATTGTCTTTCTAGCATTTATAATGTTTTGCCACCGTTATGTAAAGGATGGTCCAATGAACATGCAGGGTTGGTAAGGATCTCTGTTTGACTCCTTCATGTATTATGAAGAACAGCAAAGCAAGTAACATTTTTTTGCTTATCCCAAGTACATGGAGACTTTCACCAAAGTGTGCCTGGATCATGGTGCCATGATCAATGAAAGCTGCACCCCTACACCCCATTCCATAAGACAGCTCAAGGAGCATGAACTCATGGAATTTGTGTCATCTTTACACAAGGGGATAAGAAACAACAACAACACATGTGGTACAGGCCATGATAATCATGGTGGGTAGAAGGTGACTGCTTTAACTGTAAGTGCACCACATGTCTACATATGTGAAAAGCATGATGAGCAACAATTTGGATTATAGATTATAAACACAAGGTAATAATACCAAATCGATTTGGATTTGGTCTTATTACCTTATGTGAAAAGCAGTTTAACTTTGCACTTAAAAATTTACCAGAGCCCCGTTTGGTTACTTGCACAAGCTGGTGGGGTTGGATTTTTGGAAGAATCAGGGGCTATTGGAGCATTTAAGCAAGTAACATACAGAGAGCAACATCCAACAGTCAACTACATGTCTACATATGTGAAAAGCAGTTCGACTTTTGCACTTAAAAATGTGCCAGAGCCCCGTTTGATTACTTGCACAAGCTGGTGGGGTTGGATTTTTGCAAGAATCGGAGGCCATTGGAGCATTTAACCAAGTAACATACAGAGAGCAACATCCAACAGTCAACTACATGTCTACATATGTGAAAAGCAGTTCGACTTTTGCACTTACAAATGTGCCAGAGCTCCATTTGGTTACTTGCACAAGCTGGTGAGGTTGGATTTTTGCAAGAATCGGAGGCCATTGGAGCATTTAAGCAAGTAACATACAGAGAGCAACATCCAACAGTCAACTACATGTCTACATATGTGAAAAGCAGTTCGACTTTTGCACTTACAAATGTGCCAGAGCTCCATTTGGTTACTTGCACAAGCTGATGGGGTTGGATTTTTGCAAGAATCAGGGGCTATTGGAGCATTTAACCAAGTAACATACAGAGAGCAACATCCAACAGTCAACCACATATCTACATATGTGAAAAGCAATTCGACTTTTGCACTTACAAATGTGCCAGAGCTCCATTTGGTTACTTGCACAAGCTGATGGGGTTGGATTTTTGCAAGAATCGGAGGCCATTGGAGCATTTAAGCAAGTAATATATAGAGAGCAACATCCAACAGTCAACAATGACTTCACTGCTGACCGTCAACTGGGATTCTTCCTTCCTGATTGGTCCATTCGCCCCAGTCTACAGGTGGTGGACAATTTTAGCCTCCTTTGGATGTCATCATAACAATAGTGGATCAATGGAGAAAAAAGAACCGAAATACACTTATAGATAGAGATTAAGAAGAAAAAGATCCAGTAGGATGGTATAGTCTTTCTTCTTCTTCTTTCTTATCTCCACTCAATCATATTAGGGTATCAAGCTTGTAAAGCTTGATAACCATCATGACTGAGTGAAGTAGAATGCGTCCGCCTTTGTCATTAAGACTGGGAGCACTACTCAGTGGCAGGCCGACTTAGCTCCAAAAGAAATGGCCGCCTCTGACATGAGGAACAGACGCCATGTACAGCCGCTCCTAACATGGAGTACAAATGCTGCTCATCCTGTATCCCAGGATTAGGAGCCCTTACAGGGAACTATCAGCCGGGCCAGCTGAACGCAGGTTTTTTAGTGAGCTTGTTACTGCTCCCCCTCCTCCTTTTTCATTTGGGCTTGGGGCAGGCAAAGACGGAGTTGGGTGGTATAGTACCAATATTAATCGATGATCAACTTGGTTTAAATATTCTTTATTAAAATCTTCCAATATTTCTATGAGTCTGATTGCATATCTTTTTATAAAGAACAGATCTCTAGAAAATTTCTGTCCACTGGGGTGTGTAGACATATTGAGAGGATATTCCTAAAATATTCAAGATATGCTAGTCAACATTTATGAATTTTGTATTGATTGCTCTATATTTCTTATAGTATAATTTTTTTTTTGCTTATTCCTAGTACACGTGATTCAGGCCATGATAATCATGGTGGGTAGTTAGCGACTGCTTTTTACTGTAAGTGCACCACATGTGAAAGCAGTTCGACTTTGCACTTACCAGAGCCCCGTTTGGTTACTTGCACTCGCTGGTGGGATTGGACTTTTGCAAGAATTGGGGGGCCATTTTGGAGCATTTTTTTTTAACAGAAAAAAGTGTCCAATGCGGGAATCGAACCCGGGTCGTAGTGGCCGAAAACCAAACAAATTATAGTATAATGAATTGTGTAACTGAATATTCTGTTCACAAGGTAATAAGTCCAAATCCAAATAAATAAATAGTGTGTGATTTGGTCTTATTACCTTGTGTTTATAATCTACTAGCGGACGTACCCGGCTTCGCCCGAGGTTTTACCCGAGTAAAGGTTTGTCTAACGAACATTTGTTAAAACAATTCTCTATAAACTTATAAAAAAAGATATATTTTGATAATTTGAAACTCGTAAATTTGAATCTCTCGATAAAGTGAACATTTTTCCCAGTCCCTGTGTGCCGTGTCATCCTGAATTTTGTCTTTCATAATTTTCTACCTTACAAATTCATCGTTTTTTCTAGTGAACATATTTTCCCGGTCCCTTGAAAAATACTCGATAAGTTGAATAAAGTCATGGTCGTGAATCTCTCGATAAAGTGATTATTTTTTCCCGGTCCCTGTGTGCCGTGTCATCCTGAATTTTGTCGTTCCTAATTTTCTACATTACAAAATCATCGTTTTATTCCCGGTCCCTTGAAAAATACTTGATAAGTTGAATATAATCATGGTCGTTTATGGAAGATGGACGTAGTTCCCGGAGGTCACCCGCCCCTCGCGCGCCAGGACCTCTTGATCATTCTGATTGGCCGGCGGCCGGACGGGGGGGGGCTCTTGATCCCTCTAATTGGTCGGTGGGAACTTGGACTGTCCAACCAACTGGCCAACGTTCAGTGTCATATAGTTCTCACCAAGATATTCTTTCAATATATTAATCTTTTTTTGGAGGGTTACCCTCGACTCCCCTATAATAGCAATATCATCTGCATACATCAGCAGGTGAACATCACCAAATTCCGGAAGGTATACACTCGTCAGATCTGAGTTGTCATACATTTTAATCAGGTCCGTCATAAATAATATAAAAAGAAGTGGCGATAGTGGCTCTCCTTGTAAAACGCCTGAATGTATCTTAATATTTTCTGTAATTGATCCCCTCCATCTGGCTGCCACAGTCGCCTGTTCGTAGTAATTTCTAATTGCATGTATAAATTGGTAGCTCACGCCCAGATTGGTTAATTTCTTCCAGAGTAATGAGTGAGGAACTGTATCAAATGCTTTTCTCAAATCCACAAAAAATACATATAATTTTCCTCTCTTTTTCCTCAATGATAGTTGTATTAGAGTGGTCAATGTGAATATCAGATCCACACACGATCGGCCCCTTCGGAAACCCGCCTGATTTTCTGGAATGACGTTTCTTCTTTCTACCCATTCATTCAGTCTTGATCTTAAAATTGTCGTAAAAAGTTTCGATAAATTACTTATCAGTGCTATACCACGATAATTTGAAGGGTTGTCTTTGTCACCGCTTTTAAAGATTGGATGTATGATCGATTTAGTCCATATTGTAGGATAGTGTCCATTATCAGAGCTCTATTGTAAAATTGTTCTAATAAACCCATGTCATATTTATTCATATTTATATTTGTTCTCTATTTAACCCTATATAATCTTATATGGACTTTGAAATAAATCAGTTTCAATCTCAATCTCTCTCTCTCTCTTTAAAGAAAAAATGCATCTCCTGATTGTCCACCCAACGTTGCTGATGGCTTGCACCATCTATTGCAATGTATCCACTATGTGAAATAGGAAGTTTTACATCCAGAAGGAGTTTATTGGCTAAAAATAACTTCTTGGGACATGTAATGATTGATTAAATTTTGGATACAAACGTTTATATAAAATGGGTAAATTATTATTACTTTTTAAAAATCAATATACGAGGTGTGTTCAAAAAGTATCGCGACTTTTGTGTTTTTTCAAATATTATTTATTTATTCATGAATACCTATTTTGTCCCCTTCAAAGTAATCCCCATGAGATATTATACACTTGTGCCAACGGGGTTTCCAATCTTCGAAGCACTTCAAAAAAATCATTTTTAAAAAATCTTTTTCAGCTCCTCCTTCGATGCCGTCTTTATCTCGTCAAGCGTAGCGTAACGTCGTCCTTTCATGGGCCTCTTCAGTTTAGGGAACAAGAAAAAGTCACAGGGGGCCAGATCTGGGGAATACGGTGGCTGCGGCATCATTAGTGTGTTGTTTTTGGCCAAAAAGTCGCGCACAAGCAACGATGCGTGAGCAGGGGCGTTATCGTGGTGCAAAAGCCAATTTTTGTTCTTCCACAAATCCGGGCGTTTCTGGCGGATTGCTTCGCGCAAATTGCGCATAACTTGCAGGTAATATTCCTTATTGACCGTTCTACCCTGTGGCAAGAACTCATGATGCACCACGCCCCTGCAATCGAAGAAAACTGTCAGCAAAACTTTCACATTCGACCGAACTTGGCGCGCTTTTTTCGGTCTTGGTTCGTGCGGCAGCTTCCATTGAGATGATTGAGCTCTGGTTTCCACGTCATAGCCATAAACCCACGCTTCGTCACCAGTTATGACCCTCTGGAGCAAATTTGGGTCGTCGTGGACAGAGTCCAACATCTCATTAGCAATGTTCATGCGATGCTGTTTTTGGTCGCAATTGAGCAATTTTGGTACGAATTTCGCGGCGACCCGTCTCATGCCCAAATCATTGATAAAAATCGAATGGCAAGAGCCAATCGATATGTTTAGGTCCTCAGCAACTTCTCTAACGGTGATTCGACGATTGGCCAATATCATTTTCTCCACTTCATTAATTTTTTCGTCTGTTGTTGAAGTGCTCGGGCGTCCGGCACGCTCTTCGTCGTTCACATCTTCTCGGCCTTCTGAGAACATTTTGTACCACCGATAAACGTTGCTTCGGTCCAAGGTAGCTTCTCCGTATGCCACAGTCAACATTCGGAATGCATCTGCGCACTTAATTTCGTTTTCACACAAATTTTGATACAGGTTCTTTGATCCATTTTTTTAAATAGGTAAAAACCGAAGACGATCCAAAACGCCAGCAAGCAAAGCAGCTGTCAACAATTAAGTGAACATTCAAAATGGCCGAGCTTGTCGGCATAAGTGAGAGACATGAGTACCAACATAAAGCCACAAAAAGATCGAAATTCGAATATGCGTAACCCGCGAAAATTCAAAATTCGCGATAATTTTTTTAACACACCTCGTACAGTTAAACCTGTCTATAGGGCCCCCTCTAAATAACGCCTTCCTCTCTATAGCGCCCGATTTTAAACATTAAAATGCAAACATTTACATTAAAAGTGACCTGTCTATAGCACCCTATTTTGGTGAGTTCAAAGAGGGGGGCGCTATAGACAGGTTTAACTGTACTACGTTTCATGATATTTTACCAGTTCTTTCTGGATTTAACACTTTATTTCTGCTAGTGTATTTTATTAAAATAGGGAATATTTGCCCATATAGCCAATAAAAGTCAAACTCTCAACTTGATATGAAGACTAACAACAACAAAATCTATTAAATAAACCATTTATTATTTTTTTGAACCTATCTTTGTAACCAACATTTCACAACCTGATCTGAAATATTATTCTCCTTTTGATAAAGCACAATTTGCATTATAGATACAAGAAAATAATACCTAATCCAAATAAATATAGTACGTGACGTTTTGGTAACAGGCAATCCTATTCTTCTCTTTATTAATTATTTTTCAGATACTGTAGAATGTCCATGAGAGGACATTCTACAAAGGACAGTCTTCATTGCTAAAATGATCATTTTTATTGATAGCTGCTCTTCAGTAAGAGGACACTAAAGGACACATTGGTTCTGCAACTTGGTGTTGTCCTTTAAAGATATATTATACTCACAAGGTAATACAACCAAATCCAAATAAATAGTGTGTGATGTTTCAGTAACAACATTGTTACCATCTTCAGACAAAAGTACTGAATGAGAAGTAGTACTTGTCTGAAGATGGTAACAACGCTGTTATCAAAACGTCACACACTTATTTATTTATTTGGATTTGGTCTTATTACCTTGTATTTATAATCTATAATCCAAATTTTGCCTTATATATATATGGTCGGTGGAAGGATGGTCTAAACCATTGGTTTTTGACCGCTTCGACCCGGGTTCGATTCCCGCATTGGGCACTTTTTTTATGTTTAAAAAAAATGCTTCAATGGCCTCCAATTCTTGAAAAAGTCCAACCTCACCAGCGAGTGCAAGTATAACCAAACTGGGCTCTGGCACATTTGTAAATGCAAAGTCGAACTGCTTTTCACATGTGTAGACATGTGGTGCACTTACAGTAAAAGCAGTTGCCTACTTCTACCCACCATGATTATCATGGCCTGTACCACGTGTACTAGGGATAAGCAAAAAAAATGTATGACATAGAGAGAGAGTGTTTGTTATTGGGGTTTACTATTCTAGTTGAAAACTTCGCCTTTGCCGGTCCCAAGCCCGGATGAAAAACGAGGAGGGAGAGCAGTAACAAGCTCGCTAAAAAACCTGGGCTCAGCAGGCCCGGCTGATAGTACCCTGTAAGGGCTCCTAATCCAGAGATACAGGATGAGCAGCGTTTGTACTCCATGTACATGGCATCTGTTCCTCATGTCAGAGGCGGCCATTTCTTTTGGAGCTAAGTCGGCCTGCCACTGAGTAGTGCTCCCAGTCTTAATGACAAAGGCAGACGCATTCTACTTCACCCAGTCATGATGGTTATCAAGACTCAAGCTCTACAAGCTTGATGCCCTGATATGATTGAGTGGAGATAAGAAAGAAGAAGACTATTCTAGTTGAAAATTCCACCATTGCCGGTCCCAAGCCCAGATGTAAAAGGAGGAGGGGGAGCAGTAACAAGCTTGTTAAAAAACCTGGGTTCAGTTGGCTTGACTGATAGCACCCGGTAAGGGCCCCTGTCCTAGGGTTACAGGATAATCAATAGTGTCTGTTCTTCCAGTTAGGAGCGGCTGCACAAGGCATCTGTTCTTCATGTTAGAGGCGGCCATTTAATACCAGGTCAAAGTCCAAGTTACACTGTAGGTGACCTCAGGGAAATACTGGATAAAACCAGCTCTTTAACGTAACTGGCATATAACCTATATGGAGTCATGCATAATGAAAGATAAGTAAAAAAAAAAAACCTATTCTAGTTGGGATAAATTTAGCATATCTAGCTTTCTTATAGCTTCATAATAGGATATTGTGTGTTTATTTATGTGTGCTTCATGAATAATACAGTTTTCATCATACAATGGCCTTTGAATCTTTCACAGCTGAAATAAGAATAAAAGATTTTCTGATCGAAACATGGACAATACAAACCCCCACCTGCTGAAAACACATGGTGATGGCTGATATAGAAATGGAAGTCTATTGATAGGATTAAAGAAATTGTCTCAAGGTTTTCCCACTATGTACTAAGTGCAATTCTCAGCCTGCAACCCCAAGACATATTAGTGACTGTATTGACTCATCCATTGATGAGCTCTACTCTTCCCCGGAAGACACCATCAAAAATCTCAAGCTTTACAAGCTTGATACCTTAGTGTGATTGAGTGGAGATAAGAAAGAATAAGAAGAGATTGTCTTTCGGGCATTTATATTGTTGTTCCACCGTTATGTAAGGGATGGTCAAATGGACATGCAGGGTTGGTAAGGATCTCTGTTTGACTTCTTCATGTATTATGGAGAACAGCAAAGCAAACATTTTTTTTTTTTGCTTATCCCAAGTACATGGAGACTGTTGGATCCTATAGTTAATAATTTCCTTAAATTCAATTTTATATATGAAAATTAAGCCAAAATATTCTAAATTCAATTGTACAATATAAATCTTTAATATGTAAATTTTAAAGCAATCAACATGTATGTAAATTTCTAGTTTGGTTAATTAATAGTTTTTTTTTTGTTTTCTCTCTCTATCTCTACCACTAGTATCAAAATCTAAGTCAAATTCATGTAATCTAAATTCATGTGGTAGCTATTCATAACTCTAAAACCAAAGACAATAAAACAATTCAAGACAAGTGGCAAAGTGCTTCTTAGTATCTTTTACTGAACATTCAAGCCACGAACATTATGGTCCCTCATCGAGCCGGATACTTTAAAAAATTAAGGTAAGCCATTTGAAAACTTAAATTTCTTAAAATAAAGTCATGCCTAAATCAGAAATTAAAATTCGGCACAAATTCAACTTTATCATTCAGGAAATAAAGGATCTGGAATCAGAGAATGAAGCTATTGTAGAATCCAAAAACATACATAGATTAAAGCTATTCCAACAAGAAGTTAATGAAAGGAAAATTAGCCTAAATCAAGTTATCAACACATTATTAGAATCAGAGTTAGATGATACACAATATGGCGATTATTCAAAGGCCAAAAAGGATATTTTTAATATGTTGGTGTCTATTGAAGAAGCTTTATCTTTAATTGAAACCAAAGAAAATATTCATAGTGATAAACAATTGCCAGAATCCAATGTTAATTTACCTAAGATAAATTTACCCATTTTCAATGGTGATTCAGCCAATTGGCTTAGTTTTAGAGAAATATTTAACTCCACCATCAATTCAAATCAAACACTAACGGAAATACAAAAATTTCAATATCTAAATGCATCTGTTAAGGGTCCTGCGGAAAAGTTGATTCGGGGTTTTCCCATTTCTGACAAAAACTACCAGCAAGCATGGGATACCTTATGCAATAGATTTAATAACAGAAGAGAATTGGCTTTTTCACAAATCAACAAAATATTCTCCATAAGGCCATTAAAATCTATTTCGGCTGGTTCTCTCTATGAAATCCTTGATGTTTGCAATGAAGGCATTAGAAATCTCTCAGTGCTAGGACTTGAGAAAAACACATTAACAGATCTAATCCTGATCAATTTTTTTGAAAAAAGAATCGGTGAAGCCCTCAGGAAAGAATGGGAATTAACCCTTCAAAATGAAGAATATCCAACATTTGAAAACTTTGTGAATTTTTTAGAAAAACATGCTAGAAGCCTGCAAGGTATGAGAATTCCTTTGTTCCAGGAACAAAAAACCTCTAGCAAAAATATGATGGCTCACGGCCTTTATGTCAACAAAGGTCAAAATTGTATTTTATGTCATCAAATTCATAAACTAAATGACTGCCATAGATTCATAAATCTTCCCTTGCCTAAAAAATGGGAATTAGTTAAAAAACATAAACTTTGTCAAAATTGCCTTAGAGCAAATCATGAGATATCCAAATGTCTCATCACATCAAGATGTAAAAACTGCAAGCAGAACCATCATACTCTTCTGCATCAATACAACTCTGAACCATCCATTTCACAACCAACAACCTCTCAAGAGATGTTGATTTCAACAAATACCATCTGTAATGCGATGCCTTTGGAAACGGAAACAAATATTCTACTGTCAACAGCCCTTATTAAAGTCAAGGCGAAGGATGGCTCATTTGTGCTATGTAGAGCATTAGTGGACAATGGGTCCCAAATAAGCCTAATTTCAGAACAATGTTGCCACAAGTTGGGACTTGAAAAAAGGAAAAATTCTTATACACTAAAAGGTGTAGGTGACATTGTTGTCAACAGGACAACATCGCAGGTTGAAATAGAGTTCACCCCACATCATAATGATCAATTATTTTCTGCCAGAGCATTTGTGGTTGGGAGGGTAACTGCAGACCTTCCAAACTTCCAAATTCAGTCAGCAGACTTTCCTCATTTAGAAAATTTGCTCTTGGCAGACCCAGAATTCTATGTCACCAAGCCCATAGACCTAATTTTGGGTGCAGAAACCTTTGTAGAAATAATTCTAGGTCATAAAACAGATTTAAAGCACCATCCTATAGCACTTAATACCAAGTTAGGTTGGCTTGTTTCTGGGAGAATCCATTCAACTATTAAGTCGAATACTTCGGTAATCAATCACTGTACCACTGAACTTGATTCCAGCATAAGAAAATTCTGGGAACTTGAAGATGTCCCAATTTCTAAGGCCCAGTTGGGTATAAAGAATGCCCCATCTCCAAGTCTACAAGAGTCCATTCATAACTCTCCAAGTCTAAAGGAGTTCACTCAGAACTTTCCAAGTCTGCCGGGGTCCATTCAGACCTCTCCAAGTCTACCAGACTCTGTTCAAGGGTCACCGTCTCTAACTTTGAGCCTACAGAGCTCCAAACACAACTCTCCAACCCCCTTACAAGTATCAGTACACAGCCTGAAAGAGGCCATGTCCCCTTTGGTCGAAATGCCATCAAGCCCTGGGTGCTCCAAGCAGATTCCAATTCCTATAGAAGAAGACTCTATAGAGAGCCAGAACCGAGTTGATAATCTGCCATCCTACCCGATGAGCCCAGAGCAGAGTTACACTCTCTCATCGGCTTCTGTTGAAGATTTCAAGGCCCAAAGTGGGCCCAAGTCCCCTACATCTCCCACCAGAGGTTCAGAGAGTTGCCGATGTTCTGGGGATTACACAGAGCCACAGATGTCTCAGAACTCCAATTTTTCATGCTCCTCTATAGAAGAATCTGAAGATAATTCAAGTAAATCTGAAGAAAATCTAAGTAGATCCGAAGATAATCCAAGTAAATCTGAAGAAATTCCAAGTAAATCTAAAAGGTCACGTATCTCTAAGTTAACTCCACAAATTACTTCTAAACAAAACCAATTACTTCCTTCTGAATCAAGTCAACCATCCACTCCAGAACAACCTCTCGCTTCTCAGTCAAGTGAACCACTCTCATCTAAGAAAGAAACTTCGATTATTCCTAAGATAAAGCCACCACCCTATTATAGGCGAAAACGTCAACTTCCTGCTGAGAAAACTTCATGGGATGAACCAATTGATTCAGATATAAAGTCAAATTGGAATAAATTCCAAACTCAACTATCGTGCCTAAAGGAAATCAAAATACCAAGATACCTGAACAGTTCATCTTCTGAAATAGAAGAATTACAACTACATGGATTTTGTGATGCATCCCTTAATGCTTATTCAGCAGTTTTTTACTTGAAAACTAGATTCAAAATTCAAAAGATCAAAATCAATCTGATAACCTCAAAAACTAAGGTTGCACCATTAAAGACCATTACAATTCCAAGACTTGAAATAAGTGCAGCATTGCTTTTGGCTCAACTGAATCAAGTCATTCTTGAATCATTTCCTTTTCAACCTGACAAAACCTTTTTGTGGACTGATTCACAAATCTGCATAGATTGGATAAGATCAGATGCCAGCAGATGGAAGGCCTTTGTTTCGAACAGAGTGTCGTCAATTCAAAATTTGACTCAAATCACTGATTGGTTCCATGTATCCAGTCAAGATAATCCAGCTGATTGCGCATCAAGAGGAATCATGCCTCAAGACTTGGTCAATCATAGAATTTGGTGGCGGGGTCCTATTTGGCTTCAAGAAAATAATGTTCGATATATTCCTTCTTCACCAACCCAAGTAAATCTCAATATCATTCAAGAAGAAGTCGGTGAGGGTCAAGTGTTGGATCAAACAACCTTAATTCAAAATTCAGAAACTATGTTAAATCTAGAATTCATTGTAAGGTATTCCACAATGACCAAATTGATCCGAATCACAGCTTGGTGTTGGAGATTCTACTACAATTGCCTCCTCTTTGATCCAATTCGTCAGAAAGGACCTTTGACAACAAGAGAATTAACAAAGGCAATTCAAGTCTTAGTCAAATCAATTCAGCAAGTTGAATTCTGCACGGAAATAAAATTACTGAAGTCAAACAAGCAACTACCTCTGTCCAACAAGCTAACTTCTCTAAATCCCTTCTTAGACACTCAAGGACTTCTAAGAGTTGGAGGTAGACTCAAGTATTCCTATTTAAATGAAAATCAAAAATTCCCTCTCTTACAACCAAAATCCCCACGCCAGGAATCACTTATCAAAAATCTATTAACTGAGAATGCCGACATTCCTGAGGCTATTGATGAGAATCAAGAATATTCTTCAATTTTAGAAACCACTTTTGTCATTGAAGACGAAGAGTCTAACAAAGATATCGGGACTCCAAAGATTGAAATCTCCGAAGTTTCGGTTATTGATAAATCGGAAGGCAAATATTCGAAAGAACCAGTGGTCAGTGTAGAAGCTCTGGATAAGAAAGAACTGTGCCATGATGACTCAGCTCACCTCAATGTAGTTGAAGCTGATCTTAATCGACCTAAAGAGGCTACCAGTGGCATAATCAATGTTTCTACAGAAGTTAATGAATCGGCAAGCAAAGAGAAAGCTGTATCTGTTGAAATTGTGGATACATCAACAAAGGATTATCTACAGAGCGGTGAAAAGGCTAAATTATCCCGCTGGAAACCCATCGATTCTCTATGCTTAGAAGACGTCAAGGAATCTGAAGACGACGATGAAAATTACAGTTCATCGGCATATATAGAATGGCCAGAAATCTTGAAGAAAGAAGTCTTAATACCCGAGGCTTTAGAAAAGGCAGTCAATCTGGAAGATTTTGAGAAGGCGGCAGAAAGTCGACAACTCTCCAAAGAACATTTAGAGGAATCGACCGAACAAGGCTCATGCATAAAAGCTGAATCAAAAACTTGGGAAGATCCTATTGAATCCGACTTAGCAGCCGCAGAGTCTGATAATCCAGCAGTTCCCGAAAGAGAACTGGCCAACGAATCTGAAAATCTCATCCAAGATTCACCTCAATCGGATACTCAAAGATGGAAGCTGATTCCATTACTTTTCAAACAATGAGAATTGTAATCTTAGCTACATAGTCGGAATCAATTGGTCCAGCATCTATACTATTGGAACTCTTTTTTTATTTTTATTTTTTTTTATTTTCTGGTCATCTCTTCCCAGCCGGGGGAGTATGTTGGATCCTATAGTTAATAATTTCCTTAAATTCAATTTTATATATGAAAATTAAGCCAAAATATTCTAAATTCAATTGTACAATATAAATCTTTAATATGTAAATTTTAAAGCAATCAACATGTATGCAAATTTCTAGTTTGGTTAGTTAATAGCTTTTTTCTTTTCTCTCTCTCTCTACCACTAGTATCAAAATCTAAGTAAAATTCATGTATTCTAAATTCATGTGGTAGCTACTCATAACTCTAAAACCAAAGCCAATAAAACAATTCAAGACAAGTGGCAAAGTGCTTCTTAGTATCTTTTACTGAACATTCAAGCCACGAACAGAGACTTTCACCAAAGTGTGCCTGGATCATGGTGCCATGATCAATGAAAGCTGCACCCCATTCCATGAGACAGCTCGATGAGCATGAATTCATGGAATTCGTGTAATATTTACACAAGGGGATAAGAAACAACAACAACACATGTGGTACAGGCCATGATTATCATGGTGGGTAGAAGAAGGCGACTGCTTTAACTGTAAGTGCACCACATGTCTACATATGTGAAAAGCATGATGAGCAACAATTTCGATTATAGATAAGGCACAATTTGGATTATTAATATATATTGTTGCGTGCTCGACCTTTCGCAACGCTTCCTTACTGTGGCTGACCCCTTGGACCGTTTGTCTTTCCTACACTACCACCTGGGAGCCACGCCAACACGTGAAACTCTCCTAACCTCTGACAGTATCCGTCAGCCTTACCACGGGTGGGGGGACAGTCAGGACTGACCAGAGGCGCAGCAATGTGTTGTCGGGAAGAGAGTCACGACCGCACAACGCCGAAGAACAAGCTGTTTATTAAAACATTTTATCTACATCTATAAATGGTCGCAATATCACACAACCAGTACTTTACACAACAGAGGTGGCAGGATGAGGCCGGAGGAGGAATCACACACAGAACCATCCACCACAGGGGATGGCGAAGGAACAGGACCAACAACAGAGCCAAGAGAGAGAAACGCCGCATAACCTCATGGCGCCACCTATTGGCCACCTTTAGAACTATTCTTCTAAGGCCATGCATGCCACACTGCCCCCCAATCAAACCTGATCGTCCCGATCAGGTCCACTCTGATTGCTCTCCCTGGAAGAGTGCCAACCGGCTCAAATGGACGACCCTTGGTTTTGCCTCCGAACCTTTCCACCATTCCATCGTTGTCCATCTTTTTCTTCCACAGAAATCTGAGGTAGTCCCAAGCATTGTTCTTAATGGCCATCATCCGGAAATATCTTTTCAGGTCGGCCAAAACTCCGAGCTTATTCTTCCGAAGTTCTATCCTTATTTCAGGTATTCTTCTCTGCAGACTGGGTCTCCTCCTCAAGTACCGCCTCAAGGCAAGTCCGCAGTTTCCTCGACAGGAAGCGTCGTCAAATACTGGCCTTATAGGCGTCGTTTCGGACTCACACCCAAATACAAGGCGATCAGGAAATCAGTATCCTTTTCCCTCAGGTGGAATTTCATCAACTCTATCGACGAGCCCCTCCTTCAACCAATCTTTTGGATCAACAATCTCTCCTTCCACCTTTGATTCAGTACCTTGTTCTGCATCTAGGTTTTCTTCTACCTCTAAATCAGTACCCTGTTCTACATCTAGCTTTTCTTCCACCCTTAAATCAGTACAATGTACTTCATCCATATTTTTCGCTTCATTTGCATCATGATCTTTTCCCTTGTAATGTTCTGCCTGCCTGTGTTCATCCTCCAGCTGCATGGACATCTCCTTGACCTTCTTGTCCAGCTTCCTGTTGGCCTTGGCGAGAGCTTGTCTCTCCTTGCCCTCCGCCTCCAGCTGTTCCTCCAGCTGGCAGGTCTGGCTCTCTAGGCCGGCAATGGTGGCCTTGGTACGGGCTCTCTGAGAGGTCTCCCGCTCTTGCAGCTTGGCCCGCAGCTCCTTGCCCTCCGCCTCCAGCTGTTCCTCCAGCTGGCAGGTCTGGCTCTCTAGGCCGGCAATGGTGGCCTTGGTACGGGCTCTCTGAGAGGTCTCCCGCTCTTGCAGCTTGGCCCGCAGCTCCTTGCCCTCCGCCTCCAGCTGTTCCTCCAGCTGGCAGGTCTGGCTCTCTAGGCTGGCAATGGTGGCCTTGGTACGGGCTCTCTGAGAGGTCTCCCGCTCTTGCAGCTTGGCCCGCAGCTCCTTGCCCTGTCCCCCCAGCAGGGACCCGGCGTTCTCCAGCTTCTGGCAGGAGGCTCTCTCTGCTGCCACCTCTGTGGTGAGCAGGTCCACGGAACTCTGGGCGCGATGGGCCCTCTCCGCCAGCCCCTCCGCCTTGGCCTGTCCCTCCAGCAGGGACCCGGCGTTCTCCAGCTTCCCGCAGGAGGCTCTCTCTGCTGCCACCTCTGTGGTGAGCAGGTCCACGGAGCTCTGGGCGCGATGGGCCCTCTCCGCCAGCCCCTCCGCCTTGGCCTGACCCTCCAGCAGGGACCCGGCGTTCTCCAGCCTGCGCTTGTCATCCTGGAGCATGGTCACACGACTTGCCTTGCTGTTGGCCTCTTCTGCCAGGTCGTCTCTCTCTACCTCTGCGCTGCGTCTCGCACGCTCTGCTGTGCTCGGTTCCTCCTGCAGGGCAATCACCTCGGACTCCAGGCTCTTGATCCTCTTGTCCACATCCTTGTGCTGGCCCTGTGCTTCCACCCCTATCCTCGACAGCATTTTGGCCCATTTTTCCTCTCTTCGCCTCAGCTTCTCTTCCTTCTCTTGTTCTCGTCTCCGCTCTTCCTCCTCCTTTTCACGCTTCAGCTTCTCCTCTTTTTCTTTTCTTCGCTTCAGCTTCTCCTCCTTTTCTTGTTCTCGTCTCCGCTCTTCCTCCTTCTTTTCACGCTTCAGCTTCTCCTCCCTCTCTTGTTCTCGTCTCCGCTCTTCCTCCTCCTTTCCACGCTTCAGCTTCTCCTTTTCTTCTCTTCGCTTCAGCTTCTCCTCCTTTTCTTGCTCCTTTTCTTGCTTCCAAAGGCTCATGAACTGCTTCAAAAGTTCTTCTGAGGCCATTTTCTGTCCTCTGGTCTCCACAGGCATACAACCAAGGCGGCAACTATCTGGTTCCCTCCAGAGCCTCAAACCCGACTCTCCACCAGATACTGCCGGTCAGTCCACTAATAAGGATCCCACTTCTGACAACAAATGTTGCGTGCTCGACCTTTCGCAACGCTTCCTTACTGTGGCTGACCCCTTGGACCGTTTGTCTTTCCTACACTACCACCTGGGAGCCACGCCAACACGTGAAACTCTCCTAACCTCTGACAGTATCCGTCAGCCTTACCACGGGTGGGGGGACAGTCAGGACTGACCAGAGGCGCAGCAATGTGTTGTCGGGAAGAGAGTCACGACCGCACAACGCCGAAGAACAAGCTGTTTATTAAAACATTTTATCTACATCTATAAATGGTCGCAATATCACACAACCAGTACTTTACACAACAGAGGTGGCAGGATGAGGCCGGAGGAGGAATCACACACAGAACCATCCACCACAGGGGATGGCGAAGGAACAGGACCAACAACAGAGCCAAGAGAGAGAAACGCCGCATAACCTCATGGCGCCACCTATTGGCCACCTTTAGAACTATTCTTCTAAGGCCATGCATGCCACAATATAGTCACGACCGTCTGTCGTGGCCTCTGTCACGGGTAATATACAGTTATCATCGTCATGCGTTCTTAATTCTGTCACCGTTTGCTTTTGGTTCAGTGATAGAATGCTCGCCTGCCCCGCGGGCGCCCCGGGTTCGATTCCCGGCCGATGCATTTTTTTTTTTTTTTTTTTACAATTTTTAAAACTCATTTATATATTATACAAGAGTGACATCCACGGCGCCAATTTATAATTGTAACAAATAGTATTTGAATAAAAGCATTTAATCGGGTAAACCCCGGGCGTTGTAGATTATAAACACACGATAATAAGACCACATCCATGATAAGGTACAGTTTAGATTATAAACACAAGGTAATAAGACCACATCCATGATAAGGTACAATTTGGATTATCTATATATATAAAAATGAATGTTTGTATGTTTGTTTGTTTGTTTGTATGTCCGGTATACAAATTCGCAGTAGTTCACTAATTCAAACCAAAATTTCCATACATAGGTAAAAAAAATACGGGGAAGACGATAGGCTATTTTAAAAAATATATAAATCAATTATTAAAACTATATATTCAAATTATTCTACTTAGCTCACGAACAGCGCCCTCTATCAAATATTAGATTAAATTATGCTGATGCAAACAAATAGATAATGCTAATAATAAACAATTATTTAAAAAAATCTTATCTAAATATATATCAATCGGGTAGATATGCACACGGGTCAATCCCGGGGCGAAGCCCAGGTCACCCGTCTAGTAGATTATAAACACAGGTAATAAGACCAAATCCAAATAAATAAATAGTGTGTGACGTTTAGGTAACAGCGTTGTTACCATCTTCAGACAAAAGTACTGAATGAGAGAATTTTACCACAGCATGCTTTTAAATAGTTCCTGTTATCAAGTGTGTAAACAAGATAACAGATAAGAAGAAGATATTTATCTGATAAACAGATGGGATAAACACCTGATGATTATTATTCTTAAAATTAAAAGTCTCTTTTTTTTCAAATATAATTAAAAGCATATCTATAAATATCATTTATATTTCCTCTTTCTTCCATTCTGTTAATTGTAGCACATTTCTTTTGAATGAAAAATGCTTCTTTAAATTGTCTCTTAAAATAATTTTTCTCATAATCTAGTACCTTTGTTTCTTTTAGGTTAAAATTATTATGTCCTGTGGTTTTTCTATGTTCTACAAGTGCAGAATTCTCAATTTTATCCCATTTCAGAGCATATTCATGGTTTTTCATTCTTTCTTTTAAAGTTCTGAATGTTTGTCCTACATAACATTGGTCTCATTTTTACACACTTGATAACAGGAACTATTTAAAAGCATGCTGTGGTAAAATTCTCTCATTCAGTACTTTTGTCTGAAGATGGTAACAACGCTGTTACCGAAACGTCACACACTATTTATTTACCTTGAATTTGGATTATAGATTATAAACACAAGGTAATAATACCAAATCGATTTGGATTTGGTCTTATTACCTTATGTGAAAAGCAGTTTAACTTTGCACTTAAAAATGTACCAGAGCCCCATTTGGTTATTTGCACAAGTTGGTGGGGGTTGGACTTTTGTAAGAATCGGGGGCCATTGGCGCATTTAAGCAAGTGGCATACAGAGAGCAACATCCAACAGTTACTATCAACAACAGGGAGCACAACTCCACTGCTGGCCATCAGATTGGATTCTTCCTTCCTGATTGGTCCATTCGCCCCAGTCTACAGGTGGTGGACAATTTTAGCCTCCTTTGGATGCCATCATAACAATAGTGGATCAATGGAGAAAAAGACCTGAGATGCACTTATAGATAGAGATTAAGAAGAAAAAGATCAGCAGAGTGGTATAGTTCCAATATTAATCGATGATACACTTGGATTATTCTTTATTAAAATTTTCCAATATTTCTATGAGTCTGATCGCCTATCATTTTATAAAGAACAGATCTCTAGAAAATTTCAGTTGATTGGTGTGTGTAGACACACTGAGAGGATATTCCTAAAATATTCAAGATATGCTCGTCAGCATTTATGAAATTTGTATTGATTGCTCTAAATTTCCTATAGTATAATGAATTGTGTAACTGAATGTTCTGGCCGGCATTCATATCTCTTCAAATAAAAGACACTTCAGCCACTAAATCTTTTTATTGTCTTAACGTTTCGACAAAAATCTTTTGTCCTCGTCAGGAGTGAACAAAAATTAAAACATTAGGCCTAATTGTTTTATTAATTGTTAATTAATATGTTTTACATTTTTTTCGCTCCTGACGAGGACAAAAGATTTTTTGTCAAAACATCGAGACAATAAAAAGATTTACTGGCCGAAGTGTCTTTTATTTGAAGAAATATGAATATTCTGTTGTTATTGTTGTTTCTTATCCCCTTATGCAAAGATTACACAAATTCCATGAGTCCATGCTCCTCAAGCTGTTTTATGATAGGCAATGGCCTTTCCTAAAGGTCCTGTTTAATGCATCTAATGGAAGTCCAAAGCAATTTTATGTTATAGATATGTATCACTTTTGGTACATGAATTCCATCATCCTGCAACTTTATATTACTATTGTTTCTTATCCCTTTGTGCAAAGATGACACAAATTCCGTTAGTCTATGAATATTCTTAATATTGGAGACAGAGCCACAACACCAGCTTTGGACTATGTACTAAGTGCAATTCTCAACCTGCAACCCCAAAACACATTATTGACTGTATTGACTCATCCATTGATGAACTCTACTCTTCCCCAGCAGACACCATCAAAAGTCTCAAGCTTTACAAGCTTGATACCTTAATATGATTGAGTGGAGATAAGAAAGTAGAAGAAGTTTTGGCAAATTCAGAATTCCTACCTGTAGACCATGGTTTCAAGATATTCCTCACGTCAGTCCAGGGTAGACTTTGATGTCATGAGTTCCACAAGGGATTCAGGATATGTTCAGAATTTTGGACACTTTGATGACATAAGACAATCAATAGATAGTGCAATATTTTGGTAAATTGACAGGAATTTCAGAATAAAACACCAGAATATAAACAGGCCTTACCAGACCGATTCTAGACAAAGAAAGAAAAAACTTCCCAATCAGTACTAAATGCCATCAAAAAGATGCTTCTTTTCATCACATTCAACAACCCACATGTAAAAATTGTGTTGAACCTTTAAGAAATCTAGAAAAAAAAAGCTATAAAACACTATTTTAGACACAAGGTAATAAGACCAAATCCAAATAAATAAATAGTGTGTGACGTTTCGGTAACAGTGTTGTTACCATCTTCAGACAAAAGTACTGAATCAATGAAGATGGTAACAACGCTGTTACTGAAATGTCACACACTATTTATTTATTTGGATTTGGTCTTATTACCTTGTGTTTATAATCTATAATTCAAATTGTGCCTTTTCAAAGCACTATTTTAAAATTTAGATTGTGATGAAGACTTCCAAATAAAAGATCCAGCAATGGCAACACAGTGGCAGGGACTATTGGAGTCTCCAAGTCTCCATGATAGGTAAAAAGAGCTTCTGTCATTGGTTGGCTATCCACCACATGGCAATCAGACTTTGTCCCCTACTATAGGAGGACATAGAAACAATAGGAAAAGCAGATAAGAAGGAAGGGGGTGACAGAAATCTGTTTACCTGGTCGATCCCAGCAGGCAGTTAGGTCTTAACTTCGCCTTTGTTGGTCCCAAGCCCAGATGAAAAAGGAGGAGGGAGAGCAGCAACAAGCTCACTAAAAAACCTGGGCTCAGTTGGCCTGGCTGATAGTACCCTGTAAGGGCTCCTAATCCAGGGATACAGGATGAGCAGCGTTTGTACTCCATGTTAGGAGCGGCTGCACATGGTGTCTGTTCCTCATTCCAGAGATGGCCATTTCTTTCGGAGCTAAGTCGGCCTGCCACTGAGTAGTGCTTCAAGTCTTAATGACAAAGGCAGACACATTCTACTTCACCCAGTCATGATGGTTGTCAATACCCTAATATGATTGAGTGGAGATAAGGAAGAAGAAGAGTTAGGTCTACCTTTTGTTGACAAGAGAGCTGTTGGAAGTATGTGACTTGCTTTGTTCTCCATAAAGCATGAAGACAAATATAGAGGAGTCAAACTGAGATCCTTATTGATCCTGCATGTTCATTTGACCATCCTTGACAACAGCAACTCAACAAATATTATTCCATTATTGAACAAGCTATGTGAACAAATGTCTAATGAATCTATAGACAGTGATACCTAGTTCTAACAGTAACTTGGTTATAACATCCTAATTCTGAATCCCAAATTTTAAGATCCTAAAGATTTAACAATGTATATTGTATATTAGGGGTTGGTGGAAGGATGGTCTAAACTGTTGGTTTTCGACCGCTACGACCCGGGTTCGATTCCCGCATTGGGCACTTTTTTTATGTTAAAAAAAAATGCTTCAATGGCGTTCGATTCTTGCAAAAGTCCAACCCCACCAGCGAGTGCAAGTAACCAAACGGGGTTCTGGCACATTTGTAAGTGCAAAGTCGAATTGCTTTTCACATGTGTAGACATGTGGTGCACTTACAGTAAAAGCAGTCACCTACTTCTACCCACCATGGTTATCATGGCCTGTACCACATGTACTAGGGATAAGCAAAAAAAAATAAAACAATGTATATAACACCAGTCCCAAATGATGTTGTTATGATGAAGTTCAATTATAATGAAGGCATCAGAACCACCAAGAGATGGTACATATACTCCAACCCCTATACATAGCAAAGTCTGAAACAGTCTTTGTCATACAAGAAAATAAGACCTAATCCAAATAATTTATTAGTGTGTGACATTTCAGCAACAGCATTGTCACCATCATCAGACAAAAGAATAAATGAGAAAAAATATCACAGCAAGTTTTTAAATAGTACTGTTATTAAGTGTTTAAACAAGATAACAGATAAGGAAAAATAGTTTTTTAAGACAACTTGAAATATTCTTTTTAGAATTAAAAGTGGATTTTGAAAAATATATATATTATAATCTTCTGAATATAGAGCAATCCATAATATTTGTATATTTTAAAAATAAGGCTTATTTTGGATTGTAATAAGATTATTTATTAATCCGATATTTCGATAGACCAATCTTCCATCTTTTAAGAGGTATTTTTTTGCTATGAAGCACACGCAGCAGGTCGCGTGCCCCAGGTGAGCCACTAGACACCTGGGGCACGCGACCTGCTGCTTGTGCTTTATAGCAAAATACCTCATGAAAGATGGAAGATTGGTCCATCAAAATATCGGATTAATAAATAATCTTATTATAATCCAAAATAAGCCTTATTTTTTAAATATTATAATCTATAATCCAAATTGTGCTTTATCAGTCTTTGTGACCTGATGTTATACCAAGGTAGTGATAGGGTACAATTTGGATTATGTATTAAAAACGAAATGCTAACAAAACACAAATAATTTGGATTTGACCTTGTTACTTTATGTACAAAGGATAATTTCAAAAATACATTAGAACTTTTCCGTAAAGGAAACCTAGTTGCAGAGCCAAAGTGTCTTTTAGGGAGAGGTGTACTCTTACTGGAGAGTTGGCAAATAGTAAAAATGGTAATTTTGGTGATGAAAGCTGTCCTTTGTAGAGATGTGTTCTCTAGCATTAGTGTCCTCTCATAGTGGTTCTAATGTATATAAAAGCTTCTTCTTTCTTATCTCCACACTGGGTGAAGAATGCGTCTGCCTTTGTCATTAAGACTGGGAGCACTACTCAGTGGCAGGCTGACTTAGCTCCAAAATAAATGGCCGCCTCTAACATGAGGTACAGACGCCATGTGTAGCCGCTCCTAACATGGAGTACAAACGCTGCTCATCATGTATCCCTGGATTAGGAGCCCTAACAGGGTACTATCAGCCGGGCCAGCTGAGTCCAGGTTTTTTTAGTGAGCTTGTTACTGCTCCCCCTCTTCCTTTTTCATCCGGGCTTGGGACCGGCAAGGGCTTGAAAGAGATTAGGCGCCTATGGGTAGGGTTACCTAAGAAAGAAAATCCACTGTATTTCTATGACCACAATGCACATCTGACCCGGTTGATGGTCCTCAACAAGGGTCCCGCTCCAGGAATACGGAGGAGATGTGTCCGTACTCATGTTAGAGTGCAGCAAAGGCTTCCATGTTAGGAACAGCCTCAAACTACAGGCAAAGTCAGACTTTCACCAAAGTGTGCCTGGATCATGGTGCCATGATCAACGAAAGCTGCACCCCTATACCCCATTCCATGAGATCATGAACTCATGGGATTCGTGTAATCTTTACACAAGGGGATAAGAAACAACAACAACAACAACAATGCCCATGGTTTAAAATGGTTGACCAGGTAAAGAACGGAATGTTCAAGGTACAGAAAGAATGAAGGCCCAGGCTGGTGTACAATAAGAGGTGTATATTTTATATAGCAAATCTTGTAGAGTTGTAGTTCAAAATAAACACTTTAGCGGGGTAGTGGATTGGCCAGGAAACATTCTTTGCTCAGCGGTGGCTTGTGCGGTATTGGCCTGCAACAACAAATTCTAAGCCAGAAACATTTTTTTATTCTCTGTACCTAAAATTTAGACAACTTCACAAAGTTCATGGGTATTTTCTTCATCTTCTTCTTTCTTATCTCCACACTGGGTGAAGTAGAATGCGTCTGCCTTTGTCATTAAGACTGGGAGCACTACTCAGTGGCAAGCTGACTTAGCT
>CP092885.1:47604260-47625365 GCA_030710605.1 Cordylochernes scorpioides | reverse complement strand
CCAAAATAAATGGCCGCCTCCGATTTTCTTCATGATTTGCTTAAATGCTTCAATTTTTTATATATAGATGGCGTGTTATTGATTTATATTAATTTATGCCTAACACTGATCTTATCCTTCTTATTTGAGGAAGAGCATTGCTCAATGCAAATATTTAGATGTAATTCTACTATCCTAAAAGCTTATGTCCATAGTTTGCTTAAATACCATATCTAAAATTCCACGCTTCAGTGTAGCATATATAAGCAGAATCGTCCAATTCAATATTAGTGCTCTAAGAAGCAGCCTGGTGGATTAAATTGGCGAAACCGCTGGGAAGGTTCGCCATTTATGGGTCAAGCCCAAAAAAAAAATACTCCAATGGCCCTCAAATCTTGCAAAAGTCCAATCCCACCAGTGAGTGCAAGTAGCCAAACGGGGCTCTGGCACATTTGTAAGTGCAAAGTCGAACTGCTTTTCACATGTGTAGACATGTGGTGTACTTACAGTAAAAGCAGTCGCCTACCTCTACCCACCATGATTATCATGGCCTGTACCACATATACTAGGGATAAGCAAAAAAAAAACTATAGGAGTTTGGGTTGGTAACTAACCGACTAAACAGAGAGTGTAGGAATGTAAAAGTGTGCATAGAGCTAAACTATGAACACAAATAGTTTAATTCTTTAATAAAGAAGACCAAATAAGAGTTGACACCAAAATGGTTGAGATTTAAAAAATAAGCGCGAGATGGAAATATTTTGGAAACCTGAATTAGAAATTATTAGACAATTGACAATTAAAATAATTTTATTGACATCCTGTCAATACATACAAAGTGCACAGTCTTAGAGCAGAAATAGCACAGAAATTATTAGATAAATGACTTGGCTCAGCCTGTGTAGTTCCATAGAGATTGACTGTCCAGTCAATATTCTTTTAACTAAAAAGTTCATTAATAGAAGTAGCATAGAAGTAGAGAGAGAGAGTAATGATTCATTAGTATAAACATTTACAGAGGCAAAGTCAGACTTTCACCAAAGTATGCCTGGATCATGGTACCATGATCATTGAAAGCTACACCCCTACACCCTATTCCAAGAAAACCTCATGGAATTTGTGTAATCTTTGCACAAGGGAATAAGAAACAACAGTATAAACATTATTTGAACACTGGGGAATGTGCAAATTTTCCCATTATTGTGGGGGGGGGGGGGGGCTAATTTGTATATAGTAGGTGTTCAAACTATGTTATTGATTCCTTCCAGACAGACCTGCCTCTATATTGTGGTACATATTGTGGGAACATATATGGAACAACACATACAATCCCACACATTTCTATTTTATTGGCATATATAGGAAAATGGATTATTTTAACCTATAAAAATATAGACATTCCATCATTTTATAGCTTTTACAGTAATCTCCCATGAGAGAAGAACCATCACCTAAAACTATAGTTAAACATGGTCTATCCTGGAGATGATCTTTCATCAGAGACCCTGTTGAAAGACACTCCTCATGACTTGACCTTCTTCTTCTTTCTTATCACCCCTCAACAATCAAATTAGGATATAAAGCCTGTAGAGCTTGAGATGATGTCTGTGTTGGGGATGAGTAAAGCTCATCAATAGATGAGCCAATACAGATAATTTTTTTTTTTTTGCTTATCCCTAGTACACGTGGTACAGGCCATGATAATCATGGTGGGTAGTTAGCGACTGCTTTTACTGTAAGTGTATCACATGTCTACACATGTGAAAAGCAGTTCGACTTTGCACTTACTAATGCCAGAGCCCCATTTGGTTACTTGCACTCGCTGGTGGGGTTGGACTTTTGCAAGAATCGGTGGCCATTGGAGCATTTTTTTTTCTTTAAACAGAAAAAAGTGTCCAATGCGGGAATTGTACCCGGGTCCTAGTGGTCGAAAACCAAACGGTTTAACCAGCCTTCCACCGACCCCCGAATACAGATAATGATGTGGTTTAATAATATCAACAAGTAATTCAGGATTAGGTTTCTTGTACCATTGTTTATTTCTCTAGCATTCGGGCTAACATACTCTTCAAACAGGAACAACCAGTAGTATAACTCTCAGCTAACTATATAGGCCTAAAACTTACGTGGTTTTGGAATGTGGTTTGCAGGTTGAGAATGACTTAGCCTGACATGACAGAACCTCTGATAAGAAACCATCTCCAAGCTAGACCAGTTTATTTATATTTTTAGGCTCTCATGGAACTATTGTAGTAAAGTCAGAGAAATGTGACTCACCATTAGTCCAGACATCCCTCCCTGTTCCTATCTTGCTGGAACTGGGAGAGCTGCCATGGGGTCAGACTCGAGGGAGTCCTTCTACGACCATCTGCAACAACACCCCGCACACAATTTGAGTATCAAAAATCAATCAAACTCTACAGGCTTGATACCCTAATATGATTAAGTGGAGATAAGAAAGAAGAAGACTCATCCCTAGCAGACACCATCTCAAGTTCTACAGGCTTGATACCCTGATATGATTGTTGAGTGGAGATAAGAAAAAAATAAGACTCATCCCCAGCAGACACCATCTCAAGCTCTACAGGCTTGATACCCTGATTTGATTGTTGAGTGGAGATAAGAAAGAAGAAGGACTCATCCCCAGCAGACACCATCTCAAGTTCTACAGGCTTGATACCCTGATATGATTAAGTGGAGATAAGAAAGAAGGACTCATCCCCAGCAGACACCATCTCAAGTTCTACAGGATTGATACCCTGATATGATTGTTGAGTGGAGATAAGAAAGAAGGACTCATCCCCAGCAGACACCATCTCAAGTTCTACAGGCTTGATACCCTAATATGACTAAGTGGAGATAAGAAAGAAGGACTCATCCCCAGCAGACACCATCTCAAGTTCTACAGGCTTGATACCCTAATATGACTAAGTGGAGATAAGAAAGAAGGAATCATCCCTAGCAGACACCATCTCAAGTTCTACAGGCTTGATACCCTAATATGACTAAGTGGAGATAAGAAAGAAGGAATCATCCCCAGCAGACACCATCTCAAGCTCTACAGGCTTGATTACCCTGATATGATTGTTGAGTGGAGATAAGAAAGTAGGAGAAGGAATCATCCCCAGCAGACACCATCTCAAGTTCTACAGGCTTGATACCCTGATATGATTAAGTGGAGATAAGAAAGAAGTCTCATCCCCAGAAGACACCATCTCAAGTTCTACAGGCTTGATAACCTGATATGATTGTTGAGTGGAAATAAGAAAGAAGGACTCATCCCCAGAAGACACCATCTCAAGTTCTACAGGCTTGATACCCTGATATGATTGTTGAGTGGAAATAAGAAAGAAGGACTCATCCCCAGAAGACACCATCTCAAGTTCTACAGGCTTGATAACCTGATATGATTGTTGAGTGGAAATAAGAAAGAAGGACTCATCCCCAGAAGACACCATCTCAAGTTCTACAGGCTTGATAACCTGATATGATTGTTGAGTGGAAATAAGAAAGAAGGACTCATCCCCAGAAGACACCATCTCAAGTTCTACAGGCTTGATAACCTGATATGATTGTTGAGTGGAGATAAGAAAGAAGGACTCATCCCCAGCAGACACCATCTCAAGTTCTACAGGATTGATACCCTGATATGATTGTTGAGTGGAAATAAGAAAGAAGGACTCATCCCCAGCAGATACCATCTCAAGTTCTACAGGCTTGATACCCTGATATGATTAAGTGGAGATAAGAAAGAAGTCTCATCCCCAGCAGACACCATCTCAAACTCTACAGGCTTGATACCCTGATATGATTGTTGAGTGGAAATAAGAAAGAAGAAAGACTCATCCCCAGCAGACACCATCTCAAGTTCTACAGGCTTGATACCCTGATATGATTGTTGAGTGGAGATAAGAAAGAAGGACTCATCCCCAGCAGACACCATCTCAAGCTCTACAGGCTTGATACCCTGATATGATTAAGTGGAGATAAGAAAGAAGGACTCATCCCCAGCAGACACCATCTCAAGTTCTACAGGCTTGATACCCTGATATGATTGTTGAATGGAGATAAGAAAGAAGACTCATCCCCAGCAGACACCATCTCAAGTTCTACAGGCTTGATAACCTGATATGATTGTTGAGTGGAAATAAGAAAGAAGGACTCATCCCCAGAAGACACCATCTCAAGTTCTACAGGCTTGATAACCTGATATGATTGTTGAGTGGAAATAAGAAAGAAGGACTCATCCCCAGAAGACACCATCTCAAGTTCTACAGGCTTGATAACCTGATATGATTGTTGAGTGGAGATAAGAAAGAAGGACTCATCCCCAGCAGACACCATCTCAAGTTCTACAGGATTGATACCCTGATATGATTGTTGAGTGGAAATAAGAAAGAAGGACTCATCCCCAGCAGACACCATCTCAAGTTCTACAGGCTTGATACCCTGATATGATTAAGTGGAGATAAGAAAGAAGTCTCATCCCCAGCAGACACCATCTCAAACTCTACAGGCTTGATACCCTGATATGATTGTTGAGTGGAAATAAGAAAGAAGAAAGACTCATCCCCAGCAGACACCATCTCAAGTTCTACAGGCTTGATACCCTGATATGATTGTTGAGTGGAGATAAGAAAGAAGGACTCATCCCCAGCAGACACCATCTCAAGCTCTACAGGCTTGATACCCTGATATGATTAAGTGGAGATAAGAAAGAAGGACTCATCCCCAGCAGACACCATCTCAAGTTCTACAGGCTTGATACCCTGATATGATTGTTGAATGGAGATAAGAAAGAAGACTCATCCCCAGCAGACACCATCTCAAGTTCTACAGGCTTGATACCCTGATATGATTGTTGAATGGAGATAAGAAAGAAGACTCATCCCCAGCAGACACCATCTCAAGTTCTACAGGCTTGATACCCTGATATGACTAAGTGGAGAAAAGAAAGAATAAGAAAGCTCATCCCCAGCAGACACCATCTCAAGCTCTACAGGCTTGATGCCCTAATATGACTAAGTGGAGATAAGAAAGTAGGAGAAGGAATCATCCCCAGCAGACACCATCTCAAGCTCTACAGGCTTGATGCCCTAATATGACTAAGTGGAGATAAGAAAGTAGGAGAAGGAATCATCCCCAGCAGACACCATCTCAAGCGCTACAGGCTTGATACCCTAATATGATTAAGTGGAGATAAGAAAGAAGAAAGACTCATCCCCAGCAGACACCATCTCAAGGTCTACAGGATTGATTACCCTGATATGATTGTTGAGTGGAGATAAGAAAGAAGTCTCATCCCCAGCAGACACCATCTCAAGCTCTAGAGGCTTGATTACCCTGATATGATTGTTGAGTGGAGATAAGAAAGAAGAAAGACTCATCCCCAGCAGACACCATCTCAAACTCTACAAGCTTGATTGCCCTGATATGATTGAGAGATAAGAAAGAAGAAGAAGACTCATCCCCAGCAGACACCATCTCAAACTCTACAGGCTTGATACTCTGAGATGTGATTGAGTGGAGATAAGAAAGAAGAAGAAAACTCATCCCCAGCAGACACCATCTCAAACTCTACAGGCTTGATACTCTGAGATGTGATTGAGTGGAGATAAGAAAGAAGAAGAAAACTCATCCCCAGCAGACACCATCTCAAACTCTACAGGCTTGATACTCTGAGATGTGATTGAGTGGAGATAAGAAAGAAGAAGAAAACACATCCCCAGCAGACACCATCTCAAGCTCTACAGGATTGATACCCTGATATGATTGTTGAGTGGAGATAAGAAAGAAGAAGATAAAGTAAAAACTACACACTAAAAAAAGCAAAGGGGAGATTTAACTGTAAATAAAATGAGTAGTCCCTATACAGTAGAACCTCCCTTTAGCGAACACCCCGCTAGTGGACACCTCTCTATAAAGGACAGTTTTCATTTGCAAAATTACCATTTTTACAGTTTAGAAACTCTCCGGTAAGAGGATACCTCTCCCTAAAGGACACTTTGGATCTGCAATTAGGTGTTGCCCTTTACAGGGAGGTTCTACTGTATGTATATAATGGTTGGGTACATATGTAAATATAGGTGGATATTTGCATAATTAGTTGTGGCAACTTACTTGAAAGTCCTGAAGACAGAGAATTGTTCTGGAAGGTAGAACAACAACCACATAAAGAAAGTTGATTAGGAAAGTAATTTTCTATAAGAACCTTAGTACAGTACACTTACAATATACTTTAAAATTTAACAAACTATTATTTTATTTATATAAAAAAAGGGCGTACCTGGATCTGTGAAAGCAAAAAAAAAAAGTATAAAGAACAACATCTAGTTGCAGAGCAAAAGTGTCCTTTAGGGAGAGTTGTCCTTTTACAAGAGAGTTGCTAAGTAGTAAAAATGGTTATTTTGACAATGGAAACTGTCCTTTGTAGAGAGGTGTCCTCTCATGGAGTATGTTCTACTGTATTTCGATGGATATTTCTCTCACAGATGGAAGAGAGGGAACACTCCTTTAAAATATTTAAATTATTGTCTTTTCACACAGAGAGACAATCCAGTTAGGATTCATTTATAGAAATTATTTTAAAATTTCAATAATAATTTTCTTTATTACCCCTAGATTTAATGGAAAACACCAATTAAGATAAGAGTTGAACTACAGTTGGCTGGTAGAGTAAGTTTCTGTCAGTAACTCACCTTGGTGCGAGAAGCTGCCCAGGACTGGACATCCTGAGTTCTGGAGCGGGAGGAGTTGCTGCGGCCCTACAACAGAATTGATATATTGGTGACACACAGTTTGCATAATGGTTGTTTGAACATGAATATTGTACATATAGCTCCCCTCATCACAAAAGCCAAGATGATATGGGTGGTAGATAAGGAAGTGCTACTGGCCCCCCCAGGGAGGAACTGTGGGATTAAATAAAGGGGTCAGCTGAGAAAGAGACGGAGGGAAGGGGAAAGAGAACAGACAGTGTAGTGACAGCAGTTTGACAAAAAGGAGATCCTGAGGATTGTGCCGGACAGTCATGTGGATAGCAGCTGTTAGCCTGACCGCGGAAGTTCCCTGAAGTTTACCAATACATATGGACTGTATGGAACAGACTCCAATGACCCCCCGATTCTTGCAAAAGTCCAACCCCACCAGCGAGTGCAAGTAACCAAACGGGGCTCTGGCACATTTGTAAGTGCAAAGTCGAACTGCTTTCACATGTGTAGACATGTGGTGCGCTTACAGTAAAAAGCAGTCGCTAACTACCCACCATGATTATCATGGCCTGTACCACGTGTACTAGGGATAAGCAAAAAAAAAAAAAAATGGAACAGACTGCTCTATGGAAGTGGACACCGAAAAGAGTATGTCGGTCAGTAGCAGATCAGCTTATGAGTCAGTGTTGTCCAGGCTGGACATATACTGTGTGGAAGAAAGACACCCATGGCACCAAGGATCCTTCTGACAGCGAAGGTTTAAGGAAAGTCCCACCTATTGTATTCCTTCCATATTGCACTTACTTTAATAAAGCTCTAACTGCATCCCTTTACAACTTGTGTCTATTATCTTTGTACCATCAGACAAAGAATACAAAAGACATCTAGGTATGACACAACAATACTTTTTTTTAGAAGTTAATTAAGTAGAAATACCTCTTTTATCTTTAAAATACTATGTTTTCCTTTTTTATCCTCTTTGAATACTTGAATATAACCATTTTAAATAACTTGTAAAATTTTTCTCATTTAAATTTATAAATTAATTTAATTGCAAATACATTGAATAAATGCTTGTTAATATTGTAAAATATCCTTTTTTTTTTTTTTTAACCCTAATTTGTACATACAGAAGTACATCCCTATAAAGGACATCTAGTTGCAGAACCAAAGTGTCCTTTAAGGAAAGGTGTCTGCTTAAGGGAGAGTGACTAAATAGTACACATAAAATGTTCAACTTCCTCCAGGAATTCTTCATCTTTGGAAAGATGACCTGGAAGTCTTTATAGGGCATTAGTGGGAAAGAGGAATACCAGGAGAAAACCACCATTCAAGAGATGGCTGAAGAAAGAGTGAAAGATCCATAAGAAGAGGAACTGACCAAATTGGACAAATCACCAGACTGACAACTTTGGAAAAAAACGGGAAAGTTGTCCAAAAACAGAAGATGGGGATAACTCATCAAGGAGGTCACACAGACTTCCAGTAAGGGAAGAGAAAATAAACTACAACAGCAAGGGTTACGTGAGTGAACCATCAGATAAACAAAAACTTTTGGAAATTCAAAACTTATACTTGATTTGATCTTGTAGGGTTAAATAATTCCAATTGCCACACCTAGATGGCGCTGTGTTAAACTTTGTGTGTTATAAAAGTTACATATTGTATATGTAAATATTTAATTATTCTTTTTTTAATTATTTTATATTTTATTGTAAACAATATATGTTATATTTCTTTATTGTTAGAATACCCATTAACTAAAATTGTATGCCTGAATAAGTCGAGAGACTTTTTGAAATAAAAACAACTTTTTTTGGCTAACCGTGTCTGTGGTGATTAATGATCCTACAATCTAATAACACCTCTTGGAAATAACAAGTAAAACCATACTATAGCCACAACAATACAGTTTGACACCTGCAGCTCCAGAACATATTTTTGCTTGCATTAGAAGCACTAAACAGGACCATTGGGAGAGGCTGCTGCTTATCATTAAGGAGCATTGACTCATTGAATTTATGTAATCTTTGCACAGGGGAATAACAAATAACAAACAAATAAGACCAAGATATTTTGTGTTGTTAACAACCTCATTGTTGTGAGAACCATCGTTAAAACAATTGTGACTTTAGAATTATCATGTGTTAGAGTAGATTCATCCATAAAACCATAGTCTAATA
This sequence comes from Cordylochernes scorpioides, assembly GCA_030710605.1. NCBI lineage: Eukaryota > Metazoa > Arthropoda > Arachnida > Pseudoscorpiones > Chernetidae > Cordylochernes > Cordylochernes scorpioides. The sequence continues at coordinate 47,616,493 of CP092885.1, read as the reverse complement.
ACATGGCAAAACTTGGCCTCTCCTAGAGGTAGTCTCTTAGCAAAGAATGTCATATCAGACCAAGTCATTAGGAGTATTTCAATCGAAACAGGGTTTCTAATAAGAAGACCTCTCCAGGAGAGTTCAAGTTTAGCCATGTTTTTAGACTATTATCTCTCATGGGACTACTGCTATCCTAGAGCTGCCCAACTTTCCCTAAATGTAGCTTGGCACTTGCAGCTCCAGAACACATTTTGGTTTGCATTAGATGCACTAAACAGGACCTTTAGGAGAGGTCGCTGCTTCTCATAAAACAGCTCGAGGAGCATGAACTCATGGAATTCGTGTAATCTTTAAACAAGGGTATAGAAACAACAACAGAGCTGCAACAAAGAAGGCTGTTATAACGAAGCTTCCACTGTATATAGTGTTGCATCATGGCTAAATGCACCTATTTTATTTTAATTTGTAATATTATTTTTGATATATTTTAAATTCAAATTTATATTTTATATTTATTCATTTTATTAAACAGAATACATATATATTATGAATAGATTTATGTATTATAAAATCCCCATTTGTATATTGGTTCTCTGTGTGACTTCACTGCTCTCTTTGATGTGAGAAATAAATAAATTATTCTGGAGGCTACTTAAAGTAAAGTTATCTCATTATTCCCTTATATAAATTTGTAGGATGGTTGAAACACGCTCTGGTAAGATACCAGACCCAGCCCAGGAGAGAATCAAGGTTGAAGAGTCTGCCAAGCCGCAACCTGGTGCAACAATATATATGTTTTTAAGATGGCTTCCACATAGATAATTATAAGGTAAATGTAGAGTGACAGACTTACTGAGGGAGTGAAAATGGGAGGGAGGGAGGTGTGGGACTGAATCCGGGGAGTCTGTGGCGGGGCAGCAGGACTACGGACCAGCTGAGGCAGTCGAGAACCCTGCCCCCATGTTGACAAGGTTATTTACATATTACGGATAAACAGAGTGGCTTTTTAGATACAAGAAAATAAGACCTAATCCAAATAATTTAATAGTGTGTGACATTTCCGTAACAGCATTGTTACCATCATCAGGCAAAAGAATGTCATTTTATTCTTTTGTCTGATGATGGTAACAATGCTGTTACCGAAACGTCACACACTATTAAATTATTTGGATTAGGTCTTATTTTCTTGTATCTATAATCTATAATCCAAAATGTGCTTTATTAAAGTGGCTTTTTATATTGTGGCAAATTATTTTATTATTTTATTAACAGAGTATCATTTTTTAATGTTTATATTTTGCTACTCTGTAAACTTCCCTCATTGCTTATCTTTTGTTTATCCTTCATAGTTTGTTCTTGTCTGAAATAAATTGCTGTCTCATCCTGAAGTTTGTCTTCCCTAATTTTCCACGTGGCAATATATTCATCTTTATCATAAACTACAGAGTATAAAATATTCCCATAAATTTATGGTTTATTAATTTTATTTATAGTATTCTTTTTATACAAATAAATTTACTGGCAATGCGTTTCTTTTAAATATAATCAAATATTATCTCTACATTTACATATCTCTATATTTAAAAGAAACGCATTGCCAGTAAATTTATTTGTGTAAAATTTTAACGATAGATGGCAATAAAATTTAATTTAATAGTATTCTTTGATAATTTTCAATATTATGGTGATAAAACAAGGTAATATAAAACCAAATCCAAATAAATAAATAGTGTGTGACGTTTCGGTAACAGTGTTGTTACCATCTTCAGACAAAAGTACTGAATGAATGAGATTCATTCATACATTCATTCAGTACTTTTGTCCGAAGATGGTAACAACGCTGTTACCGAAACGTCACACACTATTTATTTGGGTTTGGTCTTATTACCTTGTTTTATAATCTATAATCCAAATTGTGCCTTATCAATATTATGGTGAGAGATGCTTCAAACAAATGTGACAGGTTTCTGAAGATGAGTTTTTTTATCTTTATTAAACGTATTATCAAGCTTTCAGACATCTTCAACAGGAGTACATAAAAACGTATAAACGCCCGTTAAGATGCTAATTGATTTATATATACCTTTAAATGGAAAAAATGAAAGAAAAAAAAATAAAAAGGTCAGGTGTTGAAATCAAAAATAAAATTGGCATATCCTGACCAGGAGCACATGTGCTTTACAGAAAGGCAGAGCGCCATCTGGTGAAACAGAAATCAACTATTCATTGATTTAACCTGTTCCCTGATATGATACATCTCTTCTTCTTCTTCTGTCTTATCTCCACTCAATCATATTAGGGTATCAAGCTTGTAAAGCTTGAGATCATGACTGGGTGAAGTAGAATGTGTCTGCCTTTGTCATTAAGACTGGGAGCACTATTCAGTGGCAGGCTGACTTAGCTCCAAAGATATGATACATTTAAATATTTAGATTTTTGCATATTGCTTGATATTGGAATATATATATATATATACATGCATATACTTTTTATTCAGTTAGTTTGTATTTGCATATTGACTATTCTTTGTTTAGGAATTATCCAGAAACCTGTGGCATTTGATTGATCCAGAAAAGATTTAAATCAAATAAATGATGGTGAGATATGCTTATATAGAATACTTTTTTCTCTTGTCTTGATAAATTCTCTCCACAGAGATAGCAAAATGAGTCTGCTTAATATTTGCAGATTCCTGGCACCATTCTATTTACCTACACAAAGTATAAATGTATCACGGCATGCCAAATTTTATGACATAATCGCATACAGGTAATTCAAACATAGGAAAATTCCACCTTTCAATTTTCTAGCTAAAAAAAAGCAAACTTTTTCCGGCGGTCGGTGGAAGGCTGGTTAAACCGTTTGGTTTACGACCACTACGACCCGGGTTCGAACCCGCATTGGACACTTTTTTCTGTTTAAAAAAAAAAAATGCTCCAATTGCCCCCCGATTCTTGCAAAAGTCCAACCCCACCAGCGAGTGCAAGTAACCAAACGGGGCTCTGGCACATTTGTAAGTGCAAAGTCGAACTGCTTTCACATGTATAGACATGTGGTGCGCTTACAGTAAAAAAAAAAAGCAGTCGCTAACTACCCACCATGATTATCATGGCCTGTACCACGTGTACTAGGGATAAGCAAAAAAAAAAAAAACTTTTTCCAGCATAATTGAAATTTTATGTACTTTTTCCATGTGAGCAAACTGGTAAACATATCATACAAGAACATAAAATATCAAAATGTTACATCATGTATCCATGATAAGGCACAATTTGGATTATTCTATATACAGTTACGAGCGTCATCATCTCTGTCACTGTTTGCTTATTGGCTTCTGTAGCGAGCCAATAGGAGAGCGCCATTCAGGTGTCATCGTTTGCTGCGCCACCACGTGGCGCGACGGTGACCTTGAGTGACGTAATGACAGGGTAGAGGAACAAGAAATCACTTGCTATCATTATCATATCATTTTATGTATATATCAGATTTAAAATATATTCATACAAAAAATCTAAATAATACAATTTTCAAATATCGTTGTGAAAATTTACAATTTTTATTTTTGTATTTTATAAAAACACACAAAGATTGAAGCAGGACGTTTCAAAAGAGTGCCATCCACGACGCCAATTTATAATTGTAAAGAATAGTATTTTAATGAAACATTTAATCGGGTAAAACCCGGGCGTTGCCCGGGTCATTCGGCTAGTAGATTATAAACACAAGGTAATAAGACCAAATCCAAATAAATAAATAGTGTGTGACGTTTCGGTAACAGCGTTGTTACCATCTTCAGACAAAAGTACTGAATGAGAAATTTTACCACAGCATGTTTTTAAATAGTTACTGTTATCAAGTGTGTAAACAAGATAACAGATAAGATAATTCTTTTACTTTAAAAACATTTAAAAACATACTGTGGTAAAATTTCTCATTCAGTACTTTTGTTTGAAGATGGTAACAACGCTGTTACCGAAATGTCACATACTATTTATTTATTTGGATTTGGTCTTATTACCTTGTGCTTATCTCATGTATCCATTTAAATTTACAATAGGAGATACAAAAAGGATACAGTAGAACCTATATAAGAGGAATTTTTTCTCCGCTAGAGCGCAACTCTCTAAAAAGAACTGTTTTTCATAGGCAAAAGTGCCCCTTTTACCTAATTAGCAACTCTTTGTTAAGAAGACATCTCTACTCAAAGGACACTTTGGCTTTGCAACTAAGTGTTGTCCTTTAAATAGAGGCTCTACTGTATAGGGTAGAATAAGAAATTTCAACTATTTTTGATGTGTATGATTCTTTTAAAATAAAGAATAAGGCACAATTTGGATTATAGATTATAAACATAAGCTAATAAGACCAAATCCAAATAAATAAATATTGTGTGACATTTCGGTAACAGCGTTGTTACCATCTTCAGACAAAAGTACTTAATCAATAATCACATTCAGTACTTTTGTATGAAGATGGTAACAACACTTTTACTGAAACATCACACATTATTTATTTATTTGGATTTGGTCTTATTACCTTGAAAAAGGATAATTTTCTACTGCCCTTACTGTAATGAAAAAATAATGGGAGGGCCTGGCTCATCATGGCGAACCCTCCCAGCAATTTTACCAGTTTAATATTACATTTGGCTGTTTTCCTTTTATACCAATACTGAAACTAGACTCTTGGGAATGCATCATATTAATAGGGTAGAGTACTGTGACTGGATCATGATGCCATGATCAACGAAAGCTGCACCCTACACCCCATTTCATGAGATCAGTGCTCAAGGAGCATGCACTCATGGAATTTGTGTCATCTTTGCACAAGGGGATAAGAAACAACAATAACAGGGTAGAGTGCAATGTATCAAAACTGTTTCTACCTAGGTCTCCTGGCTAAAGAAGAAGTAAAAGACAGTGTAGAAGGATATGGACTTACCACCAGGTTGTTGGAGCACAAGGTCTCGGTGTGGACAGGGATTCTGACTTTCCCAGCACTGGTCCACACACCATTCCTGGGAGTTAGCTGGTTTTCTTCTACTGAACACTATTTTCATTACAACCAGAGAGGTATTGGATAAAACATCTTTTGTCTGATGATGGCAACAATGATGTTACCAAAACGTTACACACTATTAATTTATTTGGATTTGGTCTTATTTTCTTGTAGCTATAATCTATATTCCAAATTGTGCTTTATCCCTTTATCATGAATAAAAAATTGAAGAGAAAACTTACAATATATTGAAAATTAACATTAGTTTCAACTCCGCCCTTGCCGGTCCCAAGCCCAGATGAAAAAGGAGGAGAGGGAGCAGTAACAAGCTCGCTAAAAAACCTGGGCTCAGCTGGCCCGGCTGATAGTACCCTGTTAGGGCTCCTAATCCAGGGATACAGGATGAGCAGCGTTTGTACTCCATGTTAGGAGCGGCTGCACATGGAGTCTGTTCCTCATGTTAGAGGCGGCCATTTATTTTGGAGCTAAGTCGGCCTGCCACTGAGTAGTGCTCCCAGTCTTAATGACAAAGGCAGACGCATTCTACTTCACCCAGTATGGAGATAAGAAAGAAGAAGTAGAAGACAATAGTTTCAGTTTTATTAAAAGAAGGTAATAAGACCAAATCCAATTAAATAACACACACACAAAGCTTTATTAAGACCACTGGTCTTATACAGATTCACCACAGGAAGAACGGAAGCATAGATGGAGCTCCTATACTCCAGGCAGCACAGCACCCATCAACAGCCTCCAGGTCCAACACCCAAATCTAAATAAATAAATAGTGTGTGATGTTTTGGTAAAAACGTTGTTACCATCATCAGACAAAATACCTGAAATGCACTTTCTGTGGATCAGGAATAACAATAGAGATGTTGTACTACTTATTTGATTGTGCTGCTCTGTCTGAGGAAAGACGAAAACTAAATGATAAAACGGGACAACTTTGGTCCTTCATTTCCGGCACTAATTAATGAAATATCAAAGAATAGGTATATAGCGGTGGCGATATTTGGATTCCACAGGATTATATCCCGGGCCACACAGTGTTCTCCCCATCCCTTGTGAACTGGCGAATCCTGTATAGGGCGAGAGGCTCTAAATAAAGGCTTTGTTGTTGTTGTTGTTGTCATCAGACAAAATACGCTCAGTACTTCTAATCTAAATTGTTTCTAATCATTTATGTTTTTATAGATCAATTTCCTCCCGGCAATATATCCATCTATATCACTAAATGAGCAGCTGTGAATCAAAGTCAATAACAGATCAAATTGAAGAATATTTGACCATGTAGTCACCAAAGGTAGAAATGATGGCCACTAACAACACTTGCATTCTTTAGACATGGTCAGGATGATGACACTACATCTTTGCACATCACCAAGAGCATCCATCTGCAGATTAAGACGCAGGAGTTAGCAAAGACTCTCTGGGAAGGAAGACAAAACTAAAGACTGAAGACCTGCATTCTTTAGACATTGTCAGGATGATGACTCCATCTTTGCACATCAACAAGAGCATCCATCTTCAGATTAAGACAAGGGAGTTAGCAAAGACCCTCTGGGAAGGAAGTCAAAACTAAGGACTGAAGACCTGCATTCTTTAGACATGGTCAGGATGATAACTACATCTTTGCACATCACCAAGAGCATCCATCTGCAGATTAAGACAAGGGAGTTAGCAAAGACTCTCTGGGAAGGAAGACAAAATTAAAGACTGAAGACCTGCATTCTTTAGGCATGGTCAGGATGATGACTCCATCTTTGCACATCAACAAGATCATCCATCTGCAGATTAAGATGAGGGAGTTAGCAAAGACTCTCTGGGAAGGAAGTCAAAACTAAAGACTGAAGACCTGCATTCTTTAGACATGGTCAGGATGATAACTACATCTTTGCATCAACAAGAGCATCCATCTGCAGATTAAGACGCGGGAGTTAGCAAAGACTCTCTGGGAAGGAAGACAAAATTAAAGACTGAAGACCTGCATTCTTTAGGCATGGTCAGGATGATGACTCCATCTTTGCACATCAACAAGAGCATCCATCTGCAGATTAAGATGAGGGAGTTAGCAAAGACCCTCTGGGAAGGAAGACAAAATTAAAGACTGAAGACCTGCATTCTTTAGACATGGTCAGGATGATGACTCCATCTTTGCATATCAACAAGAGCATCCATCTGCAGATTAAGATGAGGGAGTTAGCAAAGACTCTCTGGGAAGGAAGACAAAATTAAAGACTGAAGACCTGCATTCTTTAGGCATGGTCAGGATGATGACTCCATCTTTGCACATCAACAAGAGCATCCATCTGCAGATTAAGATGAGGGAGTTAGCAAAGACCCTCTGGGAAGGAAGACAAAATTAAAGACTGAAGACCTGCATTCTTTAGACAAGGCCAGAATGATGACTCCATCTTTGCACATCAACAAGAGCATCCATCTGCAGACTAAGACGCGGGAGTTAGCAAAGACCCTCTGGGAAGGAAGGCAAAATTAAAGACTGAAGACCTGCGTTCTTTAGACGTGGTCAGGATGATGACTACATCTTTGCATCAACAAGAGCATCCATCTTCAGATTAAGGTGAGGGAGTTGAAGGTGAGGGAAGGAAGAAAAAACTAAAGTCTGAAGATCTGCATTCTTTAGACAAGGCCAGGATGATGACTACATCTTTGCATCAACAAGAGCATCCATCTGCAGATTAAGACGAGGGAGTTAGCTAAGACTCTCTGGGGTGGGGGGACAGACAAAGTGTGGGGGGAAGAGGTGACAGAGAGACATTTACCTCTTCTTCACGTCTCTCCTGTTGAGGATGAGCTTAGAGGAGACTGTGAGGATACCACTGAGGCTATCAGGAGGAGCTGTGCGACACGGCTTGACACCCTCCACTACATCACAACACCACCTGGTGAGTTAATATGATTGACTGGAGATAAGAAAGAACAAGACCTGGTGATCTGAAACAAACTACAGTAAACCCCCTTTATAGTGAACCCCAATGGGACAGAGCTTTTGGTTCACTATTGCCACGGTTCACTATAGCTACGGTTTGGCCATTTTTTTAAACTTTTCTAAATTTTGAGACCGTATAATTAAAAAACAGCCATACAAACAGTAAAAGGCAGCCACTTAATAATGGTCACTTTGTTTTAATTCCTTAAATTGACCAATTTCTTTACAGTAATGCTGAATATCAAACGAAGTCATTTGATAGTAGGTTCTTCTTTTCATTAGCATACATGGTGGGGTTGGACTTTTACAAGAATCAGGGTCCATTGTAGCATTTTTTAAAAATCAGAATCAGTCAACGGTTTAGACCACCCTTCTACCGACTCCCAGTATAAAGTGTATATAGATAGGTTAGAGAAAAAAAAGGATTATTAAAAAAAAAGAAGGAAGTGAGAAGATGGTAATGAACAAGTTGAGACAAGTAGAGAAAGAGAGCAGTCACCTTGTGTGTCAGGAAGGGAGAACATCTGTACATTAAGATAGACAGTGTGAGCCAAGAGAAGTCAGATGATAGGAGTCTGTCCATACCTGCTGCCAGATGAGACTGGCCAGCTGTTGGACAACCACTTCATTGACTTGTTGATCTTCCCACAGGTGATCCAAGCCTCTGCTGGAACCACAAACTGATGGCATCTTGAATTGGGGAATTTTTTTTTTTTTTTACAACATTTTCAACTACAATAACATGGGAAAGAGTTTTCCCACTATGTACTAAGTGTCAACCTACAACCCCAAACCACATTATTGACTGTATTGACTCATCCATTGATGAGCTCTACTCTTCCCCGGCAGACACCATCAAAAGTCTCAAGCTTTACAAGCTTAATACCTTAGTGTGATTGAGATAAGAAAGAAGAAGAAGAAGACGTGGGGGAGAAGTCCAACCACACCTTCCTGTGGTCCCCAAGAACTCCATAATTGGCAAGGGCTTGTCCAAACTCAAGGTGGCTTGTAGCCCTTGATAGGATCCAGGCGTCCCTTCAGAGAAGGTTTCATCTGTTGTAAATATTTCTTTTTATTTTAAATCTAATTTTAAAATCTCATTTTGCTGTTGACTAGATGTCAACAAACTTGTTTTAATTGTCAAATTGTCCCTGCGGTCCCCCATGGACCCTTGGAATATTTGACCAAATTCTGATCCAAGATAACTAACGTGGCAACGGCACCCATTTTCCAATGATGAGCAGCATGGGGACATCTGAGGCTCTTCAATGGACATGACAACAATAACAACTTCAATGATAGCATGCTTAAACCAAATCCAAATAAATAGTGTGTGATGTTTCGGTAACAGCGTTGCTACCATCTTCAGACAAAAGTACTGAATGAGAAATTTTACCACAGCATGTTTTAAATAGTTACTGTTATCAAGTGTGTAAACAAGATAGCAGATAAGAAGATAGTTTTCTGAGAAATTTCTCATTCAGTACTTTAGTCTGAAGATGGTAACAACGCTGTTACAGAAACGTCACACACTATTTATTTATTTGGATTTGGTCTTATTACCTTGAGTTTATAATCTATAATCCAAATTGTGCCTTATAACAATAGCATGCTTAGTTATAGCCTTAAGCCAAGTTTAGGAGATCCCATTTAAAAAAATAAATTGAAATATTTTTGGTAATCAAAATGTATATACAGTTAAACCTGTTTCTTATCCCCTTGTGCAAAGATTACATGAATTCCATGAGTCCATGCTCCTCAAGCTACAGTGAAACCTGGTTAAAGCAGCCTCTTTTATAACAGCAACTTGGTTAAATCCAAATAAATAAATAGTGTTTTTTTTTTTTTGCTTATCCCTAGTACACGTGGTACAGGCCATGATAATCATGGTGGGTAGTTAGCGACTGCTTTTACTGTAAGTGCACCACATGTCTACACATGTGAAAGCAGTTCGACTTTGCACTTACAAATGTGCCAGAGCCCCGTTTGGTTACTTGCACTCGCTGGTGGGGTTGGACTTTTGCAAGAATCGGGGGCCATTGGAGCATTTTTTTTTTCTTTAAACAGAAAAAAGTGTCCAATGCGGGTTCGAACCCGGGTCCTAGTGGTCGAAAACCAAATGGTTTAACCAGCCTTCCACCGACCCCAAATAAATAGTGTGCGACGTTTCGGTTACAGCGTTGTTACCAAAACCTCACACACTATTTATTTATTTGGATTTAGTCTTATTACCTTGTGTTTATAATCTATAATCCAAATTGTGCTTTATCATTGATTTTATATATAATAGAAATTCCTATTAGTAGACAATTCACAAAATCGAAGTTTAATAAAGAATATATTTTTTTAATTAAATCAATTTTCAATGTTAATGGTATTCAACTAGTTTACCATAAGCATTTACTATGTGCTATATAATATAAAGTAATACTTAAAGACTCCCCGCATAAGTTTCTTTTTTGTGAAAAATCAATATTAATTTTAAAGAGAAATATGTACTATTTCTAACTTTTTGGATGACGTATGAAAAGGTTGAATATATGAAGAGTAATGGTCTATATATGATTTATAATTAATATTGATTTTTCACAAAAAAGAAACTTATGCGGGGAGGCTTTAAGTATTACTTTATAATCATACGCCGCTATATAATATGTTCATAAAGATATTTTTTAGTTTTAACATATAATAATTAATAAGTAAAAATATATTTTTAAAAAAGATTTTATTTAAATGCACTAAAGAGGAAAAAATAAAATATTGTATCTTCTGTCATTGAGCAATTAGATATATCTGAGTGAAAATAGAAGCGGCGGTTTTTGTGAGAGGCATTTAGTTACTTTGAACTCTGGAAATGGAATGTTCCTCATTGTCAAATTTATTATTGATATCGGGGGAACTCTACTCTAGGGAAAAAATCTCAACAATCACTAAAACAAACTTGCAAAGATGGCAGATAACTCAATAGAGTTGAGGTAGATGCATGAACAGAGTATAATATGCCATGTAGCCTTCTTTTTAAAACAAATTATAAAACATGGTAAGTTATTGTTGTTGTTGTTTCTTATCCCCTTGTGTAAAGATTACACGAATTCCATGAAACATGGTAAGTAAATAGGGTATGATTCTCAACCTTCACAAGGCTTTTTTTCCTATGAGCATCATTGTTGCCTGTCAGAGTTAGAAAGGGTCGGTGGAAGGCTGGTTAAACCGTTTGGTTTTCGACCACTAGGACCCGGGTTCGAACCCGCATTGGACACTTTTTTCTGTTTAAAGAAAAAAAAAATGCTCCAATGGCCCCCGATTCTTGCAAAAGTCCAACCCCACCAGCGAGTGCAAGTAACCAAACGGGGCTCTGGCATTAGTAAGTGCAAAGTCGAACTGCTTTTCACATGTGTAGACATGTGGTGCACTTACAGTAAAAGCAGTCGCTAACTACCCACCATGATTATCATGGCCTGTACCACGTGTACTAGGGATAAGCAAAAAAAAAAAAAAGAGTTAGAAAGGATTAATTCATGGCACACAGACTGTTTGCACTTCATCATAAGGGGAAGGGGGTGGGAAAAGAGAGAGAAATAAGATTCTACCAGAATATGGCAGCTTTCTCCTGAGTGAAAAAGAGTCAATTGGTTGGAGGAGAGCTGAATCCTTACCCAGCAGATCCCTAGATGAAGGATATTGTGATGGTTAACCACCAATATCTAAAACATTCCTGAACCAATAGTCATCAACAGAGTGTGTAGCAGCTGAAAAAAAGTTTAATTGTTATAATATAATCATGGTGTATAGATTATTTTTTCTTTAATTAAATAAAAAAAAACTAAATTACTCTATGAAATCTTTAATTAAAAAGACATATATTGGATCAAAATATCATTTATTTTACCAATATTTCAGTTGGCTGAACGCCAACCTTTATCAAGGCGTTATAACATTTTAAAGTGTGTCAACAACAAACTCAGCGCCACATAACGTCAACAGGATTAAATTTTTAAAAATATTTTGTTATATTCAATGGGGAGAAAATTTTTTATATATATATTTATATATTATAGACAAAATATATTGGTAAAATAAATGATATTTTGATCCAATATATGCCTTTTTAATTAAAGATTTATTTATGGATTGCTCTATTTTCAAAACTCTATGAAATGTAAATAAAAAAATAAGTAAATGTTTTAAATAGGAATAATACTATATATGTCTAGCTTGATATAGTTTTGTATGGCTGAAAAAGAAGATAATTTACATGTATATAAATAAATAAATAAACGTTTCTTTTAACCAACGGTGA
>CP092885.1:47574693-47604160 GCA_030710605.1 Cordylochernes scorpioides | reverse complement strand
ATGAATTTCTGATTCTGAATCTCTGATAAAACATAAAAGTGTGATGATCTAGCCCTATAGTGGAGCTAGACCTTTTAAAGCCACAAACTAAAAGGATAATACTGAGTGAATGCCAAAATTTATGTACCACCATTAAAATTAAACACTAAAAACCAACACAGCTGTGTCTAAATCCACATTAGTTTCGGCAGCCAAGATGTCTTTTCTCCATGTTAGAAGCAACCTTAACTGAAGCTAAATGTCACAGTAGATGCTTCAGATATATATAATACTAGCCGACTGGACCCGGCTTCGCCCGGGAATTGTTCGAGTGGGGTTTACTCATGAATGAATAGAGCCCCCAACTGTTTTGAAACTTATAGTAATGTTTTTTTCTTTCAGCACAATGGAGATAAACTGCAAATAGCAAAATTGAAAATGCTGGTAAAAAGAATCTGAAATATAAGATCAATTTCACAAACACATCTAATGAATAGAGTGCTGTTTTGGAGGAGTGGTCTAAACTTTTGATTTTTAAAAACCACGACCCGTGATCATCGAATCCAGCTTTGGGCACTTTGTTCTGAAAAAAAAAATTCCCAATGGCCCCTGACTCTTGAAAAAGTCCAACCCAGGTTCCGGGGGCGTATAAATTTGATAACGATCGATTAATATATTATTCACAAGGAGTTAAAATATATATATAATCTTACCTTTCAAAAATATTCATCGTGTAAACAAACTAAAATTCATCGTTTAAACAAACAACGTGTAAAATTATTAACCAATCAAATTCATTTATCGTCGCGACCAGTGCGGCGCAAAGCGGTAAAAGGCTGGAACTAAGACTTTTTGGTTTTACAATTTAAAAAAAAAGCACATTAACCTTTTTAGTTTTTTGAATAGCCTATATGTTAAAAGAAATCTTCAGCCACCTGCATGCGGAATTTCATAATGATTTATTCTGTAGATTTTGCGCAACGCGATAACAAACATTGATTTTGTATTTCATTTTTATAGATATAAGGATTTTAAAATATCAATAGCAGACATACAAATTTACCCATCATGAAGCCCATTGCCTTCAAAAAGTTGACTCATTTTCAAGCACAGGGATTAGAAAAAGGACTAATTTTTTTTTATATTGCTTTGCTAGCAAGTACCAATTGAGGCAACAAACTCCGCCTTTGTCAGTCCCAAAGACTGGATGAAAAAGAAGGGGGGGAGCAGTAACAAGCTCACTAAAAACCTGGGCTCAGCTGGCCCGGCTGATAGTACCCTGTAAGGGCTCCTAATCCAGGGATACAGGATGAAAAGCATTTGTACTCCATGTTAGGAGCGGCTGCACATGGCATCTGTTCCTCATGTCAGAGGCGGCCATTTCTTTTGGAGATAAGTTGACCTGCCACTGAGTAGTGCTCCCAGTCTTAATGACAAAGGCAGATGAATTCTACTTCACCCAATCATGATGGTTGTCAACTTTACAAGCTTGATACCATAATATGATTGAGTGAAGATAAAAAAAAAAAAGAAGAAGAATTGAGGCAAGTTGACTCAAATAACAAAATACACAGGTGACAGCATACAAACCTGAGGGGTCCCCCCTCTGTGTAGGGCATGAGTGACCTTCCTTCCACCAGTAACCTGGAACACCAAGTCTGTGTCAGCCCATTTAACACAAAGAGTGAATATTGCGATAAAAGAACAAAAAGGAGCTTCTTCTATTGAACATGTTGAGCAGTACACCCGTTGAAGAACGATGTTGTTCAAAAGCTAGCAGAATAAACATGTTCTACACAAGAAGCTTCTTTTTGTTCTTTTATCGCAATATAGTAATGGTAATCAAAAAGTTGTTCTCTACACAAAGAGTAAATGTTGGACTTAACAGGTCACATTTCTTATCTTTGTTTATTCACTCCTGTTTCAAGTCAAACATGTTGAAGTCATTAGAATGTATATCTGTGTATAAGTGTGCCTGGATCATGGTACCATGATCAAAGAAAGCTGCACCCCTATACCCCATTCCATGAGATCATGAACTCATGGAATTCATGTGGTCTTTACACAAGGGGATAAGAAACAACAACAACAGAATGTATACAGTAGAATTATGTTATAACAACCACTTTTATAATAGTCTTGCTTATAACATTATAATTCTAAGGTTCCAAGTTTTAGGCAATAATTGTAATTTAACCATGATTATATAACAATACTAGCCGAATGACCCGGGAAACGCCCGTGTTTTACCCGATTGAATGTTTTGATTCAAATACTATTTGTTACTATTATAAATTGGCGCCTTATATAAATGCATATGTTAGTTAATAACTATAGCCTATGTGCTTTATCTGTCTATGTACTGTTTGCTTCCATAGGCGTCTCTTACTGGGAAAAAGAAAGAGAGGATTCCATTTGGTTATTAACTAATATATGCATTTATTTAAGGAGCGACCCGCTCCAACACAATAGTTACAAAAACCAAAAAGCGAGTGGGGGGGGGGGCAAAGTCAAAAACAAAGTGTCTCGCGTAGTGGTGGCGTGATCGTAGTCAACCAATAGGAGAGCGCCATTCCAAAAAAAGCAAACGGTGACAGAGATGATGACGCTCATAACTGTATATAGAATAATTAAAAGAGAGAAAAATTGCTATAAAGTATAAATGTAAAAAATGTAAACGATAGCAATGCGTTTCTTTATTCGTAAAAAACCTTTGCAAGCTTTCGGATCTTTACAATCCTTTCACAGGCATAGCTGTAAGCTGAAAGAATGAGTATATATATTAAGTAATAATTGTATTTTAACCATGGTTATATAACAACATAAACTCTCTTGGTCTCAAATGATGTTATAGCAAAGTTCAACTAATTATTTTCTACAGCTTATAGCTTACAGAGAGAGAAGAGTACGATCTTGAAAACTAGCCAAAGTCAACAACATTGAGGACCTATGCCCTACACAGGATTCACCCAGGTACATAATTACTTAAAAAAGATGAGTTATTTACATGTGATCACTCATTTACATATCTATTTACATACAGCTCTCTTTTCTCAATGTTTCTTTTCTTGCGCAGCCCTGTAAAACTTGTATAGGACCAATGTATTGGATTTATTCTTTGTCGTCCTAGACAACAGAGCCTCCAGAGCAAAATGATTTGATCTAATTTCATGTAAAACAGTTCCCTTTCACTTATTAACTAAACAGATAAACATGTGGTGCTTCAGCTCCCAGTCAATTAAAAAAAAAAAATCATAATGGAGTTGAGCTAAATATTTTAGCGTGGTTTTCAAACTAGTCTAAGTCTTATTTCACAATATAGAAACATGGCGCAAGACATTTCTTCATATATTTTTGCAGAATCAACACTGTTTAGTTGTTGTCATGTCCAAAGAAGAGCCTCAGATGTTTCCATGCATCTCCATCACAGCAGCAGCAATGTCCACTAACACTGTTTAGTTGTATAGTGAAATAAACACAAGGTAATAAGACCAAATCTAAATAAATAAATAAATACACATAATTTATGGGAAACACTGGGTAAATTCCTGGCAGGCTAACGAAGCTCTGGTAGGATCAACAGATAGATGAGAAGATGAGAAAATCTTTTCCAACAACCAAATGTGTGAAAGAATCTTGGAGAAGGAAACCTCTATAAGAAACCTGGGCTCAGCTGGCACCAGCTGACAGTGCCCAGTAAGGGCCCCTACCTAGGGTTACAGGTCCCATGCAGCGTTTGCCCTAAAATAGATGGCTGTAAAAGAGTCTGTCTCCATGTGAGGAGAAGCCTCAAATTAGGGACAAAGTCATACTGCTACTGAAAGTGTCCCAACTCTTCGAGAGCAACAGCAGATGTACCCCACACCCTATGTCTGGCTTGTGAGACATCCCCGGAGCACAATGCTGTGGCCTAAACAAGCAAGGTATCTACCACAGCAAGTCATCAATATACTAGGAAAGCATGGAAAGTTTTAAACAATCAACTGATGGATTAGAAAAAAAAAACCTTGTGTTTATAATCTACTAGCCAAATGACCCAGGCAACACCCGGGTTTTACCGATTAAATGTTTTATTCAAATACTATTAATTACAATTATAAATTGGCGCCGTGGATATCACTCTTGTGAAATGTCCCGCTCCAAACTTTACATGTACATTAGGTCAGCTGATATTACCTCCCATCTTCACCGCTAGAGGCGCTGCTCACGAGCGAAAGGGCAAATTTGCAAATAACTTGACGAATATTCGGGATAGAGACCTGAAATTTTCACAATAAGTTTTTCCAGATTCTACTCTATATACTGTTAAAATTTCAGTCAGATTAGTTACGTATTGTGGACATGTATAGCCGACAAACATACATACATACATACACTGACTTTTATATATATAGGGATAATCCAAATTGTGTCTTATCATTGTATAGTGAAATGATGATAAACGAAGGAAAGTAGGGTGATGAGGACACTTACCTTTCTTTAGCAGCGGATTGGAAGGATGTAGGAGGGCAGCGGGACATTCTCCTGGACTCCTGGGAGGGTAGAGCCACAGATTTCCCAACAATTCTGTGGAATACAGAAGTTAGAAACTTGATTCATCAACTTGTACAAGTGACAAAATCGTAAAGATAAGAGGCTGCCTGGTCGACATTCATAGTTCTTCAAATTAAAGATACTTCGGCCAGTAAATGTTTTTTATTATCTCAACGTTTTGACAAAAATCTTTTGTCCTCATCAGGAGCGAACAAAAATTAAAACATTTAGCAAAACGTTTAAATTATTCTCTATAATGCTTTTTAACGCTTTGCAAAATATTTTTGTTCACTCCTGACGAGGACAAAAGATTTTTGACGAAACGTTGAGATAATAAAAAGATTTACTGGCCGAAGTATCTTTAATTTGAAGAAATGACAAAGTATTGGGGAAAAAATAAATGGGTAGAAATAAAAGAGGAATTTCTGTGAACTAATAAAACTAACACAACTAACCCAGCTGATACATCCTAGAAGAAATATGGCCACCCAGACCTTTCGGTTCATAAGCCAGCTGGTACAGTGGAGTGGACCCAGGAGGGGCTCTGAACCTCAGAAATAGAGAGCATCAAACAACACTAACAAGATTTAGAACAGGACATCTCAAGCCATTGAAGATAGAAAAACACAACAAAGTCTACCCTATTTGCCTAAAATTTAGCTGGCTACCATTAGATGCACTAAACAGGACCTTTGGGAGAGGCTACTACTTATCATAAAACAGCTCAAGGAGCATGGACTCATGGAATTTGTGTAATCTTTGCACATATGGATAAGAAAAAATGAAAACAACACACAATAAAACCCATTCTTTCCTCCAGTACCCTCAACCACTTTTATATTGGCAACCTGGTTACAACCCAAGTTTTAGGTCCCAATTATTTTAAACAGTATTTATAACAACAACATGATTAAAAAACATAAAACTTTGGTCCCATGTTTTTTTTTGCTTATCCTTAGTACACGTGGTACAGGTCATGATAATCATGTTGGGTAGAGGTAGGTGACTGCTTTTACTGTAAGTGCACCACATGTCTACACAAGCGAAAAGCAGTTCGACTTTGCACTTACAAATGTGCTAGAGCCCCATTTGGTTACTTGCACTCGCTGGTGGAGTTGGACTTTTGCAAGAATCGGGGGTCATTGGAGCAATTTTTTTTTCAATCAGAAAAAAGTGCCCAATGCAGGAATCGAACCCGGGTCGTAGCTGTCAAAAACCAACAGTTTAGACCATCCTTCCACCGGCCCCCCTTGGTCCCAAGTGATGTAATAAGGAGGTGGTTGAATGGTTTAACCTCTCAATAAATTAAAGAAACCAAGTCTTTTGATCTTGAGCTTCATCTTCTTTCTTTCTTATCTCCACTCAATCATATTAGGGTATCAAGCTTGTAGAGCTTGAGACTTGACAACCATCATGACTGGGTGAAGTAGAGGTTGAGCTTCATGATTGAAGAGAGAAGGAAATTACATCTGCCTTAGCAGGCTTACCGACTTAGCTCCAATATGAAGCGGTCGCCTCAGACATGAGGGAAAGACACCATGCACAGACATTTTTTAACATGGAGTAAGGATGCTTCTCATCCTGTATTGCTGGATAGAGAGCCCATACAGGAAGGGTACTATCAGCTGGGCTAGCTGAATTATAGTAAGCTTGTTACTGCTCCCTCTCCTACTTGTTCATATAGACAAGGGGTCGGCAAACTTTTGAGTCGGAAGAGTCCAAAATTACAATTTACAAAATTTCAAAGTTTTTAAAGAGCCACAAAATGTTTTCTTGTCAACAATAAATACAACAACAAAAACCTTTATTAAGACACTATTGTCTTACAAGGGGATTCCCCTGAAGGTTATATATGTACATGAGTGAGGAGGAAAAGCAATCCAGAGGAGAGGGGGAGCAATCAGCCGTTGTCTGTGGAGTTGAGCACCTCTTCTCTCATTTTATCAATCGCCTTGAAAAATTTAAAATATTTATAAACAAATGCTTTATCCAGCAGAAGAGCATTAAAGATTTTATATACATGTTGTTCATTGTAGTGAGCTAGCTCCGAAATTTCGCGAATTTCCAGTCTCTTTTCATGTAGGAATGGGCAATGGAATAGATAGTGGACCAAATTGTCTTGGATGCCAACATTGCAGAAGTAGCAATTTAAAGGGTCGCTGTTCCAAAATCCTGTGATATCCTCGCGGAAAAGTAGCCATAGAATCCTTTGACGGGCTATAAATCGTTTAATTTTCAAAGGGAGGTTTGATAGTAAGTAGTCCTCCGTCATAAAGGAGCTACTTAGAAATTGGTAGTGAACAAAATGAGTAGAGCATTGTATCTTAGCTCGGTCAAATTGGAGTAGCTGGTCCACTGTGGTTTGAATAATTCTAGGGATTTCTCCTCGCACAACCATATAATCTTCACAGTTCTTAAGAAAAGAAAAACCCCTAGAGTCAATGATGCTATTCAAGTTATGAATAAAGTTGTTTCCCGCTTTTCCCACAATTGAAACTTTCCAGAGCTGGGACAAGCAAACATAGGGTAATCTTAACACATAGCAATAACGCGCCATCTATACATATAAAATAAAAGGATTTAAAAGCGCGAATGTTTCTTTTATACATAAAACGAGCTTCTACTGTCCTTACTGCGATGAATATATTTTTTCATCGCAGTAAGGACAGTAGAAGCTCGTTTTATGTATAAAAGAAACATTCGCGCTTTTAAATCCTTTTGTTTTATATATATAGGGTAATCTTGTCCTGTCCATTTTTAAAATCCGTATCCAGAACTTTAGAATCAATTTCGTAATGTTTAATTCAAGGGACATCCTTCCGGTTTCTGTTCGCAAGATGTAGCCCGGAGTATATTTGGGTAGGTCAAGAAATCGCCGTAGGAAAATATCCTGGATCTGGTTTACGACTACTATCTGATTTGTCGCCCACATGGGGGCCGAGTATAACAACGTGGATAAAACTATGGAGTCAAGTAATTTCATCACTGCTCCGAACGATTTGGTTCTTGACTTAGATAGTATTCTCCATACTGCGTTTGTAGCAACCAATGCTTTGCTTTTAAAGTGCTGTGCCACGTAAGCAGTTGTATTCTTAGTAGTTAAGGGGTAGCCAAGATATGTATATTTTGAAGATACTGTCAAGGGTTGTTGGCCCCAAAACCAAACGTCAGATCTGGCCAAGCGGCCTCCATTTCGAAACACTACGATTTTAGACTTGGATTGGTTCAGAGTTAAACCATTTTCCTCAAAATATCTTTTTATTAAATTAATCTTTATTTGGAGATTTATCTT
Organism: Cordylochernes scorpioides; assembly: GCA_030710605.1. Classification (NCBI taxonomy): domain Eukaryota; kingdom Metazoa; phylum Arthropoda; class Arachnida; order Pseudoscorpiones; family Chernetidae; genus Cordylochernes; species Cordylochernes scorpioides. The sequence goes on along the minus strand of CP092885.1, from coordinate 47,596,356 downwards.
GGATTCACCAAAGAGGACTATATCATCCGCGAACAGGAGGAGGTGTATAGTTCCATGGCCCGGTAAGTATATACCTGGCAGGTCAGAATCATCCAGTGTAGCAACCAGATCGTTAATGAAAATAATAAATAAATACGGTGAAAGAGGTTCACCCTGAAGAACACCTGATTGTATTTTGATGAATTCTGTAAAAGAGCCGTTCCATCTGACCGCTGCCATCATTTGAGCATAGTAGTTCTGTATGAGTTTGATAAATCGTGCCCACTTAAACCAACAAGCGCAAGCTTTCTCCATAATAGTAAATGTGGAACTGAATCAAACGCTTTTTTAAGATCCACAAAGAATGCGTAAAGTTTCCTTCTTTTGCGGTTTAATGTCATTTGGATTAGTGATGTAAGCGTGAAGATATGGTCTTGGCACGAGTAACCCCTTCTGAATCCTGCTTGGTTTTCCGCTATGAGTTTTCTATTCTCAATCCAATTACTTAGTCTATTTTTTAATATGGATGTAAAGAGTTTTGACAAGTTGCTTATAAGCGCAATGCCCCTATAATTTGATGGTGCATTCGGATCGCCATTTTTGAATATTGGTTGGATTATGGTTTTTGACCACTGTGAAGGAACTTGGGATTTAATTAATATTTGTCAACAATAAATAGTACTTGTATAAATAATATTTACGTATGGAACTATATAAAGATCCGCAGCTTCACATCCAAAGAGCCACATGTGGCTCTCGAACCGTAATTTTCCGACCCCTGGTCTAGGCCAATGCTGCACATGACTGGTACAGAGCAGGAGGGACAAGCACTGGTTTCTCTCTGTGGATCACCACCCTGCCCCCCCTCCTCTACATCCCGGCTCTCCTGGCCTCACCCGGCGATGATCCCCTGGCCACCCATCCCCATCCCCCTCCAACAGTGCAATGTATATAGTGCTTTGTATATATTCCGCTTTATGCGTCCATCGGGGCTCAAAAATCATCCATTCTGGTTAGAAGCCCCGTAAATTAATATATTTCTCACACCAGTTCTGTCCTTCCAAGAAAACAGCTGTCTTTGACCTTCAGACTTAAGTCTGTTCATCTACAGACAATAACTTTCCAGAATGGTTGCAAGGTTTTCCCACTATGTACTAAGTGTCAACCTGCAATCCCAAAACACATTATTGACTGTATTGACTCATCCATTGATGAGCTCTACTCATCCCCAGCAGACACCATCAACAAGCTCTACAAGCTTGATACACTAAAATGATTGAATGAAGAATGAAGAAGATTAGATGGGAGTTTTATACTTATAATATATAATGTTACGATGTACTAGAGCGCCATCTGTTATCAAATTATAAAACTATTTTAGAGGCGTAATATTCTTTTTAAAATAAAACAATTTCTACTGTCCTTACTGCGATGGAAAAATTAAAGGGAGGGCCTGGCTCATCAGTGGTGAACCCTCCCAGCGGTTTCGCCAGTTTAATCTACCATGAAACTGGCGAAACCGCTGGGAGGGTTCACCAGTAAGGACAGTAGAAATTGTTTTATTTTAAAAAGAATATTACGCCTCTAAAATAGTTTTATAACTTATAATATATAAACAAAAGGTAATAAGACCAAATCCAAATAAATAATTAGTATGTGACATTTCAGTAACAGCATTGTTACCATCTTCAGACAAAAGTAATGAATCTTTTGCCTACTACTGTAAAACTACTGAATTTCTTGTCTGAAGATGGTAACAACACTGTTACCGAAACGTCACACACTATTTATTTGGATTTGGCCTTATAACCTTGTGTTTATAATCTATAATCCAAATTGTGCATTATCATTATAATATACAACTATAAATATATATATACAGTTAAACCTGTCTATAGTGCCCCCTCTAAATAGCGCCTTCCTCTCTATAGCGCCCAATTTTAAATACATAGTAAGATGCGATTTACATTAAAAGTGACCTGTTTATAGCACCCCCTCTCTATAACACCCTATTTTGGTGAGTCCCAAGAGGGGGCGCTATAGACAGGTTTAACTGTATATTATTAAAAAAAAAAAAAAGATTTTCTTCTGTTGATTTTTGAAAAATATTTATAGAATTATTGATCATTTTCTTGATACATGGAATAGGTTTTTTGATATTGCAGTCGTGGTAATAAGGAAAATAGTTTTGATCAGAAATAGCTTTAATTTAGCTTATGAAATATTTAAAACATAAATAGAGAAAGGTATTGCCTGATTTAAGGCTTAATAATAAAAAAAAAAAGATTATTTACATAATTTGAGCCGGCCAACAGGAAACAACAACAATAGATTTATATATGGAAAGTCATGACCTCTGGTGGAAGATATAAACAGAGTAATTTGTTCTGATATTATAATTTCAATTTTAGATATTTAGATATAAATTATCCGCCTTTGCCGGTCCCAAGCCCGGATAAAAAAGAAGAAGGGGGAGCAGTAACAAGCTCACTAAAAAACCTGGGCTCAGCTGGCCTGGCTGATAGTACCCTGTAAGGGCTCCTAATCCAGGGATACAGGATGAGCAGCATTTGTATTCCATGTTAGGAGCGGCTGCACATGGCGTCTGTTCTTCATGTCAGAGACGGCCATTTCTTTTGGAATTAAGTTGGCCTGCCACTGAGTAGTGCTCCCAATCTTAATGACAAAGGCAGACGCATTCTGTTGTTGTTTCTTATCCCCTTGTGTGAAGATTACACGAATTCCATGAGTTCATGCTCCTCGAGCTGTTTTATGATAGGCAGTGGCCTCCCCCAAAGGTCCTGTTTAGTGCATCTAATGCAAGCCAAAATGTGTTCTCGAGCTGCAGGTTTCAAGCTACATTTTGGGCAAGTGGGGTAGATTTTGTTATTATTTTCTATCTTCAATGGCTTGAGATGGCCTGTTCTAAATCTTGTTAGTGTTGTTTGATACTGTCTATTTCTGATGTTCAGAGCTCCTCCTGGGTCCACTCCACTGTACCAACTGTGCTTAGGTGGGGTCCTCCAGTTCTTGTTTATTTTTGTTTTGGCTACTGTTTCTATTTCTTTAAAAGTAAGTTTATTTTTCTGTGGCAAGGGTTCTTTTGTGCCTTTTTTCGCTAGCACATCAACAGCTTCATTGCCTTCAATGCCAACATGTGAGGGTATCCATTGAAGGTGAATTTTTGAGGTTTTTAAGAGTTTTTGGAGATAACCAATTATGTTCCTGCTTACTTTGTCTTTAAGTTCCCCTGTGTGACTCAAGTGTTGTATGGCAGTTCTACTATCAGTAAGAATCCAGATATCTTGATAATTAGTATTTCTGATGGATTTTAAGGCTTCATGGATGGCTATAAGTTCTGATCTGAAGACGGCAAAAATCTGGGTTTCTTCTGTTCATTTTCTCAATGCCATTTGTGGTTTTGATGAGACAGCCACTGCCAGTGTGTCCCAACTCGTCTCTGCTACCATCGGTATAAATAGTTATTGCATTTTTAGGAATGTTATTAATTATTTCTAATGATAATTGTTTTAAGAATTCTGGATTTTGGTAAAGTTTGTTGGTGGGTTCATTTAAAGTGGCATTAAAAATAACATTTTGTAGTGGTTTGCATGGAGAAATTTTTCCTGCTAAATAATTTTTTTTTTCACTTTATATTTTAAAAATCCATTTCTTTTGGCCAGGTGGAGAGGGCCTTCTTTTTTGAGTCTTATATTAGATTCCCAATTAGGTATGTAATTGGAAGTTCTGTTTGTTTCCATAACTCTTGATTTTGTTTATATATTTTGGCAGATTGTAGCTTCTTCTATCCTTTAAGGGCATAATGTCTGCCTCGTAAAGTACAATATCATTAGGGCAGGTATTTCGAAGACCTGTAATAATTCTAGCTGCACTTCTACTTCACGCAGTCATGATGGTTGTTAAATCTCAAGCTCTACAAGCTTGATACCTTAATATGATTGAGTGGAGATAAGAAAGAAGAAGAGTTATAATTTTTATATAGCATATACATATTATAACTTTACATATAAGAAGAGAGGTAGAAATACCAACTAGGGCTGAGGTACCTGAAGTGAGGGAAGTGGGTGGCCCAAGTGTAGCACTCTTGGCTCAGTTCCTGTGGCAGCCTGCCTGTGGTCCGACCATACAGCTCCTCCTCCAGGTCCTCCAGGATCTGTTGGACTTGTTCTCCAGCTTCCAGCTCGCAGGAGTCCTCCGCCCATGAGCTGGCAGAATCCAGGTAGCTCTCCAATCTTCTACATCAACAGCAATGTCCTTTAGACAAACAACTCTGAGTATCTTAAACCATTCTACTTGCTGTCCTATATAGCTACTTAGAATTGAGCATTAAAGCAAAGGCTCTCATTACTATACAATCTTTTTACAATACTTTTTCCCATATCATTCTGTACCAACTATTTAAGGCAACCTCTGATATTTTTTTCTCATTTAGTATGATAAGGCACAATTTGGATTATAGATTATAAATACAAGAAAATAAGACCAAATCCAAATAATTTAATAGTGTGTGACGTTTCGGCAACAGCATTGTCACCATCATCAGACAAAAGAATAAAATTTGTCTGATTAGGTGACAATGCTGTTGCCGAAACCTCGCACACTATTAAATTATTTGGATTTGGTCTTATTTTCTTGTATTCTCATTTAGTAATTTATCTGATAATGATAAAACACAATTTGGATTATAGATTATAAACACAAGGTAATAAGACCAAATTCAAATAAATAAATAGTGTGTGATGTTTCGGTAACAACATTGTTACCATCTTCAGACAAGAAATTCAGTAGTTTTACAGTAGTAGACAAAAGATTCAGTACTTTTGTCTGAAGATGGTAACAATGCTGTTACCGAAACATCACACACTATTTATTTATTTGGATTTTGGTCTCATTACCTTGTGTTTATCTGAAGATGGTAATAATGCTGTTACCATCACAAACATTTCAATAATTTAGATTTGGTCTCTTGTTACTTTGTTTAGCTTCAATTATTGGAAGAGTAGAATCACCCAAGGATATTCCTGTTCAATGTGGTCATTCAAGAGAGCTCAGCTGGCCCGGCTGATAGTACCCTGTAAGGGCTCCTAATTCAGGAATACAGGATGAGCAGTGTTTGTACTCCATGCTAGGAGCGGCTACACATGGCGTCTGTTCCTCATGTCAGAGGCGGCCATTTCTTTTGGAGCTAAGTCGGCCTGCCACTGAGTAGTGCTCCCAGTCTTAATGATAAAGGCAGATGCATTCTACTTCAACCAATCATGATGGTTGTCAAGTCTCAATCTTTACAAGCTTGATACCCTAATATGATTTAGTGGAGATAAGAAAGAAGAAGAGTAGAGATATGTCCAGTCAGTCAAGCCATTTCTAAGTTTAACACTTAAAGCCCGGCGGACGTAAATATACGTCCCGCCGGGCTTTAAGTGTTAAAGAAGAGGTCACACAGAGAGGTAGTTGCCATTCAGATATGGGAATTCATAGAATTCTTTATATGCATTATCATCATCATCCTATTTGCACCCCTTCAGCAGAGAAAGATCTTGAATAAAATTAATCAGGTCTCCAGGGAAAAGTGTCTTTTCAGAACATTTTTATTCTCTAGCTTTCAGGCAAGGACGTCCTTCTACAGGAGAAAACCTGGTATGCAGAAGGACGTCCGTACCCGAAAGCTAGAGAATAAAAATGTTTTGAAAAGACACTTTTCCCTGGAGACCTGATTAATTTTATTCAATATTGATACAATTTATTTATTTTATTTTATTTATTACAAAACACACGCTATATCCTATGTGGATATTTGCATGTAAATGTTTAATCTATTTTATGTACATAGTTTTAAATATATATATACAGTAAAACCCCGCTAATACGAACCCTGGATATAACGAACCTTCCCTTATAACGAACCCACGCCGATTCCCAATTCCATTCCATTGAAAATACCATCGTTATAACGAACTTTGCGATTTTTAGAATAACGAACTACCCCTATAACGAACCTATTTCGGGTCCCAAAATGATAAAATCTATTAAAAATACTATGCTTATAACGAACTTAGAATTGTAATTTAAAAAAAAAAATTAAAAAACAAAATGTTGAGCATATGTTTCAGCTCGCGGATCGCGATTTCAAAACAATAAATTTAGCGGCATTGTTTGTTTGATTTTTGCACTTTATTTTTGCTGTATGTTGTATAAATTTTTACACATTATACTTTTTATTTGTTGTAAGATTTAGGTACTTACAGCTTGTAGGAAGGCATGAGGACGTTGAGGATTATATGATAATAATCTTTATTATCCATTTAGCAAGAAAAGAGAAAGTTATGGTAGCGAACAGTTATTGAAGTATAGAGAAGAAGGTAAACAAACAGTTGTGATGATGATAGGTCCAGTGTGGCGCTAGCTGTCGTAGCATTCAGTTATCCAACAAATCCCCGGCATGAATGTGGAGACATCACGAGGTTGTAGCGTAACTTCTCAAATGTCGGCCTTGGTAGCGGCTTGGTCAGAATGTCCGCCTTCATGTCGCCAGTTGGGCAGTAGATCACTTTTATCACTGTCTTCTTCTGAAGATCCTTCAGGTGATGGATCTTGGTTGCGATGTGCTTGGTTCTAGAAGACACTTTTTCGGATGAACATATCTTGAGACATGATTGATTGTCTTGGTGGAAGTAGATTGGAGCTTTCTGTTCCAGTTCGAGATCCTTTAGCAAGTCGAGAAGCCATAACAGTTCTTGTGAGGCTTCAGCTGCGGAGATTAGTTCCGCTTCGGTGGATGAGAGAGATACGCAACCTTGTTTCCCAGTCATCCATGAGATGGGGTTTGATCCCAGTAGGAACAAGTTTCCGCTTAGTGATTTTCTGTCGGTGTTGTCGCTTGCCCATGTGGCATCACTGTATGCTTCCAGCGTGGGAGGTTTTTGGTTAGATATGCGTAGCTCGAGTTCTTTAGTAGTTTTTAGATATCTTACGATTCTTTTTGCTGCATTCCAGTCACAATTTCTAGGATTCTGGTTTCTGCTGCTGAGTATGCAGACTGGAGCTGCGATATCTGGTCTGGATACTACGCTTAGGTACAATAGTGAGCCTATCAGTTGTTGGTATTGGACGTTGTTTGGTAGAAGTTTTTCATCAGATATACCGGGATATCCGCTTTCCATGGGAGTGAAAGTAGGTTTCGCTTCTTGGAGATTGTACCTTTCAACTAATTCTTGGATTTTATTCTTTTGGCTCAGAAGGAGTTCACCTTCTCTGTTCCTGGAGATTTCTATACCAATGAATTGAGTGGGGTCTCCAAGGTTCTTTATTTCAAATTCTTTTTCGAGAGTTTTTACAGTGTTTTGGATGATTATTTCGGAATCGCTTGCAAGGAGCATGTCATCCACATATAGAATCAAGTAGATGGAATGGTTTTCTTCATTCTTGGTGAATAGGCATGGGTCTACAGTGCTCTGTTTGAAGTTGTTTTTAATTAGAGTGCTTGCGATTTTTGTGTTCCAAGATCTTCCGGCTTGTTTTAGACCGCAAATTGCCTTCTTTAGTTTGCAGACTTCGTTTGTTTGTTTTGTATGGAGTCCTTCTGGGAGTTCCATGTAGAGTTCTTTATCTAGGTCGCCGTGTAGGAACGCTGTCTTGACATCGAGGTGGTTCACTTTCATCCCTTTGTAGACTGATGCAGCTAGGAAGGCTCTAATTGTAGAATGCTTCACAATGGGTGTCTGAATGTCTTGAGCTTCAGTTTTGTACAGCATGTAGTCATTTCTTATGGGAGGTATTCCCTTTGTTGGTCTCGTGGATCTTCTTTGTGTGACCACTTGTGTTCCTGTGCTTGTACCGGGTTGAATGTAATCCTCGGTTTCTGAGTCCTCAAGGTTTTCGGGTTGTGTTCCTGGTTCCTGACTTTCCTCTGCATTACCAATATGATTGGAGGAAGTTAGATCTGTACTTAGTACTTGTGGTGAAGTTGTTTTTGTGGAAGCGAGGTGAAACCCATTTTCTTTTTCTATAAATTTTACGGATCTGCTGATTGTGATGTTGTCTGTATCGTGCAGGATTCTGTATCCTTTGCTTCGATCATCGTATCCAAGAAAGATCCCTTCGATAACTTTGCTATCCAACTTGTTTCTTTTTATCTTGGGAATATAGGCGAAGGCTTTACATCCGAATCTTTTTAGATGCTTCAGACTGGGCTTCCTGTTGGTCCATAGTTCAAAAGGAGTCTTGTCTGTAGCTTTCGAGGGTATTCGGTTGTGTAGGTAATTAGCTGTGGTAACCGCTTCCGCCCATAGAGATTGTGGGAGTCCTGAGTCAAACAGCATGCATCTTGTCATCTCCATTAGTGATCGATTTTTCCTTTCGGCTACTCCGTTCTGGGCTGGTGAGTAGGGGACTGTTAGCTGATGTTTGATTCCGCTTTGGTTCAGGAAATCTTCGACTTGTCGGTTTACGTACTCACGACCGTTGTCTGTCCGTATGGTTTGGATATCTTTTCCAAATTCCGTGTGTGCTGAGATGACGTAGTCTTTTATTTTTTCATAGGCTTCGTCTTTTCCTTTCAGGAGGTAGACCTTTGTGTATCTGCTGTAGTCATCAGTGAAGGTGATGAAGTATCTCTTACCGCTGAGAGAGTTAGTTGGTAATGGACCGCAGATATCACTGTGGACAAGTTGAAGCGTTTCAGTTGCTCTGTACTCTGTCTTCTTTGGAAATGGGGTTTCGGTGAGTTTTCCTTGAATGCATTGAATGCAGTCTGTGCTGTGCGAACAGTTATTTAGACTTAGTCCTCTTGCTAGGTTCTCATTTTGAATCTTCTTAATTGATTCTATATTTCTGTGTCCTAGTCTGTCGTGCCAGAGCATGAGGCAATTTTTGTTCTTGCAGTGGTTTTGTTTTGCTACATTTGCTTTGAATGTGCAAGTTTGGGGGTTGTCATCCAGGTGGAGTCGGTACATTCCATTGTCAAGTATACCGTTCGCGAGGGCTGTGTTGTCTCTTTCGATGGTACACCAATCTCTGTTGAACGTTACTTTACATCCGTTGGAGGTGGCCGCACTCACTGACAGAAGGTTGTCTGTTAGTTCCGGGATGTAGAGAACTTTTGTGAGAAGTAAGGTGTCAGTCTTTCCTTGGGGTGTGATGACTTTGATTTCTCCTTGTCCTATCCCTTTGACCTGCAGCTTATTGCCATTAGCAACCACAACATTTTGTGTTTGTTCTCTGTTAAGTTCAGTGAAGAAGCTTTCATCGTACGCCATATGAGATGTGGCTCCAGAGTCGATGAACCAGTTGTGTACACTTGCTTCTCGTTGAGTGCAATTGAGAGCTTTTGGGTTAGGTCCTTTTGTTGTTCTCTGATTTGTTGGTTGTTCTTGGGTGACACTCGACGGATTTGTGTACTTTGGTACGTTTCCTCTTCTAAAGTTTTTATATTTGTACTCTTTGTTGCTGTTGTTTCGCTTTTGATAGTGCCAACATTCTTCTTTGGAGTGGTTTGGTTTGTGGCAGAAAGAACAGAATTTCTTCTCTTTTTCTCTTCTTTGGCTTGAAGCTCCGTGGAGGCTTTTTAAGGCTTTTGATGCGGTGCTTTCGTCTTTCGAGCTTTCTACTCTGCGTGTGTGTTCATCAAGGAGTTTGTTCTTGGTAAATTCAAGCGTTAGCTCGTCATCAGGCCTTGATTCCAACATCGTGATGAGATTGGAGTAGCTCTTTGGAAGCGAGCAAAGCAGTATAGCCGTGATGTGAGAGTCCTTTAGTGTTTCGCCAATGGTTCGCAGTTTGTCAACTAGTTCCATCATGGTAGTGATGTGCTGCTGCATGTCTTTGTCTTCTTCGAGTTTTAAGCTGTATAGCTTCCTTAGCAAATAAATTTTTCCTGAGAGTGTTTTTCTTTCATAGATATTTTTAAGAGTGTCCCAGGTAGCTTTGGCTGTTAGTAGGTTTTTGACATGCACTATTTGTGAGTCGGCGATGCTTAGATTAATGATAGCTCTAGCTTTTGAGTCTTTCTTTTTCCATTCGACTTTAGGTTCATCTGGAATATTTTCGGTGACAACTTCCCAAAGATCTTCCTTTTGCAAGAGCATTTCAATTTTGAAAGACCATAGTGAGTAGTTATAGCCGTCGAGCTTATTTAGGGTTACATCGTGGCTCGGGAGTGACGCCATTTTTGCTAAGCCTTTTTTCTTTGTCTTAACTCGTTAGTTGAATTTCATGCAATATTCAGTCTCATAATCTAATTGTTGTAAGATTTAGGTACTTACAGCTTGTAGGAAGGCATGAGGACGTTGAGGATTATATGATAATAATCTTTATTATCCATTTAGCAAGAAAAGAGAAAGTTATGGTAGCGAACAGTTATTGTAATATAGAGAAGAAGGTAAACAAACAGTTGTGATGATGATAGGTCCAGTGTGGCGCTAGCTGTCGTAGCATTCAGTTATCCAACATTATTAAATAGAATATCTTTGCATCCATTAAATTTGAAATATAAAAAATGCAAATGGCTTCCAAAATGAAGAAAACAAAGGCATTTTAAAAACAAAAGCATTATTTCTTAAAAAAAAAAAGGCCATTTTCAGAACTTTTCAAAGTGAAACAACATAGGCAAAATGTTAAGAACATATTAAAATAAGAGAATATAACTTTTCTATTATAAAAGATAAAATATAAAGTTATTAAAAATTGTTACAAAGAGGAATCAACCTCAACTTTTGCCGCGATCGCGATCGTACGTTTTAGGGCTAAAAAAAAAAAAGTCCAAATAAACGGTCCCGTGATGAAATAAAAATTATTTTTATGCCATTAACTATGGTGATTTTAAAGTCAGCAATGTTTTGCATGGCAGGTTAAAAAAAAAAACGAAATCTAGACCTAGAAGAATATGGGGAAACATGAAATGGAAGAAAAACACTAACTTGATTTGAATGGTGCAATGCTTGGAAGAATGCTTTGAAACAACAAGGTATTAGAACCATTTTTTCAAGTAAAAATTGTATTATATAATGTGATAATGATGTTTTAAAATCATTTCATATCTTTGAATATATATTTAATAAAACTTTGCCTAGGATTTGTCTTGATTTTTAACTTAGACATAGAGGTACATGTATGTTAATCATAAGAAGAACCTATTATCTAATGATTTCTATTATTATTCAGTATTAATATAAGGAAATTAGTCAATTAAGGGAATTAAAATAAAGTGACCACTATTAAGAGGCAGCCTCTTCTTGTGTGCATGGCTGTCCTTTAATTATACGGTCTAAAATTTTTGAAAAGTAAAAAAAATAGCCAAACCGTGGCTATAGTGAACCGTGGCTATAGTGAACCAAAAGCTCTGTCCCATTGGGGTTCACTATAGAGGGGTTTTACTATATATACAAATTGATAAGGCACAATTTGGATTATAGATTATAAACACAAGGTAATAAAACCAAATCCAAATAAATAAATAGTGTGTGACGTTTCGGTAACAGCGTGGTTACCATCTTCAGACAATAAGTACTGAATGAGAAATTTTACCACAGCAATGTTTTAAATAGTTTGAAATTAGTGAAAATAGTGGACTATTTAAAACATGCTGTGGTAAAATTTCTCATTCAGTACTTTTTGTCTGAAGATGGTAACAACGCTGTTACAGAAATGTCACACACTATTTATTTATTTGGATTTGGTCTTATTACCTTGTGTTTATATATACAAATTATTTGTACTTTTAGAGAAAGAGAGTGAAAATATTATTAAAATTTACATTTTAGAGCAATAAATTATACAAGAAATAAAGATTATTTACACACATTTATCAAAAGTCCAATATATATTGTTGTGTGGGAGCCTGGAAGTTACAGGGCCGTACTAAGGGATGTAACTTTTTATTGGTGCCAGGGTTGGGGCTGGTCCGGGGATGTCTGTAGCTTCTTGGCACTCGGGTCGGTCCTCTGTAGGGTCGGTCGGTGCGGGTCGGGCCGTCTTTATTTTGCGTTGATCCAAAATTGGAACTTAAGTCCAAATTCTCTACAAAATAAATAGAGAGCAAGCAAGTAAAGTTGGTCCGTGGTCAAAGTGCAATTTCTCGCCGAACTCTGTTGTTCGATGACTCACAGAGAGAGTTTAAAATTAATTAAAATAAAAAAAAATTAATTAAAATTAAAAATATATATATATACAGTAAAACCCCTCTATAGTGAACCCCATTGGGACGGGACTTTTGGTTCACTATAGCCACGGTTTGGGTATTTAAATTTTTTTTTTTTTTGAGGATATAATTAAAGGGCATGCGCAAAAAAAAAAAAAAAGGCTACCTCTTAATATTGGCTGCTTTTTCCCCCTAAATTAACCTATTTCTATATATTAAAGCTGTATATTAAAATAAAAACAAAATCATGTGAAAATATTGCCTTTTTGATCAGTTCCTCTGATAATTTAATTAGTATAAATGCAACCTGCCCCCCATATGTCAAAAAAATCCAAGAAAAGTATACCTTATTTATAAAAATTAAATAAAAACTTTATTAATAATATTTTAAAAGGTATAAAAATATATTTTAAATAAATATTATTATATTACAATATAGGATACAAAGGCTTACTTGAAGAAGTCTGTTATTTTTTTCTGCTTTAACATATTCCTCAAAAATTTGGTTTCATATCTAGCAAAGAAATCTTCATTTTTTTAAATGAAGCCTAGCTTGTACTAACCATGTATACAAGACTTCTTCTAAAAGTGTATAATGACACTGACGATAGCGGCAATAGTTGGGATTGATTCCTCTTTGTAGCATTTTTTTTTTATAGTCTTCTTTTTTGCCATATCGTAGAAATGCTACTTTTGCTCATTTTCATTTTCTTTCGAAGTTCCGCTTGCGATGTACCACTCTCAATAGCTTTTATGATGGTTAATTTCTTTTCAAGTGATATCTTGGTACGAGCGACTTTTTCTTTGGCACTTCCTTTATCTTTTAAAACTGGTTTTAATAATTTAATCATGTTTTAAGGAATTTTCCTAATGTAGAGTTAAGAAATTTAGTTTTCAATAAGGCATGAAAAATTTATAAAAGTGCGCAGTATAAAAATAGAACGTGAATAAAAACACACAATGTCGCTAAATTCTTTGTTTTGAATTGCGATCTGTGAGCTAGAGCTCACACAAAATTTTAATTAGTTTTGAAAATTATAATTTTGGAATTTTAGAATTAAAATTAAAAGTTCGTTATAAGCATGGTATTTTTGATAGAATTTAATATTTTGGGACCAAAATTGGGTTCATTATAGCGATAGTTCGCTAGTTTGAAAAGTGAAAAGTTCGTTATAGCGATGGTAATTTTAATGGAATGGAATTGGGATTTTCGATGGGTTCGTTATAAGGGAAGGTTTGTTATATCCATGGTTCGTCTTAGCGGGGTTTTACTGTATCAAAATTGTGAGCCTTGCTAGTTAAGATAGCAGCGTGTGTTAGTCACGCCCACGTTTCCGGCGTTCAGGGTCGCGCCGTGGTTACACAACAACAATATTTAGAATTACAACCACTATACCAATGGCACAAATATAGAACATACATTCCAAAACAATAACAGCAATAAATAAAAAACTAAACATTGATACAAGGGAATATTTTATTGAATTGTCAGCTCAAGAGAAAGATCTCTTTAAAAATCCTGAGTTCAACTGACCCAATTGATAGACCTCACCAAGGGTTCCTCTCTAGGGATACTGAAGAGCTGTGTCTGTACTCATGTTAGAGTCAGTAGCAAAGGCTTCTATATTAGGAACAACCTAAATTACAGGAAAAGTCAGACTTTCACCAAAGTGTGCCTGGATCAGGTGATCAATGAAAGCTGAGAGCTCTGAACATCAGACAGCATCAAACAACACTAACAAGATTTAGAACAGGCCATCTCAAGCCATTGAAGATAGAAAATAATAACAAAATCTACCCCACTTGCCCAAAATGTAGCTTGGCACCTACAGCGCCAGAACACATTTTGGCTTGCATTAGATGCACTAAACAGGACCTTTGGGAGAGGCAGCTGCTTATCATAAAACAGCTCAAGGAGCATGAACTCATGGAATTTGTGTAATCTTTACACAAGGGGATAAGAAACAACAACAACAACATGAAAGCTGAACCTTTACATCCCATCCAATGAGATCAGTGGACTCATTGAATTTGTGTAATCATTGCGCAAGGGGATACGAAACATCAACAACATTTTATTTCCAAAAGAGCAAAGATAAAGAAACACAAGATAGATGGGCTGCAAATATCTATTTTTTTCTTCTCATAAATCAGGTAGAATCTAACGGATGATTAGCCTTAAAATGGTTCATCAGACATCATTTCCTCTCATGGCGGGATTTTACTACAATACAACAGCTCTCTAAAAGACAACATCTAGTTATTTCTTTATTTCGACTTAGAGCGCTATGTCCTCCTAGGGACACTTGCACTTTAAACATAAACAAAAATTTTGAAAGAAAATAAAGAAAGATATTTAAATATGTATGCAAGTTAGATGAAAAGATAAAAATATATATATCAACACAATTGATATATATTAGTAAATTAAATTTTATTGCCATATATCGTTAAAATTTTACACAAATAAATTTACTGGCAATGCGTTTCTTTTAAATATCATCATCAGATAATATTTGATGATATTTAAAAGAAACGCATTGCCAGTAAATTTATTTGTGTAAAATTTTAACAATTGATATATGTACAAAGGGTTGGTATGCAAATTTAGTTAAATGAAATCAAATTGTAAAGTATTGTGTGTATTCGAGAAAAGCAATTTACTGATTTAAAAAAAAAAGTTTTAAGGAATATTTTTTTGAATGAAAATATGCTAGATATTAGAGAATTATTCAATTAAAACAATACTAAAAAGAGTTAATTTCTAAATAAAAGCGTTCCAATAGAATTTAGTAGTTTTTTTATAAAATTCAAAATAAATTTGCAAAATGAGTTGAATTTTATATATTTGTCTTTTGTTGAAATTAGATCAAACGGGTTATAGAGTCAAAATGTCCTTTAGAGAGAGGCTGTTCTCTTATTGGAGAGTAACTAAATAGGTAAAAAATGACAATTTTGGTGATTAAAAACATTGTACGGCACTTGGAAAGCAATGCCAGTGTACAAGAAGAGATCCTAGAGTAGAATAGATGTAGACAGTGAAGACTTCACCTGGAGGAAACATAAGGGGACCGAGCAAGCTTGGAGGATTCTGGCAGGGGAGGAGATGTGGGCGGTGGATGATGGGACACCAGATGGCTGGGAACTCCATGTCTGCACACAGATACTGCTTTCTTACAGTACCTAACAAGGCATAATAGATATACAGTTAAACCTGTCTATAGCGCCCCCTCTAAATTGCGCCTCCCTCTCTATAACGCCTGATTTTAAATACGTAGTACAATGCGATTTACATTAAAAGTAACCTGTCTATAGCGCTTCCTCTAAATAGCGCCTCCCTCTTTATAGCGCCTGATTTTAAATATGTAGTACGATGCGATTTACATTAAAAGTAACCTGTCTATAGCACCCCCTCTAAATAGCACCTGATTTTAAATACGTAGTACGATGCAATTTACATTAAAAGTAACCTGTCTATAGCACCCCCTCTAAATAGCACCTAATTTTAAATACATAGTACGATGCGATTTAAATTAAAAGTGACCTGTCTATGCAGCCCCTCTCTATAGCACTCTATTTTGGTGAATCCCAAGAAGGGGTGCTATAGACAAGTTTAACTGTATAACACTATTTATAGCAGAATTTTTTAATCATTTACAAATGAAACATCTTCCTCCTGTCCTCTTACTATTATTGAAAAATATTGAAAGGGGCTGGCTCATCTAAAGTGAACCCTTCCAATGGTTTAGACAAAGTTTAATATACCTTTAATACTTTTCTAGTATTGTATTGGACTGTTCTGTGCCTTTTAAAATAATTTTTAATTAATTTTAATTTAAAAAAAAAAATTTTTTTTGTTCAATGTAATTTTTTGAAGAGACTCACAATTAACAAGTTTTTTTTTGTACTAGATTAATAAAATGCATTTTTAACCTAAGGTAACAAGACCAGTCCATGTAAAAAAATAGTGTGCAATGTTTTGGTACTAGTGTTTTACCATCATCAGACAAAAGTACTGAATGAGAAAAAATAACAGCATGCTTTTAAATAGTTACTGTTAACCACAGTGTGTTAACAAGATAGCAGATAAGAGAAAATAGTTTTCTAAGAACCCTAAAATATTATTCTTAGAATTAGAAGTGGAAAATTTTATTTTTAAAAGATATACACACACACACAAAAACCTTTATTAAGATACACAGGTCTTACAGAGGATTCTCCTTGGGGTTACAAGACGGAGAAACCCATGAAAGTGGGAAATATACAAAGGGGTAAAAATGGAGAAAGATTATATTTTTTAAAGATATAATTAAAAGCATATCTGAAAATATCGTTGATATTTCCTTTTTCTTCCATTCTTTTAATTGTAACACATATCTTTTGAATACAAAAGGTTTCTTTAAGTTGCTTCTTAATATATAGTATCTTTGTTTCTTTTAGAATGATGGTAAGAATGCTTTTACCAGAAATGTCACACACTATTTATTTATTTAGATTTGGTCTTACTCTCTCTTGATATACCTGTAATCCTGGAGCGTATTAAAGATTTGGTCTTATTACCCTTTGTTTCTAATCTATAATCCAAATTGTGTCTTATCATGTTTGAACTGGTGTTCAAACAATTGGGGCTTTATGAGAATTATAATGTTGGAATCAAATTGCTGTTATAGGAAAGTGGTTGTTATGATTCCGCTATATTGCTCCTTCTTTTTTATCACCACTCAATCATATTAGGGTATCAAGCTTGTAGAACTTGAGACTTTTGATGGTATGGGTGAAATAGAATGCGTCTGCCTTTGTTACAATATTGTTATAAGGGATTATTTGATTGAATTGTCAGCTCAAGAGAAATATCTCTTTCTTCTTCTTTCTTATCTCCACTCAATTATATCAGGGTATCAGGCTTGTTTGACAACCATCATGACTGTGTGAAGTAGAATGCGTCTGCCTTTGTCATTAAGACTGGGAGCACTACTCAGTGGCAGGCTGATTTAGCTTCAAAATAAAAGGCCGCCTCTGACATGAGGAACAGACACCATGTGCAGCCGCTCCTAACATGGAGTACAAACACTGCTCATCCTGTATATCTGGATTAGGAGCCCTTACAGGGTACTATCAGCCGGGCCAGCTGAACCCAGGTTTTTTAGTGAGCTTGTTACTGCTCCCCCTCCTCCTTTTTCATCCGGGCTTGGGACCGGAAAAGGTGGAGTTCTGCTATATTTGGGTGGGGGAGGAATCATTGAATGTTTTAGCTCTGTAAATCTCAACAGGATGATAAGCTACAACAATTTGGGATTATAGATAAGAATTATATAAGATAATTTGACCAAAATCAAATAAGTAAAATTATACAAAATTTAACAACGTTGCTACTGAAATATCACGTGTGAAATAAATGGTGCAACTCACAACATGGTTTCAGATATACACTCATGGACAAACTTAAGGAAGTGGAAAGTCTTTGATGTTGTCTATTCTTTTTAAGGAGACAGAGGCAATTTTGATTACACTTGGTTATCTCGTGTGTCTTCAATAAAGGTCATTGTAATATTTTTCAGAATTATTGTCTTAATCCCGATATACATGCTAAAAGGTACAGCTTCCTTTAGTTTTGTCCATGAGTGTATCTTTCAGAGTTATTGTCTGAATCCTGATATACATGTTTAAAGGTACAACTTCCTTAAGTTTTGTCCATGAGTGTATCTTTCAGAGTTATTGTTTGAATCCCGATATACATGTTTAAAGGTACAACTTTCTTAAGTTTTGTCCATGAGTGTATCTTTCAGAATTATTGTCTTAATCCTGATATACATGCTGAAAGGTACAGCTTCCTTAAGTTTTGTCCATGAGTGTATCTTTCAGAGTTATTGTCTTAATCCTGATATACATGCTGAAAGGTACAGCTTCCTTAAGTGTTGTCCATGAGTGTATCTTTCAGAGTTATTGTCTGAATCCTGATATACATGTTGAAAGGTACAACTTCCTTAAGTTTTGTCCATGAGTGTATATATATTGTAACAAAGTATTTATTAATTTTTATTATTTTTGTTAACAGAGTGGTCATTTTTATGTTTATATCTTGCTACTCTGTAAATTTCCCTCGTGGCTTATCTTTTGTTTACCATTCATAGTTTGTCCTTGCCTGAAATAAATTTTGTTTCCTCCTGAAGTTTTTGTCTTCCCTAATTTTCCACGTGGCAATATGTTTTTTAAAAGATGACTGATGGTTTTGTCTACTTACAATTTTGATAAGCGCCTTGAGAACTGCCCTGTCATTTTGCAGCATTCAGGTCTAGGAACACAAAGTAACATTAAATGACACATTGGATTCTTTGCTGTAAAAAACAAATTTCTTTATTAGGATGTAGACATTCGATTACCATAACTATTATGAAAAAGGCATCTCCTTATCGTGAAACTGAAATTTGCTGATGGCTTGCGCCATCTATCGGAATAAATATCAACTATTCTCAAAAAATTCTCGTTGATTTTTAATTATTCCAGAATTGGCCAAATATCCATTCTTGATTAATAAAAAAAAAAAGTTAACCATGGACGCGTTTCAGGCTGTTGGCCCTCATCAGCGTGATGCAAGCTGAACCTCAACGACCAAAAAAACTGGTCATTCAGGCATCCTGAAAAATCATGAAACGGGTAGTTAAGGCCAGAATTAACCATAATTATGTTGTAAGATTATAAACTTCTTTATTATTATCCTTAGTACACATGGTACAGGCCATTATAATCATGGTGGATAGATGTTGACGACTGCTTTTACTGCAAGTGCACCACATGTCTACACACGTGGAAGGCAGTTCAACATTTGCACTTATATTCATAGACAAAACTTAAGGAACTACAAGAAAATAAGACCAAGATTTTTTTTTTTTATATACACCTATCCCCCGATTTATACGGTAAATACGTTCCTGAGAAAAATGTGTAAATCGGGGGATAGGTGTACACAGAAATAAAAATAAAATGCATTGACAAGTTAAAATATGTAGTCAGCACATAAGCTCGGGATTCCTCGTAAGATGTGTACACAGCGCATGTGTTCAATCACAGTAGCATTTAGTATAATGCGATAAAAACAACAAAAAAAAAAAACTTATTTGGAAAACCGTGTAAATGCAAAAACGTGTAAAACAAGTACCATGTAAATCGGGGGATAGGTGTATTAATATTCTGTCTGGTGATGGTAACAATGCTATTACTGAAACGTCACACACTATTAATTTATTAGGATTAGATTTTATTTTCTTATAGTGTTCTAATTTATAATCCAAATTGTGCTTTATCAAAACTCAAATAAGTTGTACCTTATAACATGTATATCAGGATTCAGACAATAACTCTGAAAGATATTTAATACATAGTGATCTTTATTGAAGATACAAGAGATATAACCAAGTGTAAACAAAATTTCATCTGTCTCCTTCAAAAAATTTGACGATTGACAACATCAAAGACTTTTCACTTCAAATTTTGTCCATGAGTTTACAAGTGTTCCAGAAGCTCCATTTGATTACTTGCACTCACTGGTGGGGATTTACACTTATGTCAGAATCAGGGACCATTGAAGCAATTTTTTTTTTTCAGAGAAAAAAGTGCCCAATTCAGGATTAGATCCTGGGTCATAGATATCAACAGTTTATTCCACTTCTCGATTATATAGCAAAACTCAAAAGCCTGCGCAACAGAAGCCCGCGTTGATTCAGCATTGAAACAAATTTAAAACAACCAAAACACTTTATTTAATTTTAAATCTTATTGGCGTTTTCTTCTTCTTTCTTATCTATTGGGTGAAGTAGAATGTGTCTGCCTTTGTCATTAAGACTGGGAGCACTACTCAATGGCAGTCCTACTTAGCTCCAAAAGAAATGGCCGCCTCTGACATGAGGAACAGACGCCATGTGCACAGCCGCTCCTAACATGGAGTACAAACACTACTCATCCTGTATCCCTGGATTAGGAGCCCTTACAGGGTACTATCAGCCGGGCCAGCTGAACCCAGGTTTTTTAGTGAGTTTGTTACTGCTCCCCCTCTTCCCTTTTCATCCGGGCTTGGGACCGGCAAAGGCGGAGTTGGCGTTTTAATGATGTAAGATATTTTCTCCCGTAGAAGGGCTTTCTTACCCGAAAGCTTGAGATATTTTTAAATGAAAAAATATTTTTTAAAGAAACTTTTCCCTGGAGACTTAATGTTCTTGTTTTAATAAAGTTTATACCACTCCTTAACCACAAGTCTAGTAGTGAGATAAACTAATAGCTTTTCATGATGCATTAGTGCATAATCTGTTATAAGTAATTGAAACTCTTTTATGACATTACTATATGTATATATAGGGGGGGTCGGTGGAAGGCTGGTTAAACCGTTTGGTTTTCGACCACTAGGACCCGGGTTCGATTCCCGCATTGGACACTTTTTTCTGTTTAAAAAAAAAATGCTCCAATGGCCCCCGATTCTTGCAAAAGTCCAACCCCACCAGCGAGTGCAAGTAACCAAACGGGGCTCTGGCATTTGTAAGTGCAAAGTCGAACTGCTTTTCACATGTGTAGACATGTGGTGCACTTACAGTAAAAAGCAGTCGCTAACTACCCACCATGATTATCATGGCCTGTACCACGTGTACTAGGGATAAGCAAAAAAAAAAACTATATGTTGCATCACTATAGGCCAATTAGAAATTAAGGCTCTGAATTCTCTTTAAAATGATATTTACTATTTTAGAAGATATGTGGATGACTCTATTTTAATTATTAATCAGGGAAATGAACAAAGAATATTGGATACCTTCAACAACCTATGTCCTGACATCCATTATTCTATGGAATTAGATAGAAATAGATCTTTTATGACATTGATAAGGCACAATTTGGATTATAGATTATATAAACTATTCATATAAATTTTCATTCAAAAGAAATGTGCTACAATTAACAGAATAGAAGAAAGAGGAAATATAAATGATATTTATAGATATGCTTTTAATTATATTTGAAAAAACTTTTAATTCTAAGAATAATATTCTGTGTTTATCAGATAACTATCTTCTTCTTATCTGTTATCTTGTTTATACACTTGATAACAGGAACTATTTAAAAACATGCTGTGGTAAAATTTCTCATTCAATACTTTTGTCTGAAGATGGTAACAACGCTGTTACTGAAACGTCACACACTATTTATTTATTTGGTGTTATTACCTTGTGTTTTATGACATGTTTCTTTTTGAATAAAATAATTTTCTACTGCCCTTACTGCAATGATAAATTATTGGTGGGCCTGGCTCATCAGTAGTAAACCCTCCCAGCGGTTTCGCCAGTTTAATCAGCCATATTGCTATAATATTGCATTGGGCTATTTTATTTTTATACTCTTACTGAAGTTATAATCTGATAAAGCACAATTTATATTATAAATTATAATACAAGAAAATAAGACCTAATCCAAATAATTTATTAGTGTGTGACGTTTCAGCAACAGCATTGTTACCATCATCAGACAAAAGAATGAGTAAAAATTTA
>CP092885.1:47554116-47566383 GCA_030710605.1 Cordylochernes scorpioides | reverse complement strand
TAGTGTGTGACGTTTCGGTAACAGCGTCTTCAGACAAAAGTACTGAATGAGAAATTTTATCACAGCCTCAGACCATTGGCTGTGATAAAATTTCTCCTTCAGTACTTTTGTCTGGAGATGGTAATAACGCTGTTACCGAAACGTCATATACTATTTATTTATTTGGATTTGGTCTTATTACCTTGGGTTTATAATCTATAATCCAAATTGTGCCTTATCATGTGAAAAGCAGTTCAACTTTGCACTTACAAATATACCAGAGCCCCGTTTGGTTACTTGCACTCGCTGGTGGGGTTGGAATTTTACAAGACTCGGGGATTTTGGAGCAATTATTTTATGATCATAGTTAAAAGTAGTGAATATTGAATAACCATTAAAGTTTAACCTTAAATTATCTATTCAAGATGAGATGGAAAATCCTGATATTTTATGGGGTTGTTAATCATGTGTACTAATTTATTTGAATCAATAAAACACCGCCGTATACCACACAGGTATTTTGACCAGTCGTTAAGAAGATTGCTGCACATTTAGCAACGTTTGAGCTGAACTCAGCTTGTGGCCTCGACCTCAGACTTAGTCATGGTTTCTTTGTAGAGAGTAAGATTTCACACAGAATCTTTTGTTGCGCTGAAAATCCCAGGTTAAAGAGGTTGTTTTAACGTAAACATATATGTACATTTGTAGAGTTGGATCATATATTTTAGCATACATAAATATATACAATATTTAATTTAAAAGTATATAGAAACGACATTTGAAAATTATCCCGCAAATGTTTCTTTTGAACGAAAAATCGAAATTTATTTTAAGGAGAAATAACGATTATTTCTAACCTTAGGGATGAAGTATAAAAGGATAAATTGTGAAGAGTAATGATAAACGGAAAAATAAAGTGTCCAGGTGTGGGAATCTCACAAAACTCTTCACAATTCATCCTTTCATACTTCATCTCTAAGGTTAGAAATAATAGTTATTTATCCTTAAAATAAATTTCGATTTTTCGTTCAAAAGAAACATTTGCGGTATAATTGTCAAATGTCGTTTCTACAAAAAAAAAAATCATAAGCCGCATTATATTGTATCAAAAGGTATATATATTGGATCAAATATCATTTATTTTACCAATATTTAAGTTGGCTGAACGCCACCTTTATCAAGGTATTATAACAATTATAATGTTAACAACAAACTCAGCGCCACTTAACGTCAATAGAATTATATGTAACTTAATAACTTAATTCTATTGAGACGTTATATGGCGCTGAGTTTGTTGTTGACATTATAATTGTTGAAATACCTTGAAAAAGGTTGGCGTTCATTCAACTGAAATATTGGTAAATAAATTATATTTTGATCCAATATATGCCTTTTTAATTAAAGATATTGTTCCAGCCTTACATATGCAAAATTGTTGAAATTTACTTTTGTAATTATTGTTAAATTATGTAAATTTTAGACATGTATATAATCTTGATTTTTAGAAAATAAAAGTAGTTATTAAGGCATACGTAGTTGAATCATTAGTGTTGGTGAGACGAGACATTAGCAATCATGCAAGTTTAAATGAGTTATAGTTAGCTCGCTGAGTTAAGAAGCTTACAATTAAAACCAGCGTTAAAATAAGAACTTGGCAGTGATTCCTCCTTAGTGCCTGGAGGCCAAAGCCAGTTCGATTCATGGTCCCTCGAGAGCCTGATTAGGATTTGAAACAGAAGAAATTTAGGCGGAAACTCAGTGAGAATACAAGTGCAAAATGTCTCGAGACGAAAGGATCCTCCAAAGAAAGTTAAGTTGCCAAATAAGGAGAATTGATGGATTTATTGAAAGTGTGGATTCAATTATTCAAGCAGGTGAAACAATACGCTTAGAAATAATGGGTGAAGAATTAAAGGAGATCAAAGAGAAAATTGAGACACTCTACGACGAGCTGTTTTCTTTGGATGAAGTTGATATAGATAAAGAAAGTGAGGCATATGATGGTTCAATGAACAAGATTGGAAGCTTGAGGGTAAAAATAGAAAATGAGAGAAAACTCAAAGAGAAACTGGCGGACATAAAGCCAAATGGCTCTCAGGCAAATATAAAATTGCCTCAATTTGACTTACCGATATATGATGGAGATATGGGCAAGTGGATCAACTTCAAAGAGCTATTCCTCACCACCATCGATGCACATCCAGGGTTAACTAATATACAGAAGTTACAATATTTGAATTCTGCAGTAAAAGGCGAAGCGGCCAGATTAATAAGGGGTTTCCCTTTACTAAGTGAAAATTATGGCCAAGCATGGAGTACACTGTTATCAAGATATGATAACCCGAGAGAGCTAGCTTATGCCCAGGTATCAAAAATCTTTTCTCTCCGGGCAATTAAGAATCCATCGGCTAAGTGTCTCCATGAATTCATGGATGTTTGTAATGAAGCCATAAGAAACTTAGAAACGCTGGAATTGAAGAGAAATCAATTAGTGGATGTGATCCTGGTGCACTTCCTCCAGCAGAAGTTGAGTGAAAATCTAAGGTTGGATTGGGAACTGTCAATGGACAATACTCTTCCATCTTATGACAAGTTCATAGCATTCATTTCCAGACATGCAAGAAGCATGTCTTGTGCTGTCAAGGAATGTTCAAAAAGGGAAGAAACCACCGGATCGAGATTTCCCAAATGCCAAAGCTACGGGATGCTAATTGAGAAATCGGACACTTGCATATTATGCAAATCTGGGCATCATCCACTATACATGTGCAACTTATTTTGCAAAATGCCTTTAAAAGAAAAATTAAATGTAGTAAAAGGTCATAAATTGTGCTTCAATTGCTTGGGGAAAGGCCATTTCTCATGGAATTGTAGGCTGAACCAACGATGCAAAGTATGCAAGGGCAAGCACCACACAATGATTCATTATGATAAACCGAGCACGGAAGGCGCTTCGGCCCAAGTGGAGAACACAACTCCGAAGGAACATGAAAGTGCTATCAATTTGACTAATACTCAACAGGCAAACTGCATTGATAGCCACGTACTACTCGCAACAGCAGGAATCAAGATAAAAAATGGACTCGGAAAGTTATGCACCTGCAGAGCCCTACTGGACAGCGGTTCCCAAGTCACCATGATAACAAAAGGATGCTGCGAAAGATTGGGACTTGTCCAAAGGAAATCAGATCGGATGATTATAGGGGTTGGAAACACACCAGTGCAGCATTCTTCATCAACAGTAAGTGTGACATTTTGTCCACTGAATAATTCTGAGGAATTCTCGGTGGAGGCAGTAGTCACGGGAGTGCTCACTTCAGAAATTCCGAATTTCAGGTTGAAAGACCCTAATTGGCCAACTTTGAAGAACCTCAAATTGGCAGACCCAGAGTTCTACATACAAGCCCCAATAGATATGATATTGGGAGCAGATATATACACTGAACTTATGTTGAATGGCTCTATATCTCTCGGAGAAGGATTGCCAATGGCTATTAATACAAGACTAGGTTGGGTACTTCTAGGAAAACTCATGGGAACATCGGAGAGTAATACAGAAGTCTGTAACCTGAGTTTACAATCTGAACCAGAACTAGAATTCGTAATGAAAAGATTCTGGGAAATTGAATCTGTGCCGTCACCGGATCTTTGTACACAGGACGAAGATTGTGAAAGGTTATTTTCGAATAACCATGGCAGAGATAGCCATGGAAGGTATTGGGTAAAATTGCCATTCAGACAACATCGACCGCTTCTGGGTGAATCAAGAGAAAAAGCTTTAAGAAGGTTCCTTTCGTTGGAAGGAAAATTGTGTAAGAATGTGAAATTATATGACCAATACCGGGGATTCATGAAGGAATATGAACACTTAAACCACATGGAAAGAGTCCCAATTGCAGAAGTGAAGCGAGAATTGTGCAGATGCTATTACATGCCTCATCATCCAGTAATTAGAGAGCAATCCACTACAACAAAAATGAGAGTTGTGTTTGATGCATCAGCTAAATCTGAAAATAATGTTTCTTTAAATCAAGTTTTGCACAAGGGACCAAAAATTCAACAGGATGTATTTTTCATTCTCCTCAGATTCAGAACGTATCCTGTCGCCATAACTGCTGATATAGAAAAGATGTACCGCCAGATAAGAATTCATCCAGAAGATGCGGACTATCAGAGGATATTGTGGAGACCATCGCCAGAAGAGCCTGTGGTGGACTATCGACTGCTGACTGTTACCTATGGTACAACTTCGGCTCCATTTTTGGCAATGAGAACATTACAACAGTTAGCAGAAGATGAAGGCCAAAATTATCCTGAGGCTTCTAGGGTGACCTTGAATGATTTCTATGTCGATGATCTGCTAACAGGAGCTCAAACGATTGCTGAAACCAAAGAACTAATAGACCAATTAAAGGACTTAATGAAAAAGGGAGGGTTTCACTTAAGAAAGTGGAATTCAAATTGCCACGAGATAGTGTCTCATGTCGAGGAAATAAACGAGGAGAGGAAAATTAACTTGGAGAAAGGAGCCATATCCAAGATTTTAGGAATTGTATGGGATCATGTGCAAGATACGTTTAGAGTTAATATAACTCTTCCTGAAGAAGTTGTTACCAAAAGAGATCTTCTCTCCAATATTGCGAGGATTTTCGATCCACTTGGTTTCCTCTCACCTACTACAGTGGCTTTGAAAATAATAATGCAGGAGTTATGGAGAAGTGGAACAGGCTGGGATGAGCATATTCCGAACGAAATCAAGGAAAGGTGGAATAATTTTAGAGCCGAATTACTAAAATTAGGGGAGTTGGGTATCCCAAGATACGTATGGGCATGTGAAGGGGATCGAGATGTTCAGCTCCACGGATTTTGTGACGCGTCAAGTGTAGCTTATTCGGCTGTGTGCTACTTGAGAACAGTCTCTCTGGATGGACAAGTCCATATATCAATGCTTGCAGCAAAAACCAGAGTTGCCCCATGTAAGTCTCTAACTCTACCAAGATTGGAATTGTGCGCTGCTCTCCTCCTGTCTCAGCTCTACAGATCTGTTGTTGATTCATTGAAGATTGATATTGGCAGGGCATATTTGTGGTCAGATTCTCAGATCTCATTGAGTTGGATCAAATCAGATCCTAGCAGATGGAAGACCTTTATACACAATAGAGTTGTGAAAATACAGCAACTGTCTGATAGAAACTCATGGCGTCATGTGTCTGGGAAGGATAATCCCGCCGATTGTGCCTCTAGGGGTATAATGCCTGCTGCGTTATCTGGACATACACTGTGGTGGCAAGGACCGACTTGGTTGAAAGATAACCACTTTGTTCAGAATCAGGATAATTGCTATGGCCGAGAATGCCATGAGGAAGAAAAAGTAGCCTTAGCTTGCCAGTCCCGAGTTTCAGTCTGTCCAGAGGTTGTAACAAAATATTCCACTTTTAACAAGACGAGGCGAATCATAGCCTGGTGTTTGAGATTCATCACTAATTGTCGGGTGTCGCGGAAGAAAAGAGAAATTGGAACATTATCAAAGAAGGAATTAGAAAATGCAGTGATTAGGATTGTTGGATGGATTCAGGAGGACGAATTCGGAGAAGAAATGCAGGATCTAAGAAATACGGGACATGCTTCAAGAAAAAGTAGAATTTTGCAGCTTAATCCTTTTATAGATGCAACTGGGATGTTAAGAGTAGGTGGAAGGATTCAGTTCGCGAATGTAGGCCCTGATCAAAAATTCCCACTGTTATTACCGAAAAATCATCACTTTACCAACTTAATAATACTTCATTTTCACACGAGATATTTGCATGCTGGTCCACAGCTGGTCTTATCTCTAATAAGAAATAGTTATTGGATCATGGGAGGTAGAGACATTGTAAGAAGAATCATTAAACAGTGTATAACCTGCTTCAGATTCAGGGCAAAAACTGCAGTACAAATTATGGGGAATTTGCCTGCTGATAGAGTAAATCCATCAAGACCGTTTGCCAAGACTGGAGTCGATTTGGCAGGACCTTACGAACTAAAACCAAGTCTGACTAGATCGAAGGGGACGATCAAATGCTATGTGATTCTCTTTGTGTGTTTTTCGGTCAAGGCAATTCATTTGGAAATGGTAACTAGTCTCTCGACCAGTTCATTCATTGCAGCTCTCAGGAGGTTTATATCTCGTAGAGGAAAACCATCAAAAATTTACTCAGACAATGGAACGAACTTCAAAGGAACCGAAAGCTTCATGAAGAAACAATATAAAATTATGAATTCAAAGGAAACTAAAGACTTTTTAGCAGAAGAGTTTATAGAGTGGCATTTCATTCCTCCATCAGCTCTACACTTTGGAGGACTTTGGGAGGCAAACATCAAATGCTTAAAGGGTCATCTGAGCAAGGTAATAAAGTCATCACTTTTAAATAGTGAGGAATTCATCACACTACTCTGTCAAGTTGAGGCTTGCCTTAATTCAAGACCGTTAGTAGAATTAAGTCCCGACCCTAACGATCTTCGGGCTTTGACTCCGGGACATTTCTTGATTGGCTCCCCTCTGATTGAGGACCCAGGATTGCAAAATTATGAGCAAGGAGATTTGCGGTCAAGATGGAATCTGGTACAAAGTCTGAGGAACTCGTTCTGGTCAAGATGGACAAGAGAGTACATCAACTCTTTGCAACAGAGAAATAAATGGAGGTTGTCACAAGACAATTTGAAGCCTAATCAGTTAGTGCTAATAAAAGAAGATAACCTTCCACCTCTAAAATGGCGTCTGGCCAGGATCCTCGAGGTATATCCGGGCTCTGACCAGAAGGTGCGAGTTGCCCAAGTTCGGGCTGCTACCGGAGTCTACCTACGACCTATTACGAAGTTGGCTCCGCTTCCCTTCAAATCTGAACCAGGGTTCAGCGGCCGGGGGGAGTATGTTCCAGCCTTACATATGCAAAATTGTTGAAATTTACTTTTGTAATTATTGTTAAATTATGTAAATTTTAGACATGTATATAATCTTGATTTTTAGAAAATAAAAGTAGTTATTAAGGCATACGTAGTTGAATCATTAGTGTTGGTGAGACGAGACATTAGCAATCATGCAAGTTTAAATGAGTTATAGTTAGCTCGCTGAGTTAAGAAGCTTACAATTAAAACCAGCGTTAAAATAAGAACTTGGCAGTGATTCCTCCTTAGTGCCTGGAGGCCAAAGCCAGTTCGATTCAGATATATTTATGGATATTGCTATATTTTCCAAAAAATAAATATATACAAGTATCAGAGTCATCAACAATCAATTCTGTCATCGTTTGCTTTTGTGAATGGAATAAATACCCAAATATGGCCATTTCTTATAAGCATCGGTGGTTCAGTGGTAGAATGCTCGCCTGTCACGCGGGCGGCCCGGGTTCGATTCCCGGCCGATGCATTTTTTTTTTTAATTTTTAAAACTCATTTATATTATTATCTTATATATAAAAGTCAATGTCTGTTTCGCGATAAACTCAAAAACATCTGAACCAATTGGTACCAAATTTTGCATGTCGCTTTTTATAAACCCGTATTGCTATTCTATGGCACTTCTACCATTTATTATTGATGTTATTTCAGTATGAAGGAAATTGCATTCGGGGGAATTCTCGGGCGAAGCCGGGTCATTCGTCTAGTAAATATATAAATAGATCGAAATTTTGGCGTGAAGAAATTGTTTTTATAACAATAAAGGTCTTATTTCCCGGCAAACATATGCAAAAACTAATCGCCATCTATTTACCATTTCCGAAAACTCGAGGACTCAGGTCGGTGACAAAGCCAATAACACCAGCTTTGACAAACTGAAAAGCCTCTACATAGAGAGATTATGGTTTCGTGCTAACAGACTTCGTCAGATTATAAAACTATTTTAGAGGCGTAATATTCTTTTTAAAATAAAACAATTTCTACTGTCCTTACTGTGATGGAAAAAATTAAAGGGAGGGCCTGGCTCATCAGTGGTGAACCCTCCCAGCGGTTTCGCCAGTTTAATCTACCATACCGCTGTTATATTGCATTTTTTGGTAACAATTTATTCCGCCTTCTACATAATTGCATTTTTTGGAACTTCCTTTTATAGGTGACTGTTGTAAGACTCTTGGAATGGGTATTTTAGAAGAACTATGGACATAAGCTTTTAGGACAGCAGAATTAAATATAATTATAAATATATAATATGCTTCGAGCAATCGCTCTTCCGCAAATATCAAATTGTGTCTTTTATTAGAACAACAATGTTACGATGTACTAGAGCGCCATCTGTTATCAAATTATAAAACTATTTCAGAGGCCTAATATTCTTTTTTAAAGTCAGTTTAGGGTGGACTTTATTCCATGAGATCTACAAGGGATTCAATGAAATATTCACAATCTGCAAAGAGGTGTTTAGCTGGCAAAGTGGATAGGCTATATCTAGGTCTATACGTAGATGACACTTAGTTTTAGCGTCTGTTTAGCCGGCAAAGAGAGGCGATATTTATTGTTATATCTATATTTTATTATTATACATTATATATATATTATATAGCTCAAATTTAGATTCTGGTGATTATTCCAAGCCAAAGGACTACTACTGGAAAGAAGCTCCAAGACAAAGAAGCACTGCTGTATCTACATAAAGAAGTTCCAAAACAAAGTAGTACTGCTGTATCTACATAAAGAAGTTCCAAGACAAAGGACTACGACAGTAAAGAAGTTCCAAGACAAAGGATCACTACAGTAAAGAATCTCCAAAGCGAAGGAGTACTACTGTAAAGAAGTTCCAAGGTAAAGAAGCGCTGCTGTACCTACGTAAAGAAGTTCAAAGACGGGGGCCGGTGACAATGCAGGAGGAAACGGCCGGATGTCCTGGTGGACAGGAACTCTCATTAATCTTTTCTTAAGAAAATGTGGCAACGCTGTTCTAATAGATTCCGCAGGTTGTGATTAAACCGCCTTTTTAACACCCTCAACATTCGGTAACTAGTACTTCCTTAGAATCTGCTCCAACACTAATCTACATACGCTCTCTCTTTTTATTCCGTTTAACTTTGTTAAACTGATATATGCAAACCTATCTCAAATCCTGATATACATCTTAACATTAACTTTCCAGATCAATCCCCTGGATTTACATATATCTCATTTATGTCTTCTGTTTATTTGTAAAATCTTTTAATAAAATCACCATAGATGCTGTTCACCTTTGTCTTTGAACTTTACGTAAATACAGCATTGTTCCTTTGTCTTGGAGCTTCTTTACGTAAATGCAGCATGTTTTTTTATATTTAAATATATATGCGCAAAATATATAGATATTCGAACACCCATGGACAAAATTTAAGGAAGTGGAAAGTCTTTGATGTTAGCAGAAATTTTTCAATATCTTTGCGTAGTCCGCTTGTACATAACCATGGTCGGTGCAAATCCGAGTATTCACGTTGATATTCAATATATTGATGGATAGAATACTGTCAGACTTTTGTGCTAAGATTTTACTGGCCGACATATCGGCCACCCAGTTTTAAGGTAAACAATGCAATCTCAGTATATAAGGTGGATGAATGGTATTATATCTATCAATACACTAATGGACAAAACTTAAGAAAGTTGCACCTTTTAGCATGTATATCGGGATTTGGACAATAACTCTGAAAGATATTACAGTGACTTTTATTGAAGACACACGAAATAAGCAAGTATATACACTAATGGACAAAACTTAAGGAAGTTGTACCTTTTAGCATGTATATCGGGATTCAGATAATAACTCTGAAAGATATTTGATATACAGTGATCTATATTGAAGACAAACGAGATAACTAAGTCTGAAAAAAATTGCTTCTGTCTCTTTAAAAAAACAACAGACGACCGACGGGTTGAAATACTTTCTACTTCCTTAAGTTTTGTCCATGAGTGTTTATCCATTAACAGAATATTTTGAGAGATTATAGAGATATGATACAAAAGGAAAGAACTAATTCAAGTACCTAAGTAATTTATGTTGGATATGCAAAAAGTATATTCGGATAAATGATCACTAGTTTTCATTTCCTATTTAATATGTAAAATGGTAATGAAATCGACTTTAGATAACCAAGTATATACACCCATGGACAAAACTTAAGGAAGTTGTACCTTTTAGTATGTATATCGGGATTCAGACAATAATTCTTAAAAGTATTTGATACACAGTGACCTTTATTGAAGAAGACACACGAGATAACCAAGTATAGACACTCATGAACAAAACTTAAGGAAGTTGTACCTTTTAGCATGTATATCGGGATTCAGACAATAACTCTGAAAGATATTTGATACACAGTGACCTTTATTGAAGAAGACACACGAGATAACCAAGTATATACGCTCATGGACAATAACAGGATGAAAGAAAGTGTTAAGAAATCTTAATGTGGATCACACAGGTAGACGGTTACCATAATTTCCTGAGGTGGTAGACATCATTTGTAAATAGATATTGCGGACTCCATAGTAAGATTCTTGTTGTATATTCTGCTTTTGTAATATATATATCAAAATTTGAAGAAGTAAATTCTATAGGTTATATTAAGTCATATTGTATAATTGTAGTTTTAAATATATAAAACACCCACACCGATAAAACGGTGTTTACCTTACAACTCTGAACACTCGGATTTTCCTGGAAAATCTCTTAAAGATTTCCTGAAAAAAGGCATGGTCCACCTGTGCTGTGTGAGCAGAAGAGCTTAAATTGACTTGTTCCATTATATGTATGTTCCATATGCAAATACCTGTTTTCTTTCCTCTTTTCGCTCTCCACTTCTCCCACCCATATTTCCGAAATTTTTTTTTCCAAATCCATATTCTTATTTTCCATAGGATTATTCAAATAATAATCTGTATACATTTACCATATGTATATAATCTTTCTCCATTTTTACCCTTTTGTATATTTACCACTTTCATAGGTTTCTCCATCTTGTAACCCCAAGGAGAATCATCTGTAAGACCTGTGTGTCTTAATAAAGGTTTTGTGTGTGTGTGTGTGAAATATATAAAATAAACAATGTTGTCCAGGGCTAATTTTCTTGTGAAAACCCCAAATCGCGAATGTTTCTTTCCACAAATAAATCAAACTTCCATTGTCCTTACTCCAATGAAAAAATATTGAGAAGGCTTGGCTCATAAGTGGTGAACCCTCCCAGCGGTTTCGCCAATTTAATCCACCAGACCGCTTCTTAGAGCTCTAATACTATATTGGATCATTCTGTTTTTATATGCTACACTGAAGGGTGGAATCTTAGAAATGGTATTTAAGAAAACTATGGACATTAGCTTTTAAGATAGTAGAATCACATTTAAATAATTAGATGGCGCGTTATTGCCATGTATTAAGTTTCTTGTGCAAACTTTTTATTTTCAAGCTTTCGAACTTGTCAGCCCTTCAATAGGAGTATCACATTAACAAATTAATGATAAATTCTATTTTTTATATATAAATTATGACATAATATGAATACTACTATTATATAGCTGTACGTTTATCGTTTACCACTTAAATTAGTTAATAAAAGAAGACAAAAGTGTATGGACAGTTTCATATGGTTACCAAGGTAACAAGTTAAAGATTTCTACGTTTTTCTCTCTAATGCAATAGCCAATGAAAGGTTTGTTAAACCTAGAATTTTAATAACATTAAAGTTGCTTCATAGCTTATAAAAATCATTATTCATTCATAAAAAACTTTACTTTTCATAAAAATGTTTCTTTTATTATCAAATGTATCCAAGTATAAACGCAAACTTTGACATTAAGAGCTCTTTCTCAGAAATTTTGATTATTTTACAGCCCTTTCTATAGTATATCTATAATTTCAGTCTAAATTTTTATCTTCTCAAAGTTTTTTTTAAAGAAAAATAAGTTATATGTCGTAAACCCGGGTAAGCCAACAAGTGAGTTGGAAGCAGTCGGGGTTGAGTGGCAAGGCGTGCAGAGTGGGAAGTCCGCACGGGACAGTAAGGACAAAGTTTGGGATCAAAAGACGCTCTCCTAGTACGTCTCACGTGGCACCAGGACCAGGGGAAAGTTGAGGATTAACTGAGGAAAGCTCGGCGTCCTGCATGAAGCCGCGGAGGCAGAGAGGAGCCAAAACGGCGGCCACGAGGGCCGCCGTGAGATGATAACTACCTAGAACTCCGCGGGCCTTTCCGAAAATATCCACTGTAACCTAACTAACTGTCAACATCCGGACCAACGCCCTTTCTTTATCCCTCTCTGGATCCCCCGGGTGTCCAGTGGCAAGCTGGTGTCACTCTG